>CM041808.1:2496636-2501636 GCA_023376895.1 Aspiorhynchus laticeps
TGGTTTTTGACCACTGAAAATATGTACATTTTAACGTTTTACTCCTGGAGCCATATTGAAATTCCCATATCTCTGGAACCGAACCATACAGGGCCTTAAAAATGAAGATGCCAAAAGGAAAGTTTGTTAAGACCCAATATCTAAAAGGGCATTAAGATATCTTTAATACTTCTTGAGTTACAGGCATGCAAACTTTGGAGAAAAAACTTGAAAAGTGCTGTTTCCCCATTTTTGAATGGTCACCACTGGCACATAATGCAACAAAGATTGCTAAAGTGAACAGATTTTATTAACATATCTACCAATCTCTGTGTAAAAGTAACATCGTGATGCTGCCATCTTTCTAAATTCATTTTAACCCCCCTGTAATTTGGCTCTGAATCTCAGGTGAAAATGGCCATTTTGACCCCCCCTCAACAAAACAGTGGATTACTCAGTAAATATTCCTCCACGACATTTAATATTTTGGCTTTCATCACTATACATGTCTGTCTTTCTTCAAAAAAAATATTAGCAAAATCAAAAACGTAAGCCGGGGACCTCTGGTTCTCTGGTTGAGTTGACACCCATCATTGAATGATGATTCTCCTCACCTTGGCTTCAGATGTGGGCTCCAGGTAACACAAGCGGTTCCCCAAACCCTCGGCGCTCAGACAGAACTTGCGGTTCTCCTTCTGAATGCAGGCCACACACTGCAGAACCACCTCATCGTCCTGAGGAAACAAACACGGTCAGACAAACCAGATCTCACAGATACCGGCGTTCATTGAGCACGTTTACATGCACACCAGTAAGCTGATAACTCACAAATATCAGCTTAGTAAAATAACCAGTTTCCCCGTTTACATGGACATCACTAACCTGACAACGCAAGTAAACCGCGTTTGCATGACTTTATTAATAAATCGCATTATTTCCCTGTAGTGACGTCAAAATATCATCATTTGCATATCTGACTATGAGTTTTCCATATGTTTTCAGTTGCAATGTTAAATAAATTGCTTGCATGTCATATATGACCCTGGAGCACAAAATCAGTCATAAGTAACACAGGTATATTTGTAGCAATAGCCAACAATACATTATATGAGTCAAAATTATCAGTTTTATTTTTCTTTTATGCCAAAAATCATTAGGATATTAAGATCATGTTCCATGAAGATATTTAGTGAATTTCCTACCGTAAATACATAAAAATTTAATTTTTGATTAGTAATATGCATTGCTAAGAACTTCATTTGAACAACTTTAAAGATGATTTTCTCAATATTATGATTTTTTTTGCACCCTCAGATTCCAGATTTTCAAATATTATCCTATCATAACAAACCATACATCAATGGAAATATTATTTATTCAGCTTTCAGATGATGTAGAAATCTCAATTTCACAAAATTGACCCTTAAGACTGGTTTTGTGGTCCAGGGTCACAAATATTATCCTCTCAAGCAGTTACAGATGCAGCGTTTTGACTGAATGCATGAGATGAGAAGACATTTTTATCATTTTCTGAGTCATGAAAGAGTGTGTTTGTGATATATTTCCTTCTTTCTTTAATGCAAAACGTTTGTTCTGTCTAAATGTGCTTAAATCTGCACTAACGATGCATGATTACACACACACACACTTAAATACGGCGACAGAAAGCGGGTTATTGCGTTTACATGCTGCGTGAAATGGGTGTGAGAGATTAAAAAAACTACCTGTGTCGACCGGTTTATGCTTACGCCGTTTATGACGTTTATAACGCACTCAATGAACACTTAAACATCTGATCAGATCAAGCAGAAGTCCTGAATAATTCATTTATGACCAATCAACCTCGGTGACTTCAGTCAGATTATTACTTCTTCATGAGCTTGAAACGGTATCAAATATTCATATTAATATATGCCACTTTTATCCAAGCATACAGTGTATTTTCACTGTATTGAATTCAATTACAAAAATAATTGAGTGTGTGTGCGTGTGAGTGTGAGTGTGTGTAGATAGTGTATGTGTAGATAGTGTGTGTGTGTGTGTGTGTAGATAGTGTGTGCGTGTGTGCATGTGTGTGAGAGAGAGAGTGTGTGTGAGTGTGTGAGTGTGAGAGAGAGAGAGTGTGTGTGTGTGTGTGAGTGTGTGTGTGTCTAAGTGTGTGTGAGTGTGAGAGTGTGAGAGAGAGTGTGTGAGTGTGTGAGAGAGAGAGAGTTTGAGTGTGAGAGAGAGAGCGTGTGCGTGCGAGTGTGTGTGTGTGTGTGTGTGTGTGTGTGTGTGTCTGAGTGTGTGTGTGTGTGTGTGAGTGTGTGAGTGTGAGAGAGAGAGCGTGTGCGTGCGAGTGTGTGTGTGCGAGTGTGTGTGTGCGAGTGTGTGTGTGTGAGTGCGTGTCTCTGGTGAATGTGCTGATGTTATCAATTGCTGCAGCACAATATCCAGATGCTTCATTTAATCAGAGAATATTCTGCAGCATCGCACCGTCTGCTTTATTAAATATAAACGGCTGACTGAAATCTGCATTGTGCTGCACTGACGCATCACTGGGGGTCAAAGGTCAACGGATCACACACCTTCCTCTGCCAAAGTGACGAGCAAAAATAATGAAGATTATGATGGCAGCGGCTGTGGTTAATTAATGGAGAGGAGTTACACAGATCTGCATGTTTACAGTGTGTACAGTCACGTCTCATTTCATCTCATATTTATACAGTATATATTAAGAGGGGAAACGGTAAACATATTCGTACCAAAAATATCTGTACAGGTCTATCGGTTCAGTATGCTTGTGTACCGAACAAATCGTTAATTTTGTTCAGGAAATTCAGACAATAAATGCCATTTTGACAGATCATCCCTTCATCTTTAATACTAGTTTTAACGCAAAATAAACATGAATGAACATCTCACCCCTTGCGTAATCACTTAATTAGTGTTTCAACCACGAAAGACGTCGTTAAAACAGCTTGCAAGCAAAATGTCACGAAGCATTTTAATTACCTCAGACAAGTCATCAGTGTCCACAGCTCGTTATTTGCTAGAGCAATTAAGTCTAGAGTAGTGCATTTTGCGAAATATTAGACTATACTTCATTATATTTTATTTTACCTGTTAGTGATGTCTTAATTATTTAATGTATATGTTTAAATAAACATTTTACTAAACAAGTTATGACTCTGTAAATTATTATATTTCAAATAATATAATTTATAAGTTAATTTAAAAACAATTTACATGTTTGCATACAATTTTTTTATTTGAGTGTTGGTTATTATAGTTAAAAATAAATAGTAATTGAATTTTAAGTTAAGTGTAACCTTATAGTAATGTAAAAGGGCTCCCTATAGTTTATAGCAGAAGCTGAGGTATATTTTATCCCTAAGAAAATTTTAATTATAATTGAATTTATTTAAAGAAAGCGCAATTTGTCCAGTAAACCATTGTTAAAGAAAAAAAAAAAAGCGCTTTATGTTTAGTTTTTTCTTCCTGCTGTACCGAAACTATACTGAACCGTGACGTCTAAACCGAGGAACGTAACGAACCGTCATGTTTGTGTACCGTAACACCCCTAATATATAAATGCCATTTGTTAAAAAACAAGAATGTGATCAATTTAATGTAGAAATATGATGGAGCTGTAGATGTTCTCAGGTCCTGCTGAAGTGAAGCGTGACTCAGACGGACCGGATATGACTCAGATCAGCTAATAACGCTTAAAATCAGCACAGCACACTCATCACTAGTGTCCCATTATCATCCCAACAGCTCCTGAGATCAGAGAACCCGTCTGAGATCAGCACAGAGAGAGAAACCAATGCAAACGAGGCTCTTCTATTCATTGCAATGATTCATCTGGCAAAGACTTATTACATGTGCAATTAATCTATCAAAGATCATTTATTGAAAGTTCATTCAAATGCAAAATGTTACAATAATTAAAATATTTTGCCCAACATTTAGGATTTATGTATTTGAATTGCATATAAAACCTCCATAAACTAATAAACTGAATGTGATCATATCTCTCAGTCACACATTAACGTAACAACTGAATGTGTTTTGAATACACGATAACCATGTTTATATATTTATCATCAATAAATTCAATTTCTTTTCAGCTCATGTTTTAATTAATTGAATATTGCTTGGTAAATGAATGCATTTAACAGGTTTACATGAAGACTGCTTCCACCACAAGAAACTAATTACAAAAGATAATTGTGACTTTTTTCCCTGAAATGTGATTTTTTTTCTCTGAATTCTGAGTTTACATCTCATACAGTTTTTTTCCATGACATAATAAAAATGTAATTGCAACTTTATATTACACAATTCTATATATCGGACTTTATATCGTGCAATTCGGACTTTATATCGTGTAATTCGGTCTTTATATCGTTCGGACTTTATATCGTGCAATTTTTATATCGTGCAATTCAGACTTTATATCGTGCAATTCAGACTTTATATCGTGCAATTCAGACTTTATATCGTGCAATTTTTATATTGTGCAATTCAGACTTTATATCGTGCAATTCAGACTTTATATCGTGCAATTCGGACTTTATATCGTGCAATTCAGACTTTATATCGTGCAATTCAGACTTTATATCGTGCAATTCAGACTTTATATCGTGCAATTTTTATATTGTGCAATTCAGACTTTATATTGTGCAATTCGGTCTCTATATCGCGCAATTCAGACTTTATATCGTGCAATTTTTATATCGTGCAATTCAGACTTTATATCATGCAATTCGGTCTACATGCAATTCGGACTTTATATCGTGCAATTCAGACTTTATATCGTGCAATTCAGACTTTATATCGTGCAATTCAGACTTTATATCGTGCAATTTTTATATTGTGCAATTCAGACTTTATATTGTGCAATTCGGTCTCTATATCGCGCAATTCAGACTTTATATCGTGCAATTTTTATATCGTGCAATTCAGACTTTATATCGTGCAATTTTTATATCGTGCAATTCAGACTTTATATCGTGCAATTTTTATATCGCGCAATT
>CM041808.1:2504136-2509136 GCA_023376895.1 Aspiorhynchus laticeps
ATTATGATATTTATTTTTTGCTCAGAAAATCAAAAACAAAATTGCAATTAAATTATACAGAATACTTTTTAAAAAAAATTGGGGGGAAACAACAACAAGTTAAAGCAGTATTACACTTATTGTTTTTATGCTTAAGCACTTTTTTGTCTTTGACCCATAAATATTTTATATTATAATTATATTAATAATTAATATTAATAACATGAATAAAGTATTAATAAAATGTTTAAGGAATCACACTTTTCTTCCGTTTTAATTTTAACAGTAAACAGAAATATTTACATTTTCATTTGATGACATTTTAAAATATTAAATAACTTGTTTATGTTTTATGCCTTTACTTGATTACCATCGATAATAAATGTGTAGATAATAATAATAAAAAAGACAAGAGAGAAAAAAAACATTTCTTAGGGATTTATCCTGTAAAATAACATTAAATAATTTAACAAATTATTAAATTAAAGTTTTATTAATTCAGTTGATTAGATATGCATTTTGATTATTCAACTAAAGTTAAACTATTTAAAAAAAAAAATAGGAATAAAACTGATTTCATACAGCCCTAAAATTTGATTTGTTAAATATATTAAATTCTTGTTAAATTCAATTTTTTTTTTTTAGAATAGTGTTTTAAATTACCAAAAAAGTACCTAAATTTAATTTAACCATTAAATCAGAATTAAGAAAAATTAAAACAGAAAAAAGAAAAGAATTTGAGTAAAAACAATTATAATAATATTGATTTCATATATGCACAGAGAGGACACACTGAAAAAAAATGATACTAAATTTTTTTTAGTGGTTGCAATCAATTTATTCAAGCTGCATTTAATAAAAAAAAATATGTTGAAAGTTAACTAAATTAGTTTATTTAAATGTAGCTAAAATAAATTGATTGCAACCACTTATCTTAAAAAATTTGGTAAATTCAATTAATCATTTTTTTCAGTGCATCCTATGACAATGAATAAAAGTATCTGATAAATAAATAAGTGTACATTAGTTTGAGAAAGGAGCATGTGTTATTTATTGTGTTTATTTTTTCCTTCTGTTTTCATATTTTCTCCTTGTTCTTAATTTGGTGTATTAATATTCTATGTTTATATTTTCTTCCTGTCCTTAACATCAATCTGCCAAAAGGGACTACGGATGAAAATTGGCCAGTTTTGGCTAAATCTGGTGCATTTGACATATTGTATGTATTAATGTGCATTATCCCTGATTAAATAAAATAAATGAAGTGAAAATCCACAGATCACACACTAAACACTGCTGCAGAAGATCCTGGTTATGTGCGGAGCTTCTGACTCACAGCGGCTCTGGAAGAGACATGTTTCTGTGGAAACGGAGACTGTAAATGTCAGCAGAGGAAGAGATCAGCTGCTGCTGCATTATGGGATTATTTCAGCTCGACAGGCGCTCAAAAACAGCAACATAATGACTCAAAATCAGAAAAAAAAATGACACTGCATGATCATTTGAGACGGTACTTCTAGGGATGCACCGAATGTTCGGCAACCGAAACTGAATCAGCGAAAAGACCGAATAATATGTACCGAACAATGACGTGACGCGATCAAATAGAGGCGTGCACTAATGCAGCAAGTGTTTAAAACTGTCTGAGAAAGACACAAAAATCATTACAAGCACCGACAGCAAGAGACTGTTTAGCACTGCATCTCATGTCTCTGATGAGAAGAGAAAGAGGTGGCTGTTGCTGGTTACTGTACGATGACTGAAATCATGAAATGGCCTCAAACGATTAGTAAATAAACTGCAGAATGTTATGTTTTCTAATAAACGCACGGATTGCATGTATATTCAAACAGGGTTCGAAAATCTGCGCTGAAACACTGTCACTCGTCAGCTGCTCAGTAACATTTTTATTAATTTATTTAAAGGCATGTGACAATGTGATACGTGCGACAAACATCTTCCCAAATTCGTAATGAGAATCATTTATGAATCTGTTGTCAACAAAAAGAAGCACTGAGTTTCTGCCAAAACAAAAGCTGAGAAAAAGCCATCAACATTCATATTTGTGACCCTGGACCACAAAACCAGTCATAAGGTTCAATTTTTCAAAATTGAGATTTATGCATCATCTGAAAGCTGAATAAATAATATTTCCATTGATGTATGGTTTGTTATGATAGGATAATATTTGAAAATCTGGAATCTGAGGGTGCAAAAAAATCTAAATATTGAGAAAATCATCTTTAAAGTTGTTCAAATGAAGTTCTTAGCAATGCATATTACTAATCAAAAATTAAGTTTTGATATATTTACGGTAGGAATCTTACAAAATATCTTCATGGAACATGATCTTAATATCCTAATGATTTTTGGCATAAAAGAAAAATGTATAATTTTGACCCATACAATGTATTGTTGTCTATTGCTACAAATATACCTGTGTTACTTATGACTGCTTTTGTGCTCTAGGGTCATAAATATTAGTATTGTAATTTTACTGTTGTTCTGTAAAATAAAATATAAAGTAGTCAATAATGAAAATAATAATTACCCTACAACAGCTCTATTAATACATTTATTATATTCACACATAGTGTTCAAATTGGGATTTGTAATGTATTCTAATGTTTTAAAAGAATTCTGTTCTGCTCAGAAAGGCTGCATTTATTTGTACAGTAAAAAATACATGCCTGATTCAAGAAAGGGGTCTCAAAAATATTATTTTACTAACTTATTAATTTTAAGTTAAATTGTGCTTTGTTGGTATAATGTCTGCTAGAATGTTAAAAAATGTTCAGTGTTAAGTAAATATTTTTAAATTGTTGTTTTGTAATTGATTTTTTTATTTGAAAAGCAGGGAAAAAAACAGTAAAAAGCACATTTTGGCTATTTAATTTATGCAATTGTAAAAATGGGGGGGGGGAAATGTGAAAAACCGTGTTCGGTATTCGGTATTGTATTAATATTATTTGTTTATATTTTAAACTTCAGCCCAGTTTTTCATTTTGTTCGGCTTCGGCCAAGAATTTTCATTTCGGTGCATCCCGCACAGGTTCTTCAGAAAGATGACGAGCCATAATATAATCAAGTGTGAGAGACATACTGCACACAAAAAGACTGGTATTTTAATAAATCATTAAATAGTTTTTCTTTAATTATTAAATAATTAAAACGTTTATGAATTCAGTTGTTTAGACATGCTTTTTGATTAACATTTAATTTAACCATTAAAAAGGAATCCAGAAAAATTAAAAATGCAAACATGAAATTTGGGAAAAATAAATAGGATTTAGTTTTTGTTCAACTTTAACAAACTGTTTTTAAATTATATAAATTGTATGATTTTTAATTAATTAGACAAAGTAGAATCCAGAAAAATCTGCAGAATTTGGGAAAAATAAAACTGTATTTAAAAAAAAAAATGTAATTTTTGGTAAACTTTAAAAAAACTGCTGCTGGTAAATTGTAAAAGATTCATGATTTTAATTATTTTAATAATTAATTATACATGCTTTGTAATTGCTAACATTTCATTTAAATATTAAAACCAAATCCAGAAAAATTAAAGCAGAAAACCGAATTTAGAAAAAATGACATTTTATAAAAATTTACTTTTTTTTTTTTACTTTAATAATTTGTAATAATTGTATACGTTTCAAGATTTCAATTAATGAAGTTTTTTTATATATACTGAAATTTAATTAAACCATTACATTGGAAAAACATTATGAAAAAGGAAAAAATGGAATAAAAAAAAAAATAGGGCCCTAAAAAAAATATTTTTGTTACAATTTTAATAAATTAACGTTAAATTGTAGATGCTTCATGATTTCAGCTAATTAGAAATGGAAAACATTGATTCATGGAGCCCTAAAAAGGCAGTTTTTGTAAAATTCAAGTAATTTTGTTGTTAAATATTTTTAGGGTTCATGTTTTTAATTAATTATGCATGCGTTCTAGATACAAAAATGTAATTTAACCATTAAAAATAAAGCATAGGGAGAAATGAATCAGATTCATAGGGTCCTGAGTAACGCAGAGTTAAACAGCTTCAGGCTGCTACTGTACAGCGCTTTACTCTGCGCTGTGATTTATGACCGGCGTCTGACATGCAGATATTTCATCCGGCACAGTAAACATCGTCAGCTTTAAGAGTAAGTGCCCTCAGTAGGTGACGCGTATCGTCCTGATGACCTAGTGAACGAGGAATCAGACACAATCACAGCATTACACCGACACCAGTGACATTCAGTGTTTGGAGAAACGCTCTCAAAATATGAATTCTGCATTCATGACATCAGACGTGAATCTATAGAAAATGATATACAATATAATAATATATAGTCCACACAGACACACCTCAGTATGTAGGGGAGGGTGATGCACTATGGCTGCATGATTAATCACAATAAAACCCAAATCATAATATGGCTTGGTATAATAAGGCTATGATTTATTTAAATAAATATATATACTCTGTGTCTCAGTAAACTGCAGCACTGTGTTTATTTACACATGATCTGCTCATGTTATTATTTTTAGATCATTTCTCCTAAATTTTCAAAATGTTTTACAGTGAAATATTACTATAGTATTATTTATTCATTTGTTTTATGTAGTATTTGGTAATAGTAGTCATTTTAAAAAATAAATAATAAATTGATTGTTATTTAACCATACTGATATATAATCAGAAAATTATGTGTAGCCATATAAAGAATCATGCTGATTATTATACATTACAATCATATTATGTAAAAACAATATATACATTTTTTATTATAAATAAAAAAACGCAATTATATTTTTTTGGCAAATCTGTTAAAGTGTGATAAATTTGTTTAAACTGTTATAAATGTTTAGTATTGTGTTTATCGCAGCTCTTCTCATAATCTCCAGCACAACAGCTAAATAAATTATATTTATTCAAATTTGTGTAAATATTGATTCATGATTCAAATGACTCGATATAAACAATTAAAACAATTATTTTAATGAGCAGTTAAAAATAACAAATAAAT
>CM041808.1:2524136-2579136 GCA_023376895.1 Aspiorhynchus laticeps
AGGCTGCCTGATGCACTCCTAAAATGTGAATGCAACGTTTTTGCGGATTTTTATTTTGAATTCAACAAATATTCAAAATACAAATTTTTATTTGACAGCCCTATTTTCTATGCAGGGACAGAGAGCTCTTGGATTTCATCAAAAATATCTTAATTTGTGTTCTGAAGATGAACGAAAGTCTTACGGGGTTGGAACGACATGAGGGTGAGCAATTAATAACAGAATTTTCATTTTTGGGTGAACTATCTCTTTAAAGTAGCCCAATTGCGCGGGAAAGCAGCGGACTTGGCAACCCTGTCCTCACGCGCCGCCGCCGTTTGAAGTTTGATTAAATTGGGCGCGTGTTCGTAATTCGACGCGACGCGTCTCTCGCGGTGTAAACACGGTGTAAACTGTGATCTACTAAAGTATTTTTCATCGTTAAACTCAGGAGGAGACGTGAAGATAATGTCCTCTCATCTCAGGTAACGTTACAGCACACACAAACACCTCAGTAAATCAAAACAACTTTGTGAAAGTAATTTTTTTTTACTGTAAAAATAATTAACCTCCAAATTATGTGATAAGAATGAACACATATATTCTCATAAATGATCACATAATTGAACATGTACACGACGACGCTCTATTGTTGACTTATTGTTTATAATGAGGTAATCATATTTTAACCCTCACACAAACGTTTCTGCGTTTTATTTTCATTCAGATGGTTTCAGGTTATACTATTCTTGTGGGGATATTTAGTCGTTTATATAATTGTTTAATAGATCGATATGTTCTCTGTTTACGTTAATCACTTATTGAATTAAAGGAGTTATGTTTGTCTTCTGTCCCCTTTAAGTCCATACTGCTGTCTTTCTGACATTCTGCAGCACTGCTGTTTTGCTATATGACACACTTCTGATAGGGGCGGGGCCACCTTGAAGCCAACCAATCACAGCCGCGGATACAAACGCTGCCGCCTCTGACTGGTCTGCGCTCCTGTCAATCACAGGCTGAGAGCGCTGTCCTCCAGAACGCACTTTATCCCGAGAGAGACTCGGATCCGTCATGCTCCTCAGATGGGTGAGTTCAACACGATTAACTTCATATAACACTCGATTATTGAACTCAAGCACGTTAATCTAGGCTGAAATTATGTGTTAATGCGGATGAGATGCTACGTGTTATTTGCTGGACGAACAGCAGCAAAAAAGACGCCGAACTTAATGCTGTGTTTTATTATAGATATGAAAAGGTCATGCAAATGCATTGATCGAAATAATATTTTAGCAACATTAAAGATGCATTGCGAAATGCAGTGTATGTTTAAAGCATCAATGATGCAGTAGTGCAAAAATAACTTTCTGCATAATAAATGATGCTCAATATAGAGCAGATTATTCACTGCCACCGTGCAGTATAATGCACCAATATAAGATACTGGTTTGTTATGGTTTGATCACTGCTGAACTGCCATGTCATGTTTTAAAGGGACATTCACTGCATCTTCTGCATGAGCTCACACTATTTTAAAGTGTCATTATAATGTGTGTGTGTGTGTGTGTGTGATGGTTGATTATTATGAGGCTCATGATGAAGGGTGCTCTACTCACTCAAATGCTTATTTAAATAATTATGCATACAGTTCAAAGGCTTTAGCAGGAAAAAGCGTACTGAATGACATTATCAATAGACCCACTGTTAGTTGTGCATTCATGGATATTTTTGCCAAAGCATCTCCACAGTTTATTTTCTGGCCTGTAAAAATGTCTGGCAAAGAGTTGTAAGACCCCAGCTACGATGCATGGAATATTACAAGATTAATCTGTTGATTAATATGATATTTGCATATGATTGTACAAAGGTTACTTTTAAAAATGACTTCTAATTTTGTACACTTAACAAAAACAAATTGATGTAGAAACAATTTTCACTTAGAAATTGCAAATAAATTCAATGTGCATATTTTGTCAAAGCATCTCCACAGTTTATTTTCATATTTCATATTTTCATATTTAAGAGTTGTAAGACCCCAGCAGTGATGCAAAAAATATTACAAGATAAATCTGCTGATTATATATGCAATATATGATCATGCAAATGTTACTTTTAAAAATTACTTTTAAATTTGTTTCTGAAAAAAAATTATGTAGAAACAATTTTTACTGAGAAATTGCACAAAACAATTTTTTTTTTGTCAATGTACAAGATATTTTGTCAAAGCAATCTCCACAGTTTATTTTCTGGCCTGTAAACATATCTTACAGTGAAATATTACAAGATAAGTCTGTTGATTATGACATTATTTGCTTATGATTGTACAATGGTTACTTTTAAATATAACTTTTAATTTTATTCTCTGAAAAACAAGAAATTTACTCAGAAATTGCTAGTAAATTTCACAAATAATTACAGAGATTTAGCAATTAATGCATATAATTAAACATGAAGTAGAAAGACTAAAATAGCATTTTCTTGTAAAATGTACTCCAAAAATCATAATTTTATTTACAAATTTAAAAAAAATATTACAACTTAAAAAAATAATTTTTTAGTGTTTAAATTTTTTATTTGCTTGTTTGTCTTTTTTAAAATAATTCAGTGTGCAAGCCAAATTTATTACTTGTTGATAACTTTAAAGCCTATTTGTAATTGCTATTAATCAAAAATATTATTTAAAGAAACTTTTGATATTGTTGTGGATTTTAAAGCTCTGTGTCTAAGCAAAAATTCATGTGTTAATAAGGTTTTTAGATAAAAATCTGTTGCATATTTACAATTGAAGAGTTCCAATGCAAAAGCCTCTAAAAGCCAACTTGGTCAAAAATGAGATAACGATACTGAATGAATGCTCTCCACACATAGTATATGTTCATCAAGTACTTTAACCTTCAAATGCGTTAAATCCCAGCCTCAACCCATTCAGAAGTACCATAGAAACCTATACATAGTAGCCAGAAATAAATGCTAATTAAAAAAAAAAAACATCAGATGTACTTAGAGGCTGTTGCATCTGAACTCTTCAATTCTACATGCATCTTTAAACATATTTATGAGTCTTTATGTTGCGCTAAAAGCCTCCGTCATTTTGACAGGCCTTCGATCGCCCTGATGATGAACACCCGGCGTGTCAATCCACCCCGGGCCGTCCCCGACTCGAGACGAGACCCACGAGACAACCACCTACTTAATTTAAGAGTGTGACTAATTAAAACAGGCCCCGTAATGGAAGGCACGCACACGGTGCTGCGTCTGTACAAACCCATCCAGGAGCTGTGCTTCATCAGTCTCTACTTCCCAACGAGGAAATCCCGAGGTTTCTCACGATCTGGCCAAACCCCTCGTGAAGTCCGGCCTCAGGATGAAGACGCTAAACAAAGAGGCCAGTATTACTGCGAGGAGACGAAAGCAGCGGTCGCTCAGCTCCACTGGCTCGCCGCAGAACACCATCAGCTGCTGACGGACCTCCTGAATTTATGCAGCGACTGCGCGGACAGGATTAAGATGGGCAACCAAGATGGAAAGCTTCTGGATGGATATGGGGAACATGGTGATGTTAACAGCACTGTTTCTCCGTCTCCAGAGCATAAGAGAGCAGCTTCAAGAGTTCGTAAGCTGAAGAAGCTGAGCGCTGAAGAGTTCTTGCAGAGCAAGATGAAGAAAAAGGTGCAAAGTGGAGCATCCGAGTTTTCTCCGAAAGCAATCTCCATCCGTGAAATAGATACTCCAGGATCAGGCTCTTATGTGAGCATCTCCAGCGAGGTTTGCGAACACTTCCGGATCGCAAACGATGGGTGGGATTTTATGGAAGAACCTCGTTCTTTTGAATCCGAAATTGATTTTTGTGCAGAGCTGTTGGAGTTTGATAACCAACTCACTTTGGATTACAAAAAACCATTGGGAAACCAACATGGATGTGTCCAACAGGAGATAAAGACTAATGGGAATATTAAAGGAAACCAACAAAGTCAATCAAGTTTGGAAATCAATCAAAGAGACGTGAGAATTGATGAAATGGCTTCCAACGAGGAACCTATATCTCATTTCAGCTTGGATCACCAGCAAGCTGGACAAGAAGAGATCAAGTGCTTTACTCAGGTGGACAGTGAGAAAACCAGATCAACTCTCTCGCCATCCATTGACGCCAACTCTAGAAGCTCTAACCTTCGTCCCTGGAGCCGAAGCCCCACATCAAGCTCTCTCTCCGGGGTCTTCAATCTGTCTTATCCTCCTGCCAACAGTCTCCAGAGCATGTCTCCTGTCTTATCACCTCTGTCTTCTCAGCTTCCGAGTCCTCAGATGAACCACCGTATTGTGTTGCTGCCTGAGGAGGATGATGGGAATAAACGCTCCTCGAGAGACGAGCCCAAAGTCTCCACAGAGGTCATCGACAAAAACGGCAACCGTCGGACGATCACACGATTAGACTTGAACCTCAGCAATCATTTCTATCTGAACGGAGCCAGTGCATCGAGTGCCACGACCTCAGGTGAGAAACTGCTCTTCTAGATCAGACTAAAAGTTATGTAATAGTTCATATGAAGAGTTTAAATTAGTGCTGATTAATCGCTGTTTACATAGTATATGTGTGTGTACTGTGTATATTTATTATGTATAGATACACACACATACAGTATATATTTTGAAAATATGCATGTATTTACAATAGTGCTGTCAAACGATTAATCGCATCCAAAATAAAAGTTTTTGTTTACATAATATGTGTGTACTGTGTATATTTATTATGTATATTTAAATACACACACATGCATATATTTAAGAAAAATGTTACGTTTATATATTAAATATATATTATATAAATGATATGAATATACATGTAACTTAGTGCTGTCAAATGATTAATCGTGATTAATTGCATCCAAAATAAGTTTTTGTTTGCATAATATATGTGTGTGCTGTGTATATTTATTATGAACTGTATATATAAATACACACACATACAGTATATATTTTGAAAATATTTACATGTATTTACATGTCTATATTTATATTCATATAATTTATATTATAAATAAATACATTTTATATATAAACATAATATATTTTTTCTGAAATATATACTGTATGTGTGTGTATTTATATATACATAATAAATATGCACAGTACACACACATATATTATGTAAACAAAAACTTATTTTGGATGTGATTAATCACGATTAATCGTTTGACAGCACTAATGTAAATACATGCATATTTTCTAAATGTATACTGTATGTGTGTGTATATATATATACATAATAAATATGCACAGTACACAAACATATATTATGTAAATAAATACTTTATTTATTTTGGATGCGATTAATCACGATTAATCGTTTGACAGCATTTTTCTCAGGCTCCTACGTTTATGTTCAGTTATTTAATTTTAACGGCAATGCAAAGAACCTATTTACTGATATTAAAGTTAAAATATTGAACCTACACAAAGGAGCCTGATAAAACTGCTCATTTTAGAAGAACATAGAAGATTGATAATAGTTGGGTAAATGTATACTGGGATTGAAGCAATGTGGCTTTGTAAACCTTGTAATGCCAGAATAAAGGCTACTAATGGCTGAATAAAAACAAAAGAATAATGATAAAGGAATAATGAGGATAATGTCTCATACCTGGCGGAGGTGTGAAAGGTTCGTCACGTGAGGACAATAGAATCATGACATGGTCTTAGAAAATGTTTCATAAAATTCACAGTTTTAGAGATTATGTTCTGAAATTTAATATGAAGCATTAGTAGACTCGTGGCTTTAGCTTCATTGTGTTTCTAAAAGCATGTACCACAGCAACATATTTTTTATACATTGAAAAAATATGTTTTTAATATGTTTGAGCTTATATCTTTATTATCATAACAGTCTGAGTAATTCTGATTCTTGAACAGTAAACTTTGAAGTGTCAGGTTTGTGAATATAATGTTGATTATGTATCTAGTCAGAAAGACTCATGAGCAGCAACCTTTTTATTTTGGGGATGTCATTTGTGTCTCCATGCCGAAAATGGGGGGTGACAGCAAAGGGGTTAATAACCTAAATTAGTTATTTGTGAATTATGCTTGCGAAATTAAACACTGCTATTAATCTCAGTCGTCCAGGTTTATTCTATTTCTTAGGCTTGTCATGTGACTCAGGACAAGAATTTTTGGCCTCCCAGCCCTCTTTCCCAGAGATCCATTATTGAATTTTCTGTGTGAGTGTGAGTGTGAGTGTGTCTGTGTCTGTGTCTGTGTCTGTGTCTGTGTCTGTGTCTGTGTCTGTGTGTTTGTGTGAGTGAGTGTGTGTGTGTGTGTGTTTCTGTGTTTGTGAAGAATCCAGTCCTGATCTCAGTAAGATCAAAGCCGCCGGTCGGCTCTCCGGTTCAAACAGCGCTGCCGCTCTCATGAACATAATTTGCTCTGCACCTTCCTCCTGTTGTTCTGCTTTGGGTCGCTTCAGAAGTCCCAAACATTAGCAGGATTAAAGCCTCTGTTGCTGGAGCAGGACTTCAGAAGCGTGTAAGCTGCATCTCATGGCTGCGCTGACCAGAAAAGAAAGAATTCCCATTAAGCGTCTGCCCTTTCTGTGATGTTCCTCTAATTCAAGCCTAAATTCAGCAGATGGTATGATTTGATCATCGCCTGTTAGACTTATTAGACTCTGTTTGCTTGAGGCAGAAGAGATGCATGCAGTCTGCAGTATAATAAACTCCAGCGCTGAGCTGATCTGATCACACATGACCGCTATATGAACCTGAAACACTCTCTGCTTATAAGAGAAAGAGTCAGCATAGCAGAACCAGATATAGTTTATATTTCTAAATGATAATAATAATAATAATAATAATGAGTTTTAATAAGAATAAGAATGAGTTTTTGTGCTATTATATATTGCACCAACAAACCCAGTAGCAATTGTGATATACACTGCCGTTCAAAAGTTTGGGATCAGTAAGATTTGTAATGTTTTTTAGTGCTGTCAAATGATTAATCCAAAATAAAAGTTTCTGTTTACATAATATATGTGTGTGTACTGTGCATATTTATCATGTATATATAAATACACACACATGCAGTATATATTTTGAAAATATTTACATGTGTATATATTTATATTTATATATTTTTATTATATATAAATATTTAACATATTTTTCTTATATATATATGTATATTATATATATGTGTGTGTATTTATATATACATAATAAATATACACAGTACAGAAACATATATTATGTAAACAAAAACTTTTATTTTGGATTAATCGCGATTTAATCATTTGATAGCACTAGTTTTTTTTTAAATAATTTCTTATGCTCATTAAGGCTGCATTTATTTGATCAAAAATCCCGAAAAAAAAACATAATTTTTTGAAATATTGTTACAATTTAAAATATGTGAATATGTGTTAAACTGTAATTTATTTCTGTGATCAAAGCTGTATTTTCAGCATCATTACTCCAGTCTTCAGTGTCACATGATCTTCAGAAATCATAATAATATGATGATTTATAATCAATATTTGAAACAGTTATGCTGCTTAATATTTTTTTGGGACCTGTGATGCTTTTTCAGAATTATTTGATTAATAAAGTGTTAAAAAAAACAGTGTTTATTTAAAATATAAATTTTGTGTTACAAAACACACTACTATTCAAAAATTTTTTTTAAAAGAAAATTAATACTTTTATTCAGTAAGGATGTGTTAAATGGCTAAAAAGTGATAATAAACACTTATATTGTTAGAAAAGATTTCTATTTTGAATAAATGCTTTTCTTTTTAACTTTTTATTAATCAAAGAAAAAAGTATCACAGGATCCAAAAAAATATGAAGCAGCATAACTGTTTCCAATATTGATTATAAATCAGCATATTATTATGATTTCTGAAGATCATGTGACACTGAAGACTGCAGTAATGATGCTGAAAATACAGCTTTGATCACAGAAATAAATTACAGTTTAAAGTATATTAAAATAGGAAACCAATATTAGAAACTGCAATAATATTTCACAATATTACTGTTTTTTTCTGTATTTTTGATCAAATAAGAGACTCCATTAAAAACATACAAAAATCGTACTGATCCCAAACTTTTAACGGCGGTGTAAATGTTTTCTGATTATTGTGTAGTTGTGGTTTCATTCGATCCAGTGAGCGTCGCTCATGTGATATGATTATTGTGATGAACTCAACAGTACTCTCAGGAGTTACTGTACTCTGTAGATTGTCTAACAGCAGCCGTTACTCTATACTCCATTACACTACAGCATTTCATCAATCAATAACACCTCTATAAATACCTCCAGTGCCCCTTTCGCACCGCTTTAGTTCCAGAACTAAAAGTACAGTACTAAAGTACTGGGACGATTTTTCGCGAACTATTTCCCAGTACCATTTAAAGGGTTGCATTCGCACCGACAGCGGGTACTAGGAAGTGACGTAAGCCGGTCGACAGCGACGTCATTTGTGCGCGGCGTTCAACAACGAAGAACAACGACGTTAAAGGTGCTGTATGTAGGATTTTGACTCTACTAAAGCAGAAAAATACCATAATATGCTTGCAGATATTTAAGTAACATGCCAAGTTAACATACTTGTTTATCTGAAAAACAATGCTACAGTCAGTTATTCTCCTTTGAAAATGTGCGTCCGGCCCAGAATGTCTGTGTTTGTTATGGTTTGTGAAACCTGCCCACTGCCAGTTTACCCAATTGTATTTCGGCACCCCGGGTTTCCAGTTGGCGGAAAACACAGCATATTTAATTTCATTCATCGTCATGTGTGCTCGTTCCTCTTGGTGTCGTTAATCTGGCAACCTGTGTGTGCCTCAAGTCTGAGGAGGAGGGGCTGGTGAAAAAAAACCTCTCCAATATTTTGAATTTGGACTGCAATACCTAGTTCAACCGCTAGGTGTCAATCCTACATACAGCACCTTTAACAACAGGAGGATGAGTTCGCTGTGATCGGAGCTGTGTTTTTGTTGTGTCTCGCGGGTTTCACAATAATGGACATGTCGACGTATACGTCAAGCGATTGAAAGATCGGAAAGGAGGACTTAGAAACCAAAGTAGTAGTGTATGTGTTTTGTTCAATAAATAATTTTAAATAGTACACTATTTTTGTCTGTCCATGCTTTTTTATGACTGCATAAGCCATATAAACTACATTAATTAAACTACATTAACTACTTACGTTTCTCTTTTGTTTTGGTTAAAAATACCTTTTTGGGATTAAAGACGTCGCAATTTTTTAACAGCTGCTATCTCATCATTATGTTCTGCAACAAGGTGGTTATCAGCACAAATAGAAAGATTAAGCACACATCTTTTGTTTTGTAAACTTTATTTACATCCATTCTTGCGAAATATAAGTTGATACAATGTTTACACAGTATGTGTTTACACGGCGTTTTAAATCATGGCGGGTGAGGGTGTTTTCGTACGCGTTTAGCCAATCAGCGTACACTTACGTCACGATAGTTCCTACGTAACTGTTTTAGACCCTACTCTGAATTAGGAGCTAATTTAGTTCCTCCAAACGGAGTTCAGGAACTAAAACAGTTCCTAGTTCCCGCGGTGCGACAAAAAGTGTGTAGTTCCACAATTAGTTGGGGTACTATGAAAAGGTTCCTGCGGTGTGAAAGGGCCTAATCAGTTCCTGAGGAGATTAAACAGCAGTAGCACTGATCATCTTTACTCAGTGCTTTATAGAGGATCCTTCATGACAAACATTCAGCATCATTCACAGTAAAACTGGGACTTAAAACACAAGTAAAGCTAAAAGCTTCAGTGATCAGGTGACAAATTTAGGTTATAAAAACGTTGTGGGAACATTGTTTTTAAATGTCACTTGTCGTTGTTATAACGTTGTTTAAAAAAGTTACAAAAACATTTCTTCCAGCATTTTCCTAACATTATCTTTACTGAAAATATAATATTTTTACAGTTTTTATCAACTGCTTACACGCTAAATCTTTCCTTGTCACACTCAAACAGAGGAAACACACCAAATCTGTGAAACCAGACACTAATTCTCAGCCTTTGACTCAGTTTTCAATTTCATAAAACACTTTTTGCAAAACACAACACACAATTATCTATGTGACACACAAATCTAACAGGAATTAATATTATGGCAAACCAGCATTTTCTCTCAACACTGAGAATCTCATCATAAGGACGTTGATGTCAGACGTTTTCTCTCAACGTTATGAGAACATATATCAAATATTAATACAGTTAGAAGAACATTACTTTAGGAACTTTTGTCCTAACATTTAAAAAGCGTCAGATAAGGTTGTGAGAGTGTTCTCTGTTGCTGGGTTTGCACTGCTTCCAGCAGCTCAGCATCAGTAATAAGTGTAATGAAATAAAGCAATCAGTCCAGAGGTCATATGAAACTGATCACACACAGACAGAGAGACACTGAAGATCCTCCGGGTTTCTTGCGTGCTTTGCATGTCTGGCATTCAGTAGGAAACACGGCACTCCTGACATGGTACTGTGTGTGTGTGTGTGGGGTGGGGGGGGCTGAATGAGTCAAGCGCTGTGGGTAATTACACATCACGTCACTAAACACCATTTTGTGTGTGTGTGAGCGTGTGAATGTGTGTGTGTTTGTGTGTGAATGAGGGTTTATATATAAACTGATGCAGCTTTAAACTGTCTTTAAATGTTCCCAGTTTTGAAATGGTATTAATCCCCATCTAAAGAAAACAGGACTGTGGTGATACCATGCTACTTGTTTTCCCACCTGAGCTAAATAATTTGTGTAAAACACTCAGAAACACAAAGCAACATGCTAAAACCCCTCAGGAGCTGGTTTGCGTGAGGACTGAGGAGGATCTGAGTGTGTGTGTGTCTGCGGTTGATGTTAGTTGTGTGTGTGTGTGTGTGTGAGTGTGTGTAAGTGAGAGTGAGTGTGAGTGTATGTGTGTCTGATGTGTGTGTGTGTGTGTGTGTGTGTGTGTGTCTGATGTGTATGTGTGTCTGATGTGTGTGTGTGTGAGAGAGTGAGAGTGTGTGTGTGTGTGTGTCTGATGTGTGTGTGAGTGTGAGTGAGTGTGTGTGAGTGTGTGTGTGTGTGTGTGTGTCTGCGGTTAATGTTAGTTGTGTGTGTGTGTGTGTCTGATGTGTATGTGTGTCTGATGTGTGTGTGTGTGTGTGTGTGAGTGAGTGAGAGTGAGAGTGTGTGTGTGTGTGTGTCTGATGTGTGTGTGAGTGTGAGTGAGTGTGTGTGAGTGTGTGTGTGTGTGTCTGCGGTTAATGTTAGTTGTGTGTGTGTGTGTCTGATGTGTGTGTGTGTGTGTCTGATGTGTGTGTGTGTGTGTGTCTGCGGTTGATGTTAGTTGTGTGTGTGTGTGTCTGATGTGTGTGTGTGTGTGTGTGTGTGTGTGTGTGTGTGTGTGTGTGTCTGCGGTTAATGTTAGTTGTGTGTGTGTGTGTGTCTGATGTGTGTGTGTGTGTGTGTGTCTGCGGTTGATGTTAGTTCACTCTGAGCTTCATGTCGTCCTTCATCACACAGACAGCAGAGCATGAGTTCACTCTGAACACAGAGAGACAGACAGGAGCACAGCTAAAAGACTCCTCTAGAGTTACTCAAGAGTCTTCAAATTCATTTTTTAACACTGTACTCTTGTGTAAACTAGGGATGATTACCGGTTTGACGATAAATCATGATAAAATTCCCCACGGTTAGTATTACCGTTTCATATTTTAATCATCATTAAAAGTGTATTCGATTACCGCGATTTGAACAATTGAGGATAAATAAAATCTGTCCAGCATAAAGCACAATTTTAAGAGTTACGTTCACATTCAGCTTGTGTGCAGTTTCTGTCTGGCCAAAAAAATTGACCAAATTTGCATCCCCTGCTGTAAACGTTGACCGGTTGATGAAAAACAAGCTTATGTGGATTCTACACATTTTAAACAATTCAGATAAGACATCTAGAATTATTTATGGAGCAGATAAAATACATATAATCACTTATTAATCAATTATCATTTTGACTACACCTTTTCTTTATTTAAAGGCTGAAATGTGAGGTTTACCATTTTATAAAACTTTTTCAAAGCTTTATTTGAACATTTTTTTACATGTTATTAGATAAACTGCTGTCAGTCATGTTGTCATTTAAAATCCAGACATCATTGTTAATGTTATTGTTTTAGTGTTTATGCAAACAAAAAGTAATTTTTAGTGCTGTCAAAAGATGAATCGCGATTAATCGCTTCCAAAATAAAAGTTTTGTTTACATAATATATGTATGTGTACTGTGCATATTTATTATGTAAATATAAATACACACATACAGTATATATTTTGGAAATATTTACATGCATATACATTTATGTATTTATATTCTTATATTTTATATTATATATAAATATATTTAATATATAAACATAACAAATTTTTCTTAAATACATGCATGTGTTTGTATATATATATATATAGAGAGAGATAGATATATATACATAATAAATATACACCGAACACACAAATATATTATGTAAACAAAAACTTTTATTTTGGATGCAATTAATCGTGATTAATCTTTTGACAGCACTAGTCATTTTATTTATTGTTTGTTGATTTTACATACAAAATTAGATTAATCTATTTATGAGTCTGTACTTTTTGAAGGTTTCCAGCACATTTGAACAATACCGTGATAATACTGATAACCGTGATAATTTAGGTCATTATAATCATGATAAGAAATTTTCATATCGTTACATCTGCAATGTAAACATCCATTGACTCCTTTAGGTGTGTTTTAATTCATGCTGGGGTAGTTCAGGAGAAATATGAGAAGCATATTGATATAAGCAAGTTATATCAAGTTACATATATATAAATGTGTCCCTGCAGCACAAAAGCAGTCATAAGTAACACAGGTATATTTGTAGCAATAGCCAAAAATACATTGTATGGGTCAAAATTATTGATTTTTCTTTTATGCCAAAAATCATTAGGATATTAAGATCATGTTCCATGAAGATATTTTGTACATTTCCTACCATAAATATATCAAAACTTAATTTTTGATTAGTAATATGCATTGCTAAGAACTTCATTTGAACAACTTTAAAGATGATTTTCTCAATATTTAGATTTTTTTGCACCCTCAGATTCCAGATTTACAAATATTGTCCTATCATAACAAACCATACATCAATGGAAAGATTATTTATTCAGCTTTCAGATTATGTATACATCTCAATTTTGAAAAATTGACCCTTATGACTGGTTTTGTGCTCCAAGGGTCACACACATATATATATATATATATATATATATATAAGCATATTGATATAAGCAAGTTGGTACTGAAATAAAGTGCAGTATATTGTTTTTAGGTTGTAAAATGTAAAGCCTTGAATTCTCATTTGACTGGATTTATTTAGAGTTCACACTAATAACAATAATTATAATGCTAACGATAAGCAGTTTTGTCGTCTGCAGCTGTAGGGTGAGTAATTAATTACATAATTTTCATTTCTGGGTGAACTAACCCTTTAAATGCTGGAGCTCTTTAGAGCAGGATGGATTCTGATTGGCTGTCAGTGTTTTTATCGTTTATTAAGTCATTCTGAAATATTCCAATGATTAATTCCTCTGTGTCTTTATCATTATAGTATAGAGGTGTGAATTCCACTATTCTCTTTGAATTAGAAAGATTATTAAAACTATAGTTCTTGTTATTCTTGCTGTTCTTTACACTGATGAAGAGTGAGGGAACTAGTTTGTGGTGTTTGTATTGAAGTCAGGCTCAAAATGCAAGAAAATGATATGAATGCTGTTGTATATGTTCTGTTCTGTGCTGATGATAGGATGAGATGAATACGCAAATACATTTACAGCAAATGATCTGCACAACAGAGACTCGATTGATTTGACAAATTTGCATATATAAACCCTTACCAAAAGTAGTAGACTTCAAGTTTATTTTATTAAGTATACTTAAGTAAAGTTCCAAAGTATACTTTATGTAGTAAGTATACAAATATCAGTGTACTAGTAGTATACTTGTAAGTGTACTATTTCAATACTCCTTGGGTCTAAATTGGCCCACTTTCTAGTATATAAATGTATACTTTTAAGTATAACAGTAGTAAACTTTGAGTACACAACTAGTTTACATCAAAGTCTTTAGCTTGTACTGCAACTATACTAAAAAGTTAACTTAAAGGTATACTGAGAGTTTATTAATTAAATACTTTTAAATACTTTTTACAATTTGAAGTATAGTCTCAGTAAACTACTAGTTTAGTAGTCTTATACAGCAAGTATACTTGTAAGTTTTCTTTAAGTGAACTTTACATCATACTTTAAGTATGTCCCTATTTAGATATTAATTAGTAAATATTTTGTTATATGAATATCTGAACATATAAAACATCAAAAGAAAGAACAGAGTATCTGCTTGTAAACAGAAACCTGTTATTCTAGTTTCATGCCTAATATAAGTAATATAAACAGGAGTATCTATAATATGATCTCTAATACAAGCTTATATTATCAATGTAGCATCAGCACAGACGTATTGAACCGCTCTGTTCATTCACTGTGAATCAGCCTGAGGCTGTTAAACACTGACACACACACACACACACATACACACACACACACACACACAGACACACACACACACACACACACACACACACACACTCACTCTATCTGACAGCTGCTCTACTAACTCACTCTGATCTGCCTACTGTATATCTGTATATCACATGAACAGACATAGAGAAGCAGTTAAAAAATGTGACAACTAGCCCCGGTCTGGCCTATAGTGACTGCATTTGTATGTCAGATGCAAATCTTTTGATTGAATAGATGAAAATGTTTAGTTTTAATTTAGTTGAGTTACTGTATACTGTACAAATGTCTTGTATTACACATTTAGATAGTGGTTTCTGAGCCACCGGCGCCCCCTGGAGGAAGAGCAACTCTCTGTCTCATAGGAATCAGTCATTAGCAGGGTTATTATAATTAATAAAAAAAATAAAAGTTACTTAAAATACATTTTAACCAAGATAAATTATGCATTTTATGTCAACTAGCTGCCAAGCTAAATTTCTCATTTTAGTTTAACATAATGTATTAAAATAACTAAAAATAAATAAAATAAAATAATAAAATGACTAAATAAAAATAATGAAACTATATAGACATACTTGAAAAACAAAAACTAATAAAAATTTAAAAAACAATTACCTAAATACCTAAAGTTTCAATAAAGATGGAAAATATTAATTAAAAATATTAATAAAATATAATAGCATAAAAACATAATATGTGACCCTGGACCACAAAACCAGTCATAAGCGTCGATTTTTCGAAATTGAGATTTATAAATAATCTGAAAGCTAAAAAAAAAATCTAAATATTGAGAAAATCACCTTTAAAGTTGTTCAAATGAAGTTCTTAGTAATGCATATTACTAATCAAAAATTAAGTTTTTATATATTTACAGTAGGAAATTTACTAAATATCTTCATGGAACATGATCTTAATATCCTAATGATTTTTGGCATAAAAGAAAAATCAATAATTTTGAGCCATACAATGTATTGTTGTACCTGTGTTACTTATGACTGCTTTTGTGCTCCAGGGTCACATGTGATAGTAATTTCACTGATACTAAAATAACACAGGTTATTGATGTGTGATCATTTAAATAGTTAGGGACCGAGCACCGATGGTGCGAGGACCCTATTGAATCTGCTCTGTTTATTATTAGGGACCGAGCACCGATGGTGCGAGGACCCTATTGAATCTGCTCTGTTTATTATTATTATTATTATTTTTATTCTTCTTCTCCAAACCTTATCGCATTTTTGAGGGCATAAACATGCTCGAAAAGTCACGAAATTTTGCACACACCTCAGAACTGGCGAAAATTGACATCTGATATATGTTTCAGAAGTGGGTGTGGCAAAATGGCTCGATAGCGCCACCTATACACATTCAACGGAGTGCGCCTCGAGCTACGTTTCACGTACATGTACGAAAATTGGTATACATGTGTAAAACCCCAATACCTACCAAAAAGTCTCTTGTTGCAAATTCCGAAACCCAACAGGAAGTCGGTTATTTTTAATTTTCTCTGCAAATTTTGGGTCATTTTTGCCATTTTCAGGTGTCATACTTTAACGAACTCCTCCTAGAGATTAATTCAGATCAACAACAAATTTGGTCAGTCTAATCTAAAGCCCTTTGTGACGTTAAATTGGCAAAATTCGATGCTTCGCCATGAAACAGGAAGTTGTTATAACTCAGCCATACATTGTCCGATCTACCCCAAACTTCACATGTATGATAAGAGTCCTGACCTGAGAAGATTTACATGCAAATATTCAGTTATAGTTATAGCGCCACCTGCTGGAAACAGGAAGTGACATGTTTTAGTCTGTATCAAACTCCTCCTAGAGATTTCATGACATGAAAGTTATATTTGTTCAGTCTAATCTAAAGGCCTTTGCGATATTAAATTGTGAAGATCTTGAGTTTTCGTTGAAGGGCGTGTCCATGGCGGCATGACAAAGTTCGATGTCTCGCCATGGGAATACAAGTTGTTGTAACTCAGCCATAAAATGTCCGATCTGCCCCAAACTTCACAGGTTTGATAAGAGTCCTGGCCTGAACGCATCTAAAGGCCAATATTGCATTATGATCATAGCGCCACCTGCTGGCAACAGGAAATGGCTTATTTTACACTTACATCAACATGCAATATCCAATCTGGACCAAACTTCACATATTTGGTAAGACTCATGGCCTGAAGACACCTATAGGCCAATATTCAGTTATAATCATAGCGCCACCTGTTGGCAATAGGATATGTCATGCTTTATACTACCTCAAACATACAATGTCAAATCTGCACCAAACTTCACATGTATGGTAAGAGTGCTGGCCTGAAGTCATCTAAAGGCCAATATTCTGTTAAAATTATAGCACCACCTGCTGGCAACAGGAAATTACATGTTTCACACTAACTTAAACATGCAATTTCCGATCTGCCCCAAATTTCACACGTTTTATAAGAGTCCTGGCCTGAACACATCTTAAGGCCAATATTCAGTTATAAATATACCGCCACCTGCTGGCAACAGGAAATGGCTTGTTTAACACTAACTTAAGCATGCAATGTCCAATCTGCACCAAACTTCACATGCTTGGTATGAGTCATGTCCTGAAGACATCTAAAGGCCAATTTTCAGTTATAATCATAGCGCCACCTTTTGGCAATAGGATAGGTCATGCTTTATACAACTCAAACATACTATGCTCAATCTGCACCAAACTTCATATGTATGATAAATGTGCTGGCCTGACCACATCTACATGCCAATATCCAGTTATAGTCATAGCGCCACCAGCTGGCAGCAGGAAGTTTGGCACATATAAATGACTTTGACATATTCCTCCTATATTTATCACTTTAAATGCATATTGCTCACCGTTCGCTGTTTTCCTGAAGCCACCGTTGGCGGTGAGCCCGGGTGCGAGGTCCCGTACATCGCTGCTTGCAGCTTTAATTATTATTATTATTATTATTATTATTAGGGCCCGAGCACCGATGGTGTGAGGACCCTATTGAATCTGCTCCGTTTATTAGGGCCCGAGCACCGATGGTGTGAGGACCCTATTGAATCTGCTCCGTTTATTAGGGCCCGAGCACCGATGGTGTGAGGACCCTATTGAATCTGCTCCGTTTATTAGGGACCGAGCACCGATGGTGCGAGGACCCTATTGAATCTGCTCTGTTTATTATTATTAGGGCCCAAGCCAGTAAGGCGCAGGGCCCTATTGATTTCCAAAGGATTATTATTTTTTTTTTTTTTTTTTTTTTTTTTTTTTTTTATTCAACCATCCGGGTACTTTTGGGGGCCTTAACATGCTCAAAAACTCTTGAAAATTCGCACGCACGTTGGAATCTGTTGGCGTCCGGACGCCACAGAGGCTGGGACCCGGGCGCGGCACAGGGGCTCTACGGCGCCCCCTAGAACACAGTTTGAAAACTTGATGTATAGCTCACACATGCTTGCACGTATTCATATAAAACTCGGTACACATATAGATCTCATTGAGCCGAACAAATTTCACACTGCATGTCATTGGCTCCGCCCAACAGGAAGTCGGCTATTCAGGGCTGTTTAAAAAACCATGCTCTGGAATTTGATATACTCCTCTGAAGATTACCACCCGATTGCCACCAAACTCGGTGAACATGATCTCAAGGCATTGGGGACGCAAAATTGCCAGGATATTTTTGATATCTCGAACGGTTTGCCCGTGGCGAGGCGATGAATTTATGGCGAAAAATGAGAGACAGGAAGCGTCTAATAACATCCACATACATTGTCTGATTTTGATCAAACTTCAGGGTTTTGTTCGTTGTTTGATGCCGAGCGCATAGATGTGACTATTAGGAGTCAAAGTTATAGCGCCACCAACTGGCAGCAGGAAGTGTGTCATTTTAAAAATGCTTTGAATTCAGCATCTTATTTTTAATCGATTTGCTTCAAACTTCATCAGAATAATGTCAAAGCACGGCCGATGTAAAACTGTGAAGGGAATATTGATATCTATAATACTGTTGCCATGGCAACGTTTCAAACTTGAAAATTTGTTTTTGGTGATTTTGAAGCAGATAACATGTTTAGAATGTCATGAAACTCAACACACATATGAGTATTAATGATAGTTAGACACTGGAAAAAGCTCATAAACGGGTGTGGAAGAGGCGCTCTATAGCGCCACCTTTTGTCAAAAATGGGGGGGTTAGTTTTAGCTACAGACACCAAACTCGGTACATAAATTGTTCTATTCAAGCCGGACAACTTTCTAATTTACACTCATTAGCTACGACCAACAGGAAGCCAGCTATCTTTTTTTTTTAATTTAATTTTCGGGGAATATCAAGCTGTAAACAAATTGATACTCCTCCAAGCAGAAACAAGTAGTTCACACCAAACTTTGTCAACATGATGCCAATATACTGAAGATGCTAAATTGCTAACGGATTTAGGATATCTTGAACGGTGTATTAATGGCGATTTGTTAAAGTTACAGTAAAAAGGAGAGCAGTTCTTTTCTTATCTTTAAAGTGCAGCTTCCAAACACTTCAAAACTTTTTACATACATAGAGCAAGTCATTCTGAAGAAGTATGATTAGTTTCATGACTTTACAAAAGGTCTATGAATAACAGAAAATTAATAAACTATCAAGACATTTGATCACACTGGCTCTGTGTATGTGGGGGGATGGGTGAGTCTGTGTTAAGTGTTAGTGTGAGGAGGGGGGTGAGAGAGACAGACAGAGAGACCCAGAGAGAGAGAGAGACTTTTAAACATCTCTTTAATCACTAGAAAAAAATCAATCAGTATTTATTTATTTAATTATTCTTTTTATTTTATTTTATTTATTTATTTAATTATTCATTTAATTTTTTTTTTTTTTTTTTTTTTTTTTTGCATTATAGCTTAAGAAATTTCCTAGGCCTTATCTTTTTCTGTCAGTCTTAGGGACAAAAAAATATAAAAATCCAAGAACCAGTTAATTTGTAGGGCACTGATAACATCATTTTATATAATTAGGTTAATAATTATGTTAATTACAACATAAAAAAATCTAAAGATACATACACGTGGTCTTATAATTTTTTGTGCTGCAAATAATAATTTGACTGTAATTTGATACTGAACTCTGACACCCTCTGACATGATATTCATCTGAATTTACATCATCTCATGAATGTAACAGTAAAACAGTTCAGCTCACAGATGAAGACTAAGCTGTAATGCAGGCAAAATATTTCACAAATGCTTATAGATCATTAAAATAATTACTAAAAATGGTAATATCTCGAACAGTGTGGCAATGGTGATTTATTAAAATAACAGTAAAAAAAGATAGCAGTAATTTTCTTGTATCTTTAAAGTGCAGCTTCCAAACACTTCATAAAAAAATTACATACACAGAACAAGTCATTCTTAGGAAATGTGATTAATTTCATGAATATACAATACACTATGGATAGCAGAAAATTTTAAAACTATCAGACTTTTGATGTCACTCTCCTTCTGTCTGTGTGGGGGGATGTGTGTGTGTGTGTGTGTGTGTGTGTGTGTTCAGAGTCAGGGTGACACTGAGAGAGAGAGAGAGAGAGAGAGAGGGTCCTGAAGCTGCAAACACAAACTAACATGACTAACAACATCCAGCATCAGGACACTGAAACACCCATCCACAAAATTCTGCCCACCCAAATTATAAAAACACTAAAAGAAAATGATCTAACCTATTGGAATGAAACAACAGAAAAACAAAGTAAACTTGAATGTTATTTGACCCTAAATAGAGATTACACAACTGCAGAATATCTGAGTACAGTGAAAGACTGTAAATTAAGAAGACAAATGACGAGGTACAGACTGAGCGGTCATACTCTGACTATAGAGACGGGCAGATATCGACAGCACTGGCTGCCCAGAGAGAGCCGCATCTGCCCATACTGTACCCATGGAGAAGTGGAGATAGAGCAACACTTCCTTACCACCTGCTATGAAGAAATTAGAAAGAAATGTTATCTTAAATTGGAAATACTTTACCCTGACTTCAAAATGTTAAACAAGAAAACACAACTTCAATATTTATTAGATGAAAAACAAGATTGTATCTTACTAGCAGCAAGATACATTGACACCTGTCACAAAAAGAGGGAGGAGTCAACAAATCAGTGATGCGCCCACACACACACACACACACACACACACAAACAAACACAACACACACACACACACACACACACACACACACACACACACACACACACACACAAACAAACACAAACACACACACTCACACACACACACCACACTAAATTTTAAATTGTTCATAGAATTCTAGAATTCGTAGAATTGATTTGTTCTATTTTGTTTAATTATATATACATGCATGTGTTTATATATTTATTTATTTATTTTTAATTATTATTATTATTTTTTTTTTAAATACATATTTGTTCTATATTTAATGTAAACACTATGCTTTGGCAATACATTGTAACAATTGTCATGCCAATAAAGCACATATTGAATTGAATTGAATTGAGAGAGAGAGAGAGAGAGAGAGAGAGAGAGAGAGAGAGAGAGACTTTTAAACATCTCTTTAATCACTTGAAAAAAAAAACAATCAGCACTTATTAATTTATTTACTGTTTTATTTTTTTGCATTACAGCTTAAGAAATCTCTTAGGCCTTATCCTTTTCTGTCAGTTTTACATACAAAAAAATCCTAGAATCAGTTAATTTGTAGGGCACTGACAACATAATTTTATATAAATAGGTTAATAATTGTTAATTACAACATAAAAAAAATCTAAAGATAAATACACGTGGTCTTATAAATTTTTGTGCTGCAAATAATAATTAGAATTTCATGAAACTCAACACACATATCAGTATTAATGATAGACAGACACTGGCAAAAGCTCATAAAAGGGCGTGGAAGAGGCACTGCATAGCGCCACCTTTTCAGAAAACTTGGGGGGTTAGTTTTAGCTACAGTCACCAAAACTGGTACATATATTGGTCTCATCAAGCTGGACAACCTTCTAATTTACAGTCATTAGCTACAACCAACAGGAAGTCGGCTATTTTGATTTGAATGTGGATATTTGGAAAAATATGGGTGTGAATTAATGCATACTCCTCAGAGGAGCATTATACTATACAAACCAAACTTTGTCTACATGATGCCAAAACATTGAGTAACTTAAATTGTAAACGGATTTTGGATATCTTGAACGGTGTTGCCGTGACGATTTATTAAAGTAACAGTCTTTCACAGTCTTGATGGTTTGGATTAAGCCTTTAATTGCTGTATCAATTAAAACCAGATTGCCAGAGGGTTACTGTAAATGCATGTGCTCGCTGTGCCCATTTTTCTTGATGCCACCGGCGTGGCGGTTGCACTGACAGCTTGGGCCCACCATCGCTGCTTGCAGCTATATTTAGGGACCGAGCACCGATGGTGCGAGGACCCTATTGAATCTGCTCTGTTTATTATTATTAGGGCCCGAGCACCGATGGTGTGAGGACCCTATTGAATCTGCTCTGTTTATTATTATTATTATTATTATTATTTTCCAAACTTAATCGCATTTTTGAGGGCCTAAACATGCTCGAAAAGTCACGAAACTTTGCACACGCACCAGAAGTGGCGAAAATTTACATCTGATATGGGTTTCAAAAGTGGGTGTGGCAAAATGGCTCGACAGCGCCACCTATACACTTTCAACGGTGTGCGCCTCGAGCTATGTTTCACGTACATGCATGAAAATCGGTACACTCATGTAACATACCAATACCTACCAAAAAGTCTCTTGAAGCAAAATCCCAAACCCAACAGGAAGTTGGTTATTTTTAATTAACTGGTCAAATTTTGTGTCATTTTTGAGGTTTTCAGGTCTCATACTTTAACAAACTCCTCCTAGAGATTAATCCAGATCAACACCAAATTTGGTCAGTCTAATCTAAAGCCCTTTGTGACGTTAAATTGCGAAGATCTAGAGTTTTCATTGAAGGGTGTGTCCGTGGCGGCCTGCCAAATTTCGATGCTTCGCCAAGAAACAGGAAGTTGTTATAACTCAGGCATGCAATGTCCGATCTGCACCAAACTTCACATGTTTGATAAGACTCCTGACCTGAAGAGATCTCCGTGACTATATTCAGTTATTGTCATAGCGCCACCTACTGGCAACAGGAAGTGGCATGTTTTACACTGTAACAAACTACTCCTAGAGATTTAAGAACATCAACATTATATATGGTCAGTCTAATCTAAAGGCCTTTGTGATGTTAAATTGTGAAGATCTTGAGTTTTCATTAAAGGGCGTGTCCGTGGCGGCGTGACAAAATACGATGTCTCGCCAAGGGAATAGAAGTTGTTGTAACTCAGCCATACAATGTCCGATCTGCCCCAGACTTCACAAGTTTGATAAGAGTCCAGGCCTGAACACATCTAAACAACAATATTCCAATATAATCATAGCGCCACCCTCTGGCAACAGGAAATTACCTGTTTTACACTAACTTAAACATGCAATGTCCAATCTGAACCAAACGTCACATATTTGGTTAGAGCCCTCGCCTGAAGACATCTAAATGCCAATATTCAGATAGAATCATAGCGCCACCTGTTGACAACAGGATATGTAATGCTTTACACTAACTCAAACATACCATGTTCAATCTGCACCAAACTTCACATTTTTGGTAAGAGTCATGGCCTGAACACATCTAAACACCAATATTCCAATATAATCATAGCGCCACCCTCTGGCAACAGGAAATTACCTGTTTTACACTAACTTACACTTGCAATGTCCAATCGGCACCAAACTTCACACTTTCGATAAGAGTCCTGGCCTGAACACATCTAAAGGCTAATATAATCATAGCGCCACCTGCTGGCAACAGGAAGTGACATGTTTTACTCTGTAACGAACTCCTCCTAGCGATTTAATGACGTCAATATTATATTTAGCAAGTCTAGTCTAAAGGCCTTTGCAATGTTAAATTGTTAAGATCTTGAGTTTTCGTTAAAGGGCGTGTCCATGGCGGCCTGACAAATTCGATGTCTCGCCATGGGAATAGAAGTTGTTGTAACTCAGCCATAAAATGTACGATCTTCCCCAAACTTATCAGGTTTGATAAGAGTCCTGGCCTGAACATATCTAAAGGCCAATATTCCATTATAATTCTAGCGCCACCTGCTGGCAACAGGAAATGTCTTATTTTATACTAACATCAACATGCAAAGTCCAAACTGGACCAAACTTCATATGTTTGATTAAAGTGCTTTCCTGAAGATATCTACATGCCAATATCCACTTATAGTCATAGCGCCACCAGCTGGCAACAGGAAGTTTGGCACATATAAATGATTTTGATATATTCCTTCTATATTTTCCTCTTTAAATGCATATTGCTCACCGTTCCCTGTCTTTCTGAAGCCACCGTTGGCGGTGAGCCCGGGTGCGAGGTCCCTTTCATCGCTGCTTGCAGCTTTAATTATTATTATTATTTTTATTCTTCTTCTCCAAACCTTATCGCATTTTTGAGGGCATAAACATGCTCGAAAAGTCACGAAATTTTGCACACACCTCAGAACTGGCGAAAATTGACATCTGATATATGTTTCAGAAGTGGGTGTGGCAAAATGGCTCGATAGCGCCACCTATACACATTCAACGGAGTGCGCCTCGAGCTACGTTTCATGTACATGTACGAAAATTGGTATACATGTGTAAAACCCCAATACCTACCAAAAAGTCTCTTGTTGCAAATTCCGAAACCCAACAGGAAGTCGGTTATTTTTAATTTTCTCTGCAAATTTTGGGTCATTTTTGCCATTTTCAGGTGTCATACTTTAACGAACTCCTCCTAGAGATTAATTCAGATCAACAACAAATTTGGTCAGTCTAATCTAAAGACCTTTGTGACGTTAAATTGCGAAGATCTAGAGTTTTCATTGAAGGACGTGTCCTTGGCGGCCTGGCAAAATTCGATGCTTCGCCATGAAACAGGAAGTTGTTATAACTCAGACATACATTGTCCGATCTGCCCCAAACTTCACATGTTTGATAAGACTCCTGACCTGAAGAGATCTACGTGACTATATTCAGTTATTGTCATAGCGCCACCTGCTGGCAACAGGAAGTGACATGTTTTACACTGTAACAAACTACTCCTAGAGATTTAAGAACATCAACAATATACATGGTCAGTCTAATCTAAAGGCCTTTGTGATGTTAAATTGTGAAGATCTTGAGTTTTCGTTAAAGGGCGTGTCCGTGGCGGCGTGACAAAATACGATGTCTCGCCAAGGGAATAGAAGTTGTTGTAACTCAGCCATACAATGTCTGATCTGCCCCAGACTTCACAAATTTCATAAGAGTCCAGGCCTGAACACATCTAAACAACAATATTCCAATATAATCATAGCGCCACCCTCTGGCAACAGGAAATGACCTGTTTTACACTAATTTAAACATGCAATATCCAATCTGGAACAAACTTCACATCTTTGGTAAGACTCATGGCCTGAAAACACCTATAGGCCAATATTCAGTTATAATCATAGCGCCACCTGTTGGCAATAGGATACGTCATGCTTTATACTAACTCAAACATACTATGTTCAATTTGCACCAAACTTCATATGTTTGATTAAAGTGCTGGCTGAAGACATCTTTAGGCCAATATTCAGTTATAAATATAGCGCCACCTCCTGGCAACAGTAAATGGCTTGTTTTACACTAACTTCAATATGCAATGTCCGATCTGCACCAAACTTCACCTGTTTGATAAGAGTGCTGGCCTGAACACATCTTAAGACCAATATTCAGTTATAAATATACCGCCACCTGTTGGCAACAGGAAATAACTTGTTTCACACTAACTTAAACATGCAATGTCCAATCTGCACCAAACTTCACGTTTGGTAAAAGTACTGGCCTGAAGACATCTAAAGGCCAATATTCAGTTATAATCATAGCGCCACCTGTTGGCAACAGGAAATAACTTGTTTCACACTAACTTAAACATGCAATGTCCGATCTGCCCCAAACTTCACACGTTTTATAAGAGTCCTAGCCTTAACACATCATAAGGCCAATAATCTGTTAAAATTATAGCGCCACCTGCTGGCAACAGGAAATTACTTGTTTAACACTAATTTAAGCATGCAATGTCCAATCTGCACCAAACTTCACATGTTTGGTATGAGTCATGTCCTGAAGACATCTAAAGGCCAATTTTCAGTTATAATCATAGCGCCACCTTTTGGCAATAGGATATGTCATGCTTTATACAACTCAAACATACTATGCTCAATCTGCACCAAACTTCATATGTTTGATAAATGTGCTGGCCTGAACACATCTACATGCCAAAATCCAGTTATAGTCATAGCGCCACCAGCTGGCAGCAGGAAGTTTGGCACATATAAATGACTTTGACATATTCCTCCTATATTTATTACTTTAAATGCATATTGCTCACCGTTTGCTGTTTTCCTGAAGCCACCGTTGGCGGTGAGCCCGGGTGCGAGGTCCCGTTCATCGCTGCTTGCAGCTTTAATTATTATTATTATTATTATTTTCCAAACTTAATCGCATTTTTGAGGGCCTAAACATGCTCGAAAAGTCACGAAACTTTGCACACGCCCCAGAAGTGGCGAAAATTGACATCTGATATATGTTTCAGAAGTGGGTGTGGCAAAATGGCTCGATAGCGCCACCTATAAACTTTCAACGGAGTGCGCCTCGAGCTACGTTTCACGTACATGTATAAAAGTCGGTACACTCATGTAACACACCAATACCTACAAAAAAGTCTCTTAGAGCAAAATCCAAAATCCAACAGGACGTCAGTTATTTGTAATTTTCTCAGCAAATTTTGTGTCATTTTTGCCAATTTCATGTGTCATACTTTAACGAACTCCTCCTAGAGATTTATTCAGATGAACACCAAATTTGGTCTGGGTAATCTAAAGCCCTGTGTGACGTTAAATTGCGAAGATCTAGAGTTTTCGTTGAAGGGCGTGTCCGTGGCAGCCTGACAAATTTCGATGATTCGCCATGAAACAGGAAGTTGTAATAACTCAGCCATACAATGTCCGATCTTCCCCAAACTTGATATGTTTGATAAGACTCCTGACCTGAAGAGATCTACATGCCCATATTCAGCTATTGTCATAGCGCCACCTGCTGGCAACAGGAAGTGACATGTTTTACTCTGTAACGAACTCCTCCTAGAGATTTAATGACATGAAAATTATATTTGGTCGGTATCATCTAAAGGCCTTTGCCATGTTAAATTGTGAAGATCTTGAGTTTTCGCTAAAGGGCGTGTCCCTGGTGGCGTGACAAAGTTTGATGTCTCGCCATGGGAATAGAAGTTGTTGTAACTAAGCCATAAAATGTCCGATCTGCCCCAAACTTCACAGGTTTGATAAGAGTCCTGGCCTGAACACATCTAAAGGCCAATATTACATTATAATCATAGCGCCACCTGCTGGCAACAGGAAATGTCTTATTTTACACTTACATCAACATGCAATACCCAATCTGGACCAAACTTCACATCTTTGGTAAAACTCATGGCCTGAAGACACCTATAGGCCAATATTCAGTTATAATCATAGTGCCACCTGTTGGCAATAGGATACGTCATGCTTTATACTAACTCAAACATACTATGTTCAATTTGCACCAAACTTCATATGTTTGATTAAAGTGCTGACCTGAAGACATCTTAAGGCCTATATTCAGTTATAAATATAGCGCCACCTGCTGGCAACAGTAAATGGCTTGTTTTACACTAACTTAAACATACAATGTCAAATCGGCACCAAACTTCACATGTATGGTAAGAGTCATGTCCTGAAGACATCTAAATGCCAATTTTCTATTATAATCATAGCGCCACCTGCTGACAACAGGAAATTACTTGTTTAACACTAACTTAAGCATGCAATGTCCAATCTGCACCAAACTTCACATTTTTGGTATGAGTCATGTCCTGAAGACATCTAAAGGCCAATTTTCAGTTATAATCATAGCGCTACCTTTTGTCAATAGGATATGTCATGCTTTATACAACTCAAACATACTATGCTCAATCTGCACCAAACTTCATATGTTTGATAAATGTGCTGGCCTGAAGACATCTACATGCCAATATGCAGTTATAGTCATAGCGCCACCAGCTGGCAGCAGGAAGTTTGGCACATATAAATTTCTTTGACATATTCCTCCTGTATTTATCACTTTAAATGCATATTGCTCACCGTTCGCAGTTTTCCTGAAGCCACCGTTGGCGGTGAGCCCGGGTGCGAGGTCCCGTTCATCGCTGCTTGCAGCTTTAATTATTATTATTATTATTCTTCTCCGGAATGAATCGCATTTTTGAGGACCTAAACATGCTCGAAAAGTCATGAAACGTTGCACACGCATCAGAACTGGCGAAAATTTACATCTGATATATGTTTCAAAAGTGGGTGTGGCAAAATGGCTCGACAGCGCCACCTATACACTTTCAACGGAGTGCGCCTCGAGCTGTGTTTCACGTACAAGTATAAAAGTCGGTACACTGATGTAACATAACAATACCTACAAAAAAGTCTCTTGGTACGAAAATCCTAAACCCAACAGGAAGTCGGTAATTTTGAATTTTCTCTGCAAATTTTGTGTCATTTTTGCCATTTTCAGGTGTCATACTTTAACAAACTCCTCCTAGAGATTAATTCAGATCAACACCATATTTGGTCAGTCTAATCTAAAGCCCTTTGTGACGTTAAATTGCGAAGATCTAGAGTTTTCATTGAAGGGCGTGTCCGTGGCGGCCTGGCAAATTTCGATGTTTCGCCATGAAACAGGAAGTTGTTATAACTCAGCCATACATTTTCCGATCTACCCCAAACTTCACATGTATGATAAGAGTCCTGACCTGAAGAGATTTACATGCAAATATTCAGTTATAGTTATAGCGCCACCTGCTGGAAACAGGAAGTGACATGTTTTAGTCTGTAGCAAACTACTCCTAGAGATTTCATGACATGAAAGTTATATTTGTTCAGTCTAATCTAAAGGCCTTTGCGATATTAAATAGTGAAGATCTTGAGTTTTCGTTGAAGGGCGTGTCCATGGTGGCGTGACAAAGTTCGATGTCTCGCCATGGGAATACAAGTTGTTGTAACTCAGCCATAAAATGTCCGATCTGCCCCAAACTTCACAGGTTTGATAAGAGTCCTGGCCTGAACACATCTAAAGGCCAATTTTGCATTGTGATTATAGCGCCACCTGCTGGCAACAGGAAATGACTTATTTTACACTAACATCAACATGCAATGTCCAATATGCACCAAACTTCACATGTTTGGTAAGAGTCATGGCCTGAAGACACCTAAAGGCCAATATTCAGTTATAATCATAGCGCCACCTGTTGGCAATAGGATACGTCATGCTTTATACTAACTCAAACATACTATGCTCAATCTGCCCCAAACTTCATATGTTTGAGAAATGTGCTGGCCTGAACACATCTAAAGGCCAATATTCTGTTATAATCATAGCGCCACCTGCTGGCAACAGGAAATTACTTGTTTTACACTAATTATACAGGCAATGTCTGATCTGCATCAAATTTCACATGTTTGGTAAGAGTCCTTGCATGAAGACATCTAAAGGCCAATATTCAGTTATAATTATAGTGCCACCTGTTGGCAACAGGATACGTCATGCTTTGTACTAACTCAAACATACCATGTTCAATCTGCACCAAACTTCACATGTTTGGTAAGAGTCCTGGCCTGAGCACATCTAAAGGCCAATATTCCATTATAATCATAGCGCCACCTGCTGGCAACAGGCAATGATTTGTTTTACACTAACTTATACAGGCAATGTCCGATCTGCACCAAATTTCACATGTTTGGTAAGAGTCCTGGCATGAAGACATCTAAAGGCCCATATTCAGTTATCATTATAGTGCCACCTGTTGGCAACTGGATACGTCATGCTTTGTACTAACTCAAACATACCACGTTCAATCTGCACCAAACTTCACTTGTTTGGTAAGAGTCCTGGTCTGAAAACATCTACATGTCAATGTTCAGTTATAGGCATAGTGCCATCAGCTGGCAGCAGGAAGTTTGGCACATATAAATGACTTTGACATATTCCTCCTATATTTACTATTTTAAGAGCATACAGCCCACCGTTTGCTGTGTTTCTAAAGCCACCGGTCGGAGTTGAGCCCGGGTGCGAGGGCCCTTTCATTGCTGCTTGCAGCTTTAATTATTATTATTATTATTATTATTATTAGGGCCCGAGCACCGATGGTGTGAGGACCCTATTGAATCTGCTCCGTTTATTAGGGACCGAGCACCGATGGTGCGAGGACCCTATTGAATCTGCTCTGTTTATTATTATTATTATTAGGGCCCAAGCCAGTAAGGCGCAGGGCCCTATTGATTTCCAAAGGATTATTATTTTTTTTTTTTTTTTTTTTTTTTTTTTTTTTATTCAACCATCCGGGTACTTTTGGGGGCCTTAACATGCTCAAAAACTCTTGAAAATTCGCACGCACGTTGGAATCTGTTGGCGTCCGGACGCCACAGAGGCTGGGACCCGGGCGCGGCACAGGGGCTCTACGGCGCCCCCTAGAACACAGTTTGAAAACTTGATGTATAGCTCACACATGCTTGCACGTATTCATATAAAACTCGGTACACATATAGATCTCATTGAGCCGAACAAATTTCACACTGCATGTCATTGGCTCCGCCCAACAGGAAGTCGGCTATTCAGGGCTGTTTAAAAAACCATGCTCTGGAATTTGATATACTCCTCTGAAGATTACCACCCGATTGCCACCAAACTCGGTGAACATGATCTCAAGGCATTGGGGACGCAAAATTGCCAGGATATTTTTGATATCTCGAACGGTTTGCCCGTGGCGAGGCGATGAATTTATGGCGAAAAATGAGAGACAGGAAGCGTCTAATAACATCCACATACATTGTCTGATTTTGATCAAACTTCAGGGTTTTGTTCGTTGTTTGATGCCGAGCGCATAGATGTGACTATTAGGAGTCAAAGTTATAGCGCCACCAACTGGCAGCAGGAAGTGTGTCATTTTCAAAATGCTTTGAATTCAGCATCTTATTTTTAATCGATTTGCTTCAAACTTCATCAGAATAATGTCAAAGCACGGCCGATGTAAAACTGTGAAGGGAATATTGATATCTATAATACTGTTGCCATGGCAACGTTTCAAACTTGAAAATTTGTTTTTGGTGATTTTGAAGCAGATAACATGTTTAGAATGTCATGAAACTCAACACACATATGAGTATTAATGATAGTTAGACACTGGAAAAAGCTCATAAACGGGCGTGGAAGAGGCGCTCTATAGCGCCACCTTTTGTCAAAAATGGGGGGGTTAGTTTTAGCTACAGACACCAAACTCGGTACATAAATTGTTCTATTCAAGCCGGACAACTTTCTAATTTACACTCATTAGCTACGACCAACAGGAAGCCAGCTATCTTTTTTTTTTAATTTAATTTTCGGGGAATATCAAGCTGTAAACAAATTGATACTCCTCCAAGCAGAAACAAGTAGTTCACACCAAACTTTGTCAACATGATGCCAATATACTGAAGATGCTAAATTGCTAACGGATTTAGGATATCTTGAACGGTGTATTAATGGCGATTTGTTAAAGTTACAGTAAAAAGGAGAGCAGTTCTTTTCTTATCTTTAAAGTGCAGCTTCCAAACACTTCAAAACTTTTTACATACATAGAGCAAGTCATTCTGAAGAAGTATGATTAGTTTCATGACTTTACAAAAGGTCTATGAATAACAGAAAATTAATAAACTATCAAGACATTTGATCACACTGGCTCTGTGTATGTGGGGGGATGGGTGAGTCTGTGTTAAGTGTTAGTGTGAGGAGGGGGGTGAGAGAGACAGACAGAGAGACCCAGAGAGAGAGAGAGACTTTTAAACATCTCTTTAATCACTAGAAAAAAATCAATCAGTATTTATTTATTTAATTATTCTTTTTATTTTATTTTATTTATTTATTTAATTATTCATTTAATTTTTTTTTTTTTTTTTTTTTTTTTTTTTTGCATTATAGCTTAAGAAATTTCCTAGGCCTTATCTTTTTCTGTCAGTCTTAGGGACAAAAAAATATAAAAATCCAAGAACCAGTTAATTTGTAGGGCACTGATAACATCATTTTATATAATTAGGTTAATAATTATGTTAATTACAACATAAAAAAATCTAAAGATACATACACGTGGTCTTATAATTTTTTGTGCTGCAAATAATAATTTGACAGAAATTTGATACTGAACTCTGACACCCTCTGACATGATATTCATCTGAATTTACATCATCTCATGAATGTAACAGTAAAACAGTTCAGCTCACAGATGAAGACTAAGCTGTAATGCAGGCAAAATATTTCACAAATGCTTATAGATCATTAAAATAATTATTAAAAATGGTAATATCTCGAACAGTGTGGCAATGGTGATTTATTAAAATAACAGTAAAAAAAGATAGCAGTAATTTTCTTGTATCTTTAAAGTGCAGCTTCCAAACACTTCATAAAAAATTACATACACAGAACAAGTCATTCTTAGGAAATGTGATTAATTTCATGAATATACAATACACTATGGATAGCAGAAAATTTTAAAACTATCAGACTTTTGATGTCACTCTCCTTCTGTCTGTGTGGGGGGATGTGTGTGTGTGTGTGTTCAGAGTCAGGGTGACACTGAGAGAGAGAGAGAGAGAGAGAGAGAGAGAGAGAGAGAGAGAGAGAGAGAGAGTGTCCTGAAGCTGCAAACACAAACTAACATGACTAACAGACCTCCAGCATCAGGACACTGAAACACCCATCCACAAAATTCTGCCCACCCAAATTATAAAAACACTAAAAGAAAATGATCTAACCTATTGGAATGAAACAACAGAAAAACAAAGTAAACTTGAATGTTATTTGACCCTAAATAGAGATTACACAACTGCAGAATATCTGAGTACAGTGAAAGACTGTAAATTAAGAAGACAAATGACGAGGTACAGACTGAGCGGTCATACTCTGACTATAGAGACGGGCAGATATCGACAGCACTGGCTGCCCAGAGAGAGCCGCATCTGCCCATACTGTACCCATGGAGAAGTGGAGACAGAGCAACACTTCCTTACCACCTGCTATGAAGAAATTAGAAAGAAATGTTATCTTAAATTGGAAATACTTTACCCTGACTTCAAAATGTTAAACAAGAAAACACAACTTCAATATTTATTAGATGAAAAACAAGATTGTATCTTACTAGCAGCAAGATACATTGACGCCTGTCACAAAAAGAGGGAGGAGTCAACAAATCAGTGATGCGCCCACACACACACACACACACACAAACAAACACAAACACACACACACACACACACACACACACACACTAAATTTTAAATTGTTCATAGAATTCTAGAATTCGTAGAATTGATTTGTTCTATTTTGTTTAATTATATATACATGCATGTGTTTATATATTTATTTATTTATTTTTAATTATTATTTATTTTATTTTTTAAATACATATTTGTTCTATATTTAATGTAAACACTATGCTTTGGCAATACATTGTAACAATTGTCATGCCAATAAATCACATATTGAATTGAATTGAATTGAATTGAGAGAGAGAGAGAGAGAGAGAGAGAGAGAGAGAGAGAGAGAGAGAGAGAGAGAGAGAGAGAGACTTTTAAACATCTCTTTAATCAGTTGAAAAAAAACAATCAGCACTTATTAATTTATTTACTATGTTTTATTTTTTTGCATTACAGCTTAAGAAATCTCTTATGCCTTATACTTTTCTGTCATTTCTACAGACAAAAAAATCCTAGAATCAGTTAATTTGTAGGGCACTGACAACATAATTTTATATAAATAGGTTAGTAATTGTTAATTACAACATGAAAAAAATCTAAAGATAAATACACGAGGTCTTATAAATTTTTGTGCTGCAAATAATAATTAGAATTTCATGAAACTCAACACACATATCAGTATTAATGATAGACAGACACTGGCAAAAGCTCATAAAAGGGCGTGGAAGAGGCACTGCATAGCGCCACCTTTTCAGAAAACTTGGGGGGTTAGTTTTAGCTACAGTCACCAAAACTGGTACATATATTGGTCTCATCAAGCTGGACAACCTTCTAATTTACAGTCATTAGCTACAACCAACAGGAAGTCGGCTATTTTGATTTGAATGTGGATATTTGGAAAAATATGGGTGTGAATTAATGCATACTCCTCAGAGGAGCATTATACTATACACACCAAACTTTGTCTACATGATGCCAAAACATTGAGTAACTTAAATTGTAAACGGATTTTGGATATCTTGAACGGTGTTGCCGTGACGATTTATTAAAGTAACAGTCTTTCACAGTCTTGATGGTTTGGATTAACCCTTTAATTGCTGTATCAATTAAAACCAGACTGCCAGAGGGTTACTGTAAATGCATGTGCTCGCTGTGCCCATTTTTCTTGATGCCACCGGGGTGGCGGTTCCACTGACAGCTTGGGCCCACCATCGCTGCTTGCAGCTATATTTATTATTATTTTTATTCTTCTTCTCCAAACCTTACCGCATTTTTGAGGGCCTAAACATGCTCGAAAAGTCACGAAATTTTGCACACACCTCAGAACTGGCGAAAATTGACATCTGATATATGTTTCAGAAGTGGGTGTGGCAAAATGGCTCGATAGCGCCACCTATACTCATTCAACGGAGTGCGCCTCGAGCTACGTTTCACGTACATGTACGAAAATTGGTATACATGTGTAAAACCCCAATACCTACCAAAAAGTCTCTTGTTGCAAATTCCGAAACCCAACAGGAAGTCGGTTATTTTTAATTTTCTCTGCAAATTTTGGGTCATTTTTGCCATTTTCAGTTGTCATACTTTAACGAACTCCTCCTAGAGATTAATTCAGATCAACAACAAATTTGGTCAGTCTAATCTAAAGCCCTTTGTGACGTAAAATTGCGAAGATCTAGAGTTTTCATTGAAGGGCGTGTCCGTGGCGGCCTGGCAAAATTCGATGCTTCGCCATGAAACAGGAAGCTGTTATAACTCAGCCATACATTGTCCGATCTACCCCAAACTTCACATGTATGATAAGAGTCCTGACCTGAAGAGATTTACATGCAAATATTCAGTTATAGTTATAGCGCCACCTGCTGGAAACAGGAAGTGACATGTTTTAGTCTGTAGCAAACTACTCCTAGAGATTTCATGACATGAAAGTTATATTTGTTCAGTCTAATGTAAAGGCCTTTGCGATATTAAATAGTGAAGATCTTGAGTTTTCGTTGAAGGGCGTGTCCATGGTGGCGTGACAAAGTTCGATGTCTCGCCATGGGAATACAAGTTGTTGTAACTCAGCCATAAAATGTCCGATCTGCCCCAAACTTCACAGGTTTGATAAGAGTCCTGGCCTGAACACATCTAAAGGCCAATTTTGCATTGTAATTATAGCGCCACCTGCTGGCAACAGGAAATGACTTATTTTACACTAACATCAACATGCAATGTCCAATATGCACCAAACTTCACATGTTTGGTAAGAGTCATGGCCTGAAGACACCTAAAGGCCAATATTCAGTTATAATCATAGCGCCACCTGTTGGCAATAGGATACGTCATGCTTTATACTAACTCAAACATACTATGCTCAATCTGCCCCAAACTTCATATGTTTGATAAATGTGCTGGCCTGAACACATCTAAAGGCCAATATTCTGTTATAATCATAGCGCCACCTGCTGGCAACAGGAAATGACTTGTTTTACACTAATTATACAGGCAATTTCTGATCTGCATCAAATTTCACATGTTTGGTAAGAGTCCTTGCATGAAGACATCTAAAGGCCAATATTCAGTTATAATTATAGTGCCACCTGTTGGCAACAGGATACGTCATGCTTTGTACTAACTCAAACATACCATGTTCAATCTGCACCAAACTTCACATGTTTGGTAAGAGTCCTGGCCTGAGCACATCTAAAGGCCAATATTCCATTATAATCATAGCGCCACCTGCTGGCAACAGGCAATGATTTGTTTTACACTAACTTATACAGGCAATGTCCGATCTGCACCAAATTTCACATGTTTGGTAAGAGTCCTGGCATGAAGACATCTAAAGGCCCATATTCAGTTAAAATTATAGTGCCACCTGTTGGCAACTGGATACGTCATGCTTTGTACTAACTCAAACATACCACGTTCAATCTGCACCAAACTTCACTTGTTTGGTAAGAGTCCTGGTCTGAAAACATCTACATGTCAATGTTCAGTTATAGGCATAGCGCCACCAGCTGGCAGCAGGAAGTTTTGCAGATATAAATGACTTTGAAATATTCCTCCTGTATTTATCACTTGAAATGCATATTGCTCACCGTTCATTGATTTCCTGAAGCCACCGTTGGCGGTGAGCCCGGGTGCGAGGGCCCGTTCATTGCTGCTTGCAGCTTTAATTATTAGGGCCCGAGCACCGATGGTGTGAGGACCCTATTGAATCTGCTCCGTTTATTATTATTATTATTAGGGACCGAGCACCGATGGTGCGAGGACCCTATTGAATCTGCTCTGTTTATTATTATTATTATTATTATTATTATTATTATTTTCCAAACTTAATCGCATTTTTGAGGGCCTAAACATGCTCGAAAAGTCACGAAACTTTGCACACGCACCAGAAGTGGCGAAAATTTACATCTGATATGGGTTTCAAAAGTGGGTGTGGCAAAATGGCTCGACAGCGCCACCTATACACTTTCAACGGTGTGCGCCTCGAGCTATGTTTCACGTACATGCATTAAAATCGGTACACTCATGTAACATACCAATACCTACCAAAAAGTCTCTTGAAGCAAAATCCCAAACCCAACAGGAAGTTGGTTATTTTTAATTAACTGGTCAAATTTTGTGTCATTTTTGAGGTTTTCAGGTCTCATACTTTAACAAACTCCTCCTAGAGATTTATTCAGATGATCACCAAATTTGGTCAGTCTAATCTAAAGGCCTTTGTGACGTTAAATTGCGAAGATCTAGAGTTTTCATTGAAGGGCGTGTCCGTGGCGGCCTGCCAAATTTCGATGCTTCGCCAAGAAACAGGAAGTTGTTATAACTCAGGCATGCAATGTCCGATCTGCACCAAACTTCACATGTTTGATAAGACTCCTGACCTGAAGAGATCTACGTCACTATATTCAGTTATTGTCATAGCGCCACCTACTGGCAACAGGAAGTGACATGTTTTACACTGTAACAAACTACTCCTAGAGATTTAAGGACATCAACATTATACATGGTCAGTCTAATCTAAAGGCCTTTGTGATGTTAAATTGTGAAGATCTTGAGTTTTCGTTGAAGGGCGTGTCCGTGGCGGCGTGACAAAATACGATGTCTCGCCAAGGGAATAGAAGTTGTTGTAACTCAGCCATACAATGTCCGATCTGCCCCAAACTTCACAGGTTTGATAAGAGTCCTGGCCTGAACACATCTAAAGGCCAATATTGCATTATAATTATAGCGCCACCTGCTGGCAACAGGAAATGGCTTATTTTACACTAATATCAACATGCAATGTCCAATATGCACCAAACTTCACATGTTTGGTAAGAGTCATGGCCTGAGGACACCTAAAGGCCAATTTTCAGTTATAATCATAGCGCCACCTGTTGGCAATAGGATACGTCATGCGTTATACTAACTCAAACATACTATGCTCAATCTGCCCCAAACTTCATATGTTTGATAAATGTGCTGGCCTGAACACATCTAAAGGCAAATATTCCATTATAATCCTAGCGCCACCTGCTGGCAACAGGAAATGTCTTATTTGATACTAACATCAACATGCAAAGTCCAAACTGGGCCAAAATTCACATCTTTGGTAAGACTCATACCCTGAAGACACCTATAGGCCAATATTCAGTTATAATCATAGCGCCACCTCTTGGCAATAGGTTAAGTCATGCTTTATACTAACTCAAACATACTATGTTCAATCTGCACCAAACTTCATATGTTTGATTAAAGTGCTTTCCTGCAGATATCTACATGCCAATATCCACTTATAGTTATAGCGCCACCAGCTGGCAGCAGGAAGTTTGGCACATATAAATGATTTTGATATATTCCTTCTATATTTCCCTCTTTAAATGCATATTGCTCACCGCTCCCTGTCTTTCTGAAGCCACCGTTGGTGGTGAGCCCGGGTGCGAGGTCCCTTTCATCGCTGCTTGCAGCTTTAATTATTATTATTATTATTCTTCTCCGCCTTTAGTCGCATTTTTGAGGGCCTAAACATGCTCGAAAAGTCATGAAACTTTGCAGACGCATCAGAACTGGTGAAAATAGACGTCTGATATAGGTTTCAAAAGTGGGTGTGGCAAAATGGCTCGACAGCGCCACCTATAAACTTTCAACGGAGTGCGCCTCGAGCTGCGTTTCACGTACATGTATGAAAATCGGTACACTCATGTAACACACCAATACCTACAAAAAAGTCTCTTGGAGCAAAATCCAAAACACAACAGGAAGTTGGTTATTTTTAATTTTCTCTGCAAATTTTGTGTCATTTTTGCCATTTTCAGGTGTCATACTTTAACAAACTCCTCCTAGAGATTAATTCAGATCAACACCATATTTGGTCAGTCTAATCTAAAGCCCTTTGTGACGTTAAATTGCGAAGATCTAGAGTTTTCATTGAAGGGCGTGTCCGTGGCGGCCTGGCAAATTTTGATGTTTCGCCATGAAACAGGAAGTTGTTATAACTCAGCCATACATTGTCCGATCTACCCCAAACTTCACATGTATGATAAGAGTCCTGACCTGAAGAGATTTACATGCAAATATTCAGTTATAGTTATAGCGCCACCTGCTGGAAACAGGAAGTGACATATTTTAGTCTGTAGCAAACTACTCCTAGAGATTTCATGACATGAAAGTTATATTTGTTCAGTCTAATCTAAAGGCCTTTGCGATATTAAATAGTGAAGATCTTGAGTTTTCGTTGAAGGGCGTGTCCATGGTGGCATGACAAAGTTTGATGTCTCGCCATGGGAATACAAGTTGTTGTAACTCAGCCATAAAATGTCCGATCTGCCCCAAACTTCAAAGGTTTGATAAGAGTCCTGGCCTGAACACATCTAAAGGCCAATATTGCATTGTAATTATAGCGCCACCTGTTGGCAACAGGAAATGGCTTATTTTACACTAACATCAGCATGCAATGTCCAATATGCACCAAACGTCACATGCTTGGTAAGAGTCATGGCCTGAAGACACCTAAAGGCCAATATTCAGTTATAATCATAGCGCCACCTGTTGGCAATAGGATACGTCATGCTTTATACTAACTTAAACATGCAATGTCCGATCTGCACCAAACTTCACATTTAGTAAAAGTACAGGCCTGAAGACATCTAAAGGCCAATATTCAGTTATAATCATAGCGCCACCTGCTGGCAACAGGAAATGACTTGTTTAACACTAACTTAAGCATGCAATGTCCAATCTGCACCAAACTTCACATGTTTGGTATGAGTCATGTCCTGAAGACATCTAAAGGCCAATTTTCTATTATAATCATAGCGCCACCTGCTGACAACAGGAAATGACTTGTTTAACACTAACTTAAGCATGCAATGTCCAATCTGCACCAAACTTCACATTTTTGGTATGAGTCAAGGCCTGAAGACATCTAAAGGCCAATATTCAGTTATAATCATAGCTCCACCTCTTGGCAATAGGATATGTCATGCTTTATACTAACTCAAACATACTATGCTCAATCTGCACCAAACTTCATATGTATGATAAATGTGCTGGCCTGAACACATCTACATGCCAATATCCAGTTATAGTCATAGCGCCACCAGCTGTCAGCAGGAAGTTTGGCAGATATAAATGACTTTGACATATTCCTCCTGTATTTATCACTTGAAATGCATATTGCTCACCGTTAATTGATTTCCTGAAGCCACCGTTGGCGGTGAGCCCGGTGCGAGGGCCCGTTCATTGCTGCTTGCAGCTTTAATTATTATTATTATTCTTCTCCGGAATGAATCGCATTTTTGAGGGCCTAAACATGCTCGAAAAGTCATGAAACTTTGCACACGCATCAGAACTGGCGAAAATTTACATCTGATATATGTTTCAAAAGTGGGTGTGGCAAAATGGCTCGACAGCGCCACCTATACACTTTCAACGGAGTGCGCCTCGAGCTGCGTTTCACGTACAAGTATAAAAGTCGGTACACTGATGTAACATAACAATACCTACAAAAAAGTCTCTAGGTACGAAAATCCTAAACCCAACAGGAAGTCGGTTATTTTGAATTTTCTCTGAAAATTTTGGGTCATTTTTGCCATTTTCAGGTGTCATACTTTAACAAACTCCTCCTAGAGATTAATTCAGATCAACAACAAATTTGGTCAGTCTAATCTAAAGCCCTTTGTGACGTTAAATTGTGAAGATCTAGAGTTTTCATTGAAGGGCGTGTCTGTGGCGGCCCAGCAAAATTCGATGTTTCGCCATGAAACAGGAAGTTGTTATAACTCAGCCATACAATGTCCGATCTACCCCAAACTTCACATGTTTAATAAGAGTCCTGACCTGAAGAGATTTACATGCCCACATTCAGTTATAGTCATAGCGCCACCTGCTGGCAACAGGAAGTGACATGTTTAAGTCTCTAACGAACTCCTCCTAGAGATTTCATGACATGAAAGTTATATTTGTTCAGTCTAATCTAAAAGCCTTTGCGATATTAAATTGTGAAGATCTTGAGTTTTCGTTGAAGGGCGTGTCCATGGTGGCTTGACAAAGTTCGATATCTCGCCATGGGAATACAAGTTGTTGTAACTCAGCCATAAAATGTCTGATCTGCCCCAAACTTCACAGGTTTGATAATAGTCCAGGCCTGAACACATCTAAAGGCCAATTTTGCATTATAATTATAGCGCCACCTGCTGGCAACAGGAAATGGCTTATTTTACACTAACATCAACATGCAATGTCCAATATGCACCAAACGTCACATGCTTGGTAAGACTCATGGCCTGACGACACCTAAATGCCAATATTCAGTTATAATCATAGCGCCACCTGTTGTCAATAGGATATGTCATGCATTATACTAACTCAAACATACTATGCTCAATCTGCCCCAAACTTCATATGTTTGATAAATGTGCTGGCCTTAACTCATCTAAAGGCCAATATTCAGTTATAAATATAGCGCCACCTGCTGGCAACAGGATATGGCTTGTTTTACACTAACTTAAACATGCAATGTCCGATCAGCCCCAAACTTCACATTTTTGATAAGAGTCCTGGCCTGAAGACATCTAAAGGAAAATATTCAGTTATAATCATAGCGCCACCTTTTGGCAATAGGATATGTCATGCTTTATACAACTCAAACATACTATGCTCAATCTGCACCAAAATTCATATGTTTGATAAATGTGCTGGCCTGAACACATCTACATGTCAATATCCAGTTATAGTCATGGCGCCACCAGCTGGCAGCAGGAAGTTTGGCAGATATAAATGACTTTGACATATTCCTCCTGTAATTCTCACTTGAAATGCATATTGCTCACCGTTCATTGATTTCCTGAAGCCACCGTTGGCGGTGAGCCCGGGTGCGAGGGCCCGTTCATCGCTGCTTGCAGCTTTAATTATTATTATTATTATTCTTCTCCGCCTTTAATCGCATTTTTGAGGGCCTAAACATGCTCGAAAAGTCATGAAACTTTGCAGACGCATCAGAACTGGTGAAAATAGACGTCTGATATATGTTTCAAAAGTGGGTGTGGCAAAATGGCTCGACAGCGCCACCTATAAACTTTCAACGGAGTGCGCCTCGAGCTGCGTTTCACGTACATGTATGAAAATCGGTACACTCATGTAACACACCAATACCTACAAAAAAGTCTCTTGGAGCAAAATCCAAAACCCAACAGGAAGTTGGTTATTTTTAATTTTCTCTGCAAATTTTGTGTCATTTTTGCCATTTTCAGGTGTCATACTTTAACGAACTCCTCCTAGAGATTAATTCAGATCAACACCATATTTGGTCAGTCTAATCTAAAGCCCTTTGTGACGTTAAATTGCGAAGATCTAGAGTTTTCATTGAAGGGCGTGTCCGTGGCGGCCTGGCAAATTTCGATGTTTCGCCATGAAACAGGAAGTTGTTATAACTCAGCCATACATTGTCCGATCTACCCCAAACTTCACATGTATGATAAGAGTCCTGACCTGAAGAGATTTACATGCAAATATTCAGTTATAGTTATAGCGCCACCTGCTGGAAACAGGAAGTGACATGTTTTAGTCTGTAGCAAACTACTCCTAGAGATTTCATGACATGAAAGTTATATTTGTTCAGTCTAATGTAAAGGCCTTTGCGATATTAAAAAGTGAAGATCTTGAGTTTTCGTTGAAGGGCGTGTCCATGGTGGCGTGACAAAGTTCGATGTCTCGCCATGGGAATACAAGTTGTTGTAACTCAGCCATAAAATGTCCGATCTGCCCCAAACTTCACAGGTTTGATAAGAGTCCTGGCCTGAACACATCTAAAGGCCAATTTTGCATTGTAATTATAGCGCCACCTGCTGGTAACAGGAAATGACTTATTTTACACTAACATCAACATGCAATGTCCAATATGCACCAAACTTCACATGTTTGGTAAGAGTCATGGCCTGAAGACACCTATAGGCCAATATTCAGTTATAATCATAGCGCCACCTGTTGGCAATAGGATACGTCATGCTTTATACTAACTCAAACATACTATGCTCAATCTGCCCCAAACTTCATATGTTTGAGAAATGTGCTGGCCTGAACACATCTAAAGGCCAATATTCTGTTGTAATCATAGCGCCACCTGCTGGCAACAGGAAATGACTTGTTTTACACTAATTATACATGCAATGTCTGATCTGCATCAAATTTCACATGTTTGGTAAGAGTCCTTGCATGAAGACATCTAAAGGCCAATATTCAGTTATAATTATAGTGCCACCTGTTGGCAACAGGATACGTCATGCTTTGTACTAACTCAAACATACCATGTTCAATCTGCACCAAACTTCACATGTTTGGTAAGAGTCCTGGCCTGAGCACATCTAAAGGCCAATATTCCATTATAATCATAGCGCCACCTGCTGGCAACAGGCAATGATTTGTTTTACACTAACTTATACAGGCAATGTCCAATCTGCACCAAATTTCACATGTTTGGTAAGAGTCCTGGCATGAAGACATCTAAAGGCCCATATTCAGTTAGAATTATAGTGCCACCTGTTGTCAACTGGATACGTCATGCTCTGTACTAACTCAAACATACCAAGTTCAATCTGCACCAAACTTCACTTGTTTGGTAAGAGTCCTGGTCTGAAAACATCTACATGTCAATGTTCAGTTATAGGCATAGCGCCACCAGCTGGCAGCAGGAAGTTTGGCAGATATAAATGACTTTGAAATATTCCTCCTGTATTTATCACTTGAAATGCATATTGCTCACCGTTCATTGATTTCCTGAAGCCACCGTTGGCGGTGAGCCCGGGTGCGAGGGCCCGTTCATTGCTGCTTGCAGCTTTAATTAGGGACCGAGCACCGATGGTGCGAGGACCCTATTGAATCTGCTCTGTTTATTATTATTATTATTATTATTATTATTATTTTTATTCTTCTTCTCCAAACCTTATCGCATTTTTGAGGGCCTAAACATGCTCGAAAAGTCACGAAATTTTGCACACACCTCAGAACTGGCGAAAATTGACATCTGATATATGTTTCAGAAGTGGGTGTGGCAAAATGGCTCGATAGCGCCACCTATACACATTCAACGGAGTGCGCCTCGAGCTAGGTTTCACGTACATGTACGAAAATTGGTATACATGTGTAAAACCCCAATACCTACCAAAAAGTCTCTTGTTGCAAATTCCGAAATCCAACAGGAAGTCGGTTATTTTTAATTTTCTCTGCAAATTTTGGGTCATTTTTGCCATTTTCAGGTGTCATACTTTAACAAACTCCTCCTACAGATTTATTCAGATGAACACCAAATTTGGTCAGTCTAATCTAAAGCCCTTTGTGATGTTAAATTGCGAAGATCTAGAGTTTTCATTGAAGGGCGTGTCCGTGGCGGCCTGCCAAATTTCGATGCTTCGCCAAGAAACAGGAAGTTGTTATAACTCAGGCATGCAGTGTCCGATCTGCACCAAACTTCAAATGTTTGATAAGACTCCTGACCTGAAGAGATCTACGTCACTATATTCAGTTATTGTCATAGCGCCACCTGCTGGCAACAGGAAGTGACATGTTTTACACTGTAACAAACTACTCCTAGAGATTTAAGGACATCAACATTATACATGGTCAGTCTAATCTAAAGGCCTTTGTGATGTTAAATTGTGAAGATCTTGAGTTTTCGTTAAAGGGAGTGTCCGTGGCGGCGTGACAAAATACGATGTCTCGCCAAGGGAATAGAAGTTGTTGTAACTCAGCCATACAATGTCCGATCTGCCCCAAACTTCACATGTATGATAAGAGTCCTGGCCTGAACACATCTAAAGGCCAATATTGCATTATAATCATAGCGCCACCTGCTGGCAACAGGAAATGGCTTATTTTACACTTACATCAGCATGCAATATCCAATCTGGACCAAACTTCACATCTTTGGTAAGACTCATGGCCTGAAGACACCTATAGGCCAATATTCAGTTATAATCATAGCGCCACCTGTTGGCAATAGGATACGTCATGCTTTATACTAACTCAAACATACTATGTTCAATTTGCACCAAACTTCATATGTTTGATAAATGTGCTGGCCTGAACACATCTAAAGGCAAATATTCCATTATAATCCTAGCGCCACCTGCTGGCAACAGGAAATGTCTTATTTGATACTAACATCAACATGCAAAGTCCAAACTGGGCCAAAATTCACATCTTTGGTAAGACTCATACCCTGAAGCCACCTATAGGCCAATATTCAGTTATAATCACAGCGCCACCTCTTGGCAATAGGTTAAGTCATGCTTTATACTAACTCAAACATACTATGTTCAATCTGCACCAAACTTCATATGTTTGATTAAAGTGCTTTCCTGAAGATATCTACATGCCAATATCCACTTATAGTCATAGCGCCACCAGCTGGCAGCAGGAAGTTTGGCACATATAAATGATTTTGATATATTCCTTCTATATTTTCCTCTTTAAATGCATATTGCTCACCGCTCCCTGTCTTTCTGAAGCCACCGTTTGCGGTGAGCCCGGGTGCGAGGTCCCTTTCATCGCTGCTTGCAGCTTTAATTATTATTATTATTATTCTTCTCCGGAATGAATCGCATTTTTGAGGGCCTAAACATGCTCGAAAAGTCATGAAACTTTGCACACGCATCAGAACTGGCGAAAATTTACATCTTATATATGTTTCAAAAGTGGGTGTGGCAAAATGGCTCGACAGCGCCACCTATACACTTTCAACGGAGTGCGCCTCGAGCTGCGTTTCACGTACAAGTATAAAAGTCGGTACACTGATGTAACATAACAATACCTACAAAAAAGTCTCTAGGTACGAAAATCCAAAACCCAACAGGAAGTCGTTTATTTTGAAAATTCTCTGCAAATTTTGGGTCATTTTTGCCATTTTCAGGTGTCATACTTTAACAAACTCCTCCTAGAGATTAATTCAGATCAACAACAAATTTGGTCAGTCTAATCTAAAGCCCTTTGTGACGTTAAATTGCGAAGATCTAGAGTTTTCATTGAAGGGCGTGTCTGTGGCGGCCCGGCAAAATTCGATGTTTCGCCATGAAACAGGAAGTTGTTATAACTCAGCCATACAATGTCCGATCTACCCCAAACTTCACATGTTTAATAAGAGTCCTGACCTGAAGAGATTTACATGCCCACATTCAGTTATAGTCATAGCGCCACCTGCTGGCAACAGGAAGTGACATGTTTAACTCTCTAGCGAACTCCGCCTAGAGATTTCATGACATGAAAGTTATATTTGTTCAGTCTAATCTAAAGGCCTTTGCGATATTAAATTGTGAAGATCTTGAGTTTTCGTTGAAGGGCGTGTCCATGGTGGCTTGACAAAGTTCGATGTCTCGCCATGGGAATACAAGTTGTTGTAACTCAGCCATAAAATGTCCGATCTGCCCCAAACTTCACAGGTTTGATAAGAGTCCTGGCCTGAACACATCTAAAGGCCAATATTGTATTATAATTATAGCGCCACCTGCTGGCAACAGGAAATGGCTTATTTTACACTAACATCAACATACAATGTCCAATATGCACCAAACGTCACATGCTTGGAAAGAGTCATGGCCTGAAGACACCTAAAGGCCAATATTCAGTTATAATCATAGCGCCACCTGTTGGCAACAGGATATGTCATGCTTTATACTAACTCAAACATACTATGCTCAATCTGCCCCAAACTTCATATGTTTGATAAATGTGCTGGCCTGAACACATCTAAAGGCCAATATTCAGTTATAAATATAGCGCCACCTGCTGGCAACAGGATATGGCTTGTTTTACACTAACTTAAACATGCAATGTCAAATCTGCACCAAACTTCACATGTATGGTAAGAGTCCTGGCCTGAAGGCATCTTAATTCATTTATAGTAATAGTGCCACCTGCTGGCAACAGGAAATGACTTGTTTTACACTAATTTAAACATACAATGTCCAATCTGCACCAAACTTCACATTTTTGGTATGAGTCATGGCCTGAAGACATCTAAAGGTCAATATTCAGTTATAATCATAGCGCCACCTGCTGGCAACAGGCAATGATTTGTTTTACACTAACTTATACAGGCAATGTCCGATCTGCACCAAATTTCACATGTTTGGTAAGAGTCCTGGCATGAAGACATCTAAAGGCCCATATTCAGTTATCATTATAGTGCCACCTGTTGGCAACTGGATACGTCATGCTTTGTACTAACTCAAACATACCACGTTCAATCTGCACCAAACTTCACTTGTTTGGTAAGAGTCCTGGTCTGAAAACATCTACATGTCAATGTTCAGTTATAGGCATAGTGCCACCAGCTGGCAGCAGGAAGTTTGGCACATATAAATGACTTTGACATATTCCTCCTATATTTACTATTTTAAGAGCATACAGCCCACCGTTTGCTGTGTTTCTAAAGCCACCGGTCGGAGTTGAGCCCGGGTGCGAGGGCCCTTTCATTGCTGCTTGCAGCTTTAATTATTATTATTATTTTTATTCTTCTTCTCCAAACCTTATCGCATTTTTGAGGGCCTAAACATGCTCGAAAAGTCACGAAATTTTGCACACACCTCAGAACTGGCGAAAATTGACATCTGATATATGTTTCAGAAGTGGGTGTGGCAAAATGGCTCGATAGCGCCACCTATACACATTCAACGGAGTGCGCCTCGAGCTACGTTTCACGTACATGTACGAAAATTGGTATACATGTGTAAAACCCCAATACCTACCAAAAAGTCTCTTGTTGCAAATTCCGAAACCCAACAGGAAGTCGGTTATTTTTAATTTTCTCTGCAAATTTTGTGTCATTTTTGCCATTTTCAGGTGTCATACTTTAACGAACTCCTCCTAGAGATTAATTCAGATCAACACCAAATTCGGTCAGTCTAATCTAAAGCCCTTTGTGACGTTAAATTGCGAAGATCTAGAGTTTTCATTGAAGGGCGTGTCCGTGGCGGCCTGGCAAAATTCGATGTTTCGCCATGAAACAGGAAGTTGTTATAACTCAGCCATACAATGTCCGATCTACCCCAAACTTCACATGTTTAATAAGAGTCCTGACCTGAAGAGATTTACATGCCCACATTCAGTTATAGTCATAGCGCCACCTGCTGGCAACAGGAAGTGACGTTTAACTCTCTAACGAACTCCTCCTAGAGATTTCATGACATGAAAGTTATATTTGTTCAGTCTAATGTAAAGGCCTTTGTGATATTAAATAGTGAAGATCTAGAGTTTTCGTTGAAGGGCGTGTCCATGGTGGCGTGACAAAGTTCGATGTCTCGCCATGGGAATACAAGTTGTTGTAACTCAGCCATAAAATGTCCGATCTGCCCCAAACTTCACAGGTTTGATAAGAGTCCTGGCCTGAACACATCTAAATGCCAGTATTGAATTATAATTATAGCGCCACCTGCTGGCAACAGGAAATGGCTTATTTTACACTAACATCAGCATGCAATGTCCAATATGCACCAAACGTCACATGCTTGGTAAGAGTCATGGACTGAAGACATCTAAAGGCCAATATTCAGTTATAATTATAGTGCCACCTGTTGGCAACAGGATACGTCATGCTTTGCACTAACTGAAACATACCATGTTCAATATGCACCAAACTTCACATGTTTGGAAAGAGACTTGGCCTGAGCACATCTAAAGGCCAATATTCAATTATAATCATAGCGCCACCTGGTGGCAACAGGAAATGACTTGTTTTACACTAACTTATATAGGCAATGTCCGATCTGCACCAAACTTCACATGTTTGGTAAGAGTCCTGGCCTGAAAACATCTATATGTCAATGTTCAGTTATAGGCATAGCGCCACCAGCTGGCAGCAGGAAGTTTGGCACATATAAATGACTTTCACATATTCCTCCTCTATTTACTATTTTAAGAGCATACTGCCCACCGTTTGCGGTGTTCCTAAAGCCGCCGGTCGGCGGTGAGCCCGGGTGCGAGGTCCCTTTCATCGCTGCTTGCAGCTTTAATTGATCATTGTAATTACTGACTATCAGAAATTCGTTTTGTGCTCACATGGGGGTGCTATTTCATTTCTAATTCTAATGAGCTCATTAGTTGAATGGGAGATGAAGATAGTGTGAAAACAGTGCAGCTGCTTCTGTTTCACTGTGGTTTTACTGTAGTATTGATGGCAGGAGTGCAGCTGGAGCCGGACTGGACGAGCATCTTCATTTCATGAGTTTTGAGAGTAATTCAGTGCAGGGCCTAAGAGAGAGATGCAATCAATCTGACTCTGCGTCTGGAACAGAGCCAGGCGTTTAGTCAGCGTTTGGAGCCTGCAGATGCATTATCATAATGAGATGTGATTAATCACTGCAGCCTTCATTCGCATTATCAATAGAGTTTTTAATGCCACCGACTGAGAAGTTGTAGAATGTACAGTATGTGAGATAAGATACAAGTTAACATGTTCAGACGGTTATATCAGGAGAGAGCGATGCTGTATATGATTGTGTTATGTGTTCAGGTCGGCTGGTGAAGCACACGGAGAGTAAAACACTGAATTATACAGCTCCACATCAAACATTCATTCACAGCGTCTCACATACAGTCTACATACAGACACACAGCACTGAATGCTCTTACACTGACATTGTGTTAAAATATAAAACACAAATACAGCAATCTGCCCGCTTCTGAACAGGATTCATACATGCAGATCAGTAATTGTTTTTTTTTTATTGACTTTTAATATGCAATAACTTTTAGAAGCAGAACTATACTACATGTGTATATATATATATATATATATATATATATATATATATATATATATATATATATATATATATATAATATATATATATACAGTGTCCTCCACTAATATTGGCACCCTTGGTAAATATGACCAAAGGCGGCTGTGAAAATAAATCTGCATTGTTTATCCTTTTTATCTTTCATTCAAAAAATTCACAAAATTCCAACCTATCATTGAAGTAAAACAATTGAAAGTGGGGAGAAAATCTCATTGTGAAATAAATGCTTTCTCTAGTTCATGTTGGCCACAATTATTGGCACCCAATTATTGCAACGTCCTTTTCCCAAGATAACAGCTCTGAGTTTTCTCCTATAATGCCTGAAGAGTTTGGAGAACACCTGATAAGAGATCAGAGACCATTTTCTTCATACAGAATCTCTCCAGATCCTTCAGATTCACAGCTCCATGATGGTGCTTCTTCTCTTCAGTTCACCTCACTCATTTTCTATAGGGTTCAGGTCAGGGGACAGAGACAGCAATGGTAAAATATTCATTTTGTGCTCAGTGACCCATTTTTGTGTTTATTTTGATGTTTGTTTTGGATTGTTGTCCTGGTGGAAGATCCAAACACGGCCCATTATAAGATTTCTAACAGAGGCAGTCAGATTTTGATTTTTTATCTGTTGGTATTTGATAGAATCCATGATGCCATGCATCTGAACAAGATGTTCAGGACCTCTGGCAGAAAAACAGGCCCACAACATTAAAGATCCAGCAGTATATTTAACCGTGGACATGGGGTACTTTTTTATCCCTGTTTGTACTAAACTCATCTGGTGGGTTTGCTGGCAAAAAGCTTTTTTTTCAGTTTCATCTGACCACAGAAGCCAGTGCCATTTGAAGTTCCAGTCGTGTCTGACAACTGAATTTGCTGGAGTTTGTTTTTGGATGAGTGAGGACAATTTTTCTTGAAACCCTCCCAAACAACATGTGGTGATGTAGGGGATGTTTGATTTTTTTTTTTTAGGTTTCTGACCCCAAGACTCAACTAATCTCTGCAATTCTCCAGCTGTGATCCTTGGAGAGTCGTTGTCCACTCAAACTCTCCTCCTCAGCGTGCATTAGGACGATATAGACACACGTCCTCTTTCAGGCAGATTTTTAACATCTTTAGTTGATTGGAACCTCTTAATTATTACCCTGATGGTGGAAATGGGGATTTTAAATGTTTTAACTCTTTTCTTACAGCCACTTTCTATTTTGTGATGCTCAACAATCTTGTTCTTCACATCAGAAATATATTTTTTGTTTTTTCTCATTGTGATGGATGATTAAGGGAATTTGGCCTTTGTGTTCCTCATATTTATAATCCTGTGGAACAGAAAGTCATGGCTGGACAATTTCATGCTCCTAGTCACCCTGGTGTGCTAAAAAATGTAAATATGAATGGGAATATACTTCAGAAATATTTTACTCATAAGAAGTTCTAGGGGTGCCAATAATTGTGGCCAACATTCATTGGAGAAAAACAGTTATTTCATCATGAGATTTTCTCCCCACTCTCAATTGTTTTACTTCAATGATAGGTTAGAATTTTGTGAATTTATTGAGTGAAAGATCAAAAGGATAAACAATGCAGATTTATTTTCACAGCCGCCTTTGCTCATATTTATCAAGGGTGCCAATATTAGTGGAGGGCACTGTATATATATATATATATATATATATATATATATATATATATATATATATATATATATATATATATATATATATATATATATATATATATATATATTAGTATGCAATATTTTTTTATTTGCTTTTTTTAATATGTGTGTGTGTGTTTTCATACCATGATTGATTTTAAATTCTTTTTAATATGCAATAACTTTTAGAAGCAGAACTGTACTATATATATATATATATATATATATATATATATATATATATATATATATAGTATACATAATTGTTCTGCTCCTAAAAGCTATTATTGCAAATTTAAAATAATTTTACTTTAAATTAAATTTTATATATATATATATATATATATATATATATATATATATATATATATATATATATATATATATTATAGTGGTGTCAAACGATTAATCGCATCCAAAATAAAAGTTTTTGTTTACGTAATATATGTGTGTATACTGTGTATATTTATTATGTCTATATAAATACACACTCATGCATGTATACATTTATATATACATGCATGTTATATTTCTATAGTAAATATATTTATATATAATATAAATTATACAAATATAATTATATACATGCAAATATTAAAAAAATATATCCTGTATGTGTGTGTATTTATATAGACATAATAAATATACACAGTATACACACATATATTACGTAAACAAAAACTTTTATTTTGGATGCGATTAATCGTTTGACACCACTAATATATATATATATATATATATATAATTAAGTTTAAATTAAAATTATTTTAAATTTGCAATAATAGCTTTTAGGAGCAGAACAATTATGTATACTATATGTCAGGGTTCCTCAATAGGCAACCGGCCCGCGCTAATTTCAAATAATGTGGCATGAAAATTCAAACGCAGCATCAGAAAGCGACATTAACTTACATCGTGTCTACACCAGACGCGAGCGGCGCGGCGCGACGCAACAATATAACTTATTATAATCAGATGCTGTCTACACTGGATGCGTCGCAGCGCTGCGTGACAGTAAACTGCTGGCTCGTTCTATTTATTACGTACTGACACAAAGTTCAAATGCTTTGTCGCGACCAGTGTAGATACTATGTGACAACAAAAACATAGCAGGTGTGAAGTAAAGAAAAGTGGACACAATAGATGATTCAAATGTGAATGGACTGAACAGTTTTGAGTGAGTGAGTTATACCATCTTTGGTATGGATGTTGGTTTGTAGTGAGTTCGTTTGAATTTTTACGTTTTAACGTAAGTTTGCTTTAATTTATTTTCAAGATCTGAGGTAAAATATCTATTGTTGCTTTCACTATGGCTATAAACCTCACGCAAAATAATATTCAAACTCACATTAGACACTTTTAACATTGAATAAAGGACATAATCATTACCTGAGAATATCACTGTCATATTTTATATGTTGTTCCTGCCGCGACGCAGCAGAAAATAAAAAAACATTTCTAAAATAGAATTCTGTGTCTCTTATTGTCACGTGGTTAGGACAAAAACTACATGGAAAAGATACTTTTTATCGCGTCGCGTCACGTCTGGTTGGGACACACGGTGTTACAGTTTGACCCCCCCCCTCCCCTCCAAAATCTAAGTGTAAAAATATTAGAGCTGACAGATTATTGAATCTGCAATTAGGGAAAGTGGAGAGAAGAGATTCAGTCTGGAGATGAGCAGGAACAGTTGATTTGCATGGCAGAAATGGAGATCCAGATTTTTTGTTTGTTCTTTTGTTTTTTAATATTCAACAAGCAAAGTTCTTCTGTATCTAAATGCAAAAACTATATACTATATTTGAGCTATCAGCTTTCCTGTAGCTCAATTGGTAGAGCATGGCGCTAGCAACGCCAAGATCATGGGTTCGATTCCCAGGGAAAGCAAGAGCTGATAAAATGTAAAACTGTAACTTGAATGCAATGTAAGTCGCTTTGGATAAAAGCGTCTGCTAAATGCATAAATGTAAATGTGTATATATATATATAGGTCAGTCAGTGGCCCTTGGCTTGGTATTGTTGGCAGAATTCGGCCCTCAGCGAAAACTAATTGAGGAACCCTGCTATATGTTGTTCAATGTAACAATACTTCATATACCAAAATTTTGCTGTATAATCACTAAATAAATGATAAATAAGCACCTTTTCTTTTATATATTTCAGTACGTACAGGTCAGAATAAGTATGTAGTGAAAAATGGTGAAATAATGTTCCATCTTCATTCAGTGTAAAATAAATATATATAACATTATTTCACCCATTTTTAGATATTTTTAGTGGACAGTTTATTTGCATATGCTTTCTGTGTATGAAGAGTTCATTTGCAAAAACATAACTTTTTAAACAATTTTCATAACAATTTTCAAAAATCAAGTTTTTTCATTGTGCTTTCCAATTAATTTCAATCAAACTGCAGTTGGGTTATTTTGATTAGGTACAAAATTCCTAAAAAATACTAGCTAACTAACACAATAAAATACAATAAAAACATGATAGCATAATAAAAAACATAATTTTTGAAAATGAAAAAAAACGAGTTATCTGTTTTTGCAAATAAACATATATAAAATCACTTTTTTGTAAGTTTAATTTGATGTGGACACCAAAATGGGATGATGGGAAAATATCAAATGGACCAAAAAACTGCTTGCTGCATGTAAATGCAATTGAATAAAGACGCTTTTTTTAACTCTGTTGCAGTTGCTTTTAAATAACATTACACGTATAGGATCAAAGTCATGTGAAATATTGTCGAGGAGGCAGCGCTTCTGAAACAGATCCATGAATTCAGCTCTGATTTTGAGAGTTAATGTTATAGACAACAGCTCTGTGATTATTCATAATGATATTATATATGACTGATGGTGTGTGTTGATTATATCAGACCTCTGGAGCTGCTTTATTGCATTAGATCAGAGTCTTTCTGAGCACAGATGCTCTTTAATATCAGTAAAGACACGTATATATTAGATACCTGACACACAAACACTATTTTGCACTAATTATTGCTGTTATCATTAAAGCAGGGACTTCATTCAAGAATTCCTCTTCCCAAAGTTAAAGTCTAATCATTTTTCCTGCAGAAAACTCTCTGTTGCGTCCGGAGGATATCTGGATGCTGGATGCGGATGAGTCTATTACCCAGGAGGCTTTGCGGCGTCCCAGCAGACCGGATCACCTGGACTTCCTGAGAATCACGCCGCCGGAGGACGACATCATCGGAGACACTCCGTACAATCCCAAACTCGGAATAACGGTGAGTCAGTCAGCGCTGGGATGAGATTAATGCACCGAAGACTTCTGTGTTTATTCTTCATGTTTATTTATAAAGCCCGTTTAAAATAATGAAAAAGGTAATTGTGATCTCACAATTCTGACTTTTTTCTCTGAATTCTGACTTCATATATCACAGGTTATACTTTTTTCTCACAGAGTTAATCTCACAATCCTATTTTTTTGTTTCTGCCACCTAATAAAAAATAAAAAACTTTTACATTTTGTATCTCACAATTCTGACTTTTGTTCTCGCAGTTGTGAGTTTATAATCCATCCAATTCAGAAACACTTAGACCTAGTTCCTCTGGACTTGTGGACTAAAGCTTACACACACACACACACACACACACACACACACACACACACACAAACACACACTCACACTCACACACACACACACACACACACACACACACACACACACACTCTCTCACACTCTCTCACACACACACACACACACACACACACACACACACACACACACACACACACACATGTTGGTTTTTGTGGTTTACGGGGACTCTCCATAGGCGTAATGGTTTTTATACTGAACAAACTGTGTGTGCTATTGCCCTACACCTACCCTACACCTAAACTTAGCCCTCACAGGAGACTGTGTGCATTTTTAGATTTACAAAAAAACACCATTTAGTATGTTTTTTAAGCCTTTGAATTACGGGGACATAGGCAGTGTCCTCATAAAACACCTTCAAATTGTAATACCTCTGTCATACCCATGTCATTATACAAATTTGTGTCCTCATAAACCACATAAACCCGCACACACACACACACACACACACACATGTTGGTTTTTGTGGTTTATG
>CM041808.1:2589136-2606636 GCA_023376895.1 Aspiorhynchus laticeps
GGATAATTTTTACGGATAATTTTGACCAGCAACACTACAAGTGTAACCCAAAATAAATAAATAAATTGAATCCAAGATTTGTAAATAATATAGTATAGCGGGACAAAAAAATATTAATATTTAATAATAATAAAAATAATAATAAGCCATTTTTGTGGGATACTTTTTACTGATAATTTTTGACCAGCAACACTACAAGTGTAACCCAAAATAAATAAATAAATTGAATCCAAGATTTGGAAATAATATAGTATAGCGGGACAAAAAAATATTAATATTTAATAATAATAAAAATAATAATAAGCCATTTTTGTGGGATAATTTTTACGGATAATTTTGACCAGCAACACTACAAGTGTAACCCAAAATAAATAAATAAATTGAATCCAAGATTTGGAAATAATATAGTATAGCGGGACAAACAATATTAAAATTTAATAATAATAATAATAATAAGCAATTTTTGTGGGATAATTTTTGCTTTTATTTTTTGACCAGCAACACCACAAGTGTTAAAAAATGTTGTTTTATCCTGTTTGAGCAAAGTTTTAGTCCAATACTTTAACATTAACTAACATTTTCAGGAAAAAGGAAATGCTCACAATAATTAGGGTTAAAGAGGAAACAAGTTTATTTATAGATAATTTTTTATAGATTATGTAGGATTTTACCCCTCTGACCAATATTTTTTCCTTGTTTTAAGCAAAAACTCAATTTATTTTTATGCTTTTTTCCTCCAACATAAAAAAAAACAAAAAAATTAAATACTGTGTCTTGTAATATTTTAACATTTATTTTTTTTTTTTTTACTTTTTATGCATTTATCAGACGCTTTTATCCAAAGCGACTTACAGTGCATTCAGGCTATAGATTTTTTTATCAGTATGTCACTTTGTGACATATGATCAAGATCATATATCTTGATTTAAGAATAATTTTTGCAGTGTGAATATTGGTAATTATGAGTGTAAATCCCCAGCTTTAAATCTTCTTGTTGTTGACAGGGAACATGAAGGATCTGAGGAGAAACTCAAGCCGTTTTTGTTCAAAGCCGAGAGTCTCGTGGAGCGATCGCTTAAAGACGCTTCGATTCTGAGCCGGAGAGGCTCGTATGGAAAAATCAACCGCTCGCTGGATCTCTCATCCCGCATTTTGGAAGACTCCAAGAAAGAAGTGCCATCTTTGAGCGTTCGTAGAGTAGATTCAGCGTCAGAAATACTAAACAGAAGTTTCACAGACGTTAGCAGCTGGAGACGAGTCCATGCTCTTCACAAACCTGCGTCTGAATCAGATGTTTCTTCACTTTCAGAAGAAGGGACTTCAGAAGCAGCGTCTGAGACAGATTCCCAAAAAGAAGATGCTGAGGTTTTACCCACCTCAGATCCTCAGCCGGAGACAAAAGGTCTTTCAGAGACGGTCTCGGGATCTGACGCTCTTTCTCCTCCTATTAAAGACTCCAAACTGGATAACAGCTTGGCTAAAAGCAGCGGAGACGGATACCAGGTTCCAGCTTTGTTCAGTGGTTTACGAGTGTTAAAGAAAGGAGCAGTCGGAGACGAGAGGGAGACGCTTTCAGAAATCAAACAGCGAGACACGGACCGAGCGCTGCTGAGCCTCAAACAACACGTCAACAAAGCCAAACTCGAACAAAACACCAGCGCCGGAGTTACTAAGAAGAAAAACCAACCCAGAAGCTTGTCTGAAATCACTGGTTTGCTACAGAAAGTCAAACAGAACGAGGATAAATCCATCGATGAAGTGAGCGCTGCTAAAACGGTGACGGATACGTCGTTTGATGCTTTAAAATCTAAATTATTCAGCTCTAAACCTGCTAAAAAGGATCCTGTGGATGCAGCGCTGGATCTGGACGCTGTCAGGAGGAAGAAGAAGAACGATAAAGAGCTGCTGAGGTCTATCTTTGAGAGACAGAGTAAAGCGCCGCTCGCTGACACACAGAGTCCCACAGAGGAGAACGTATGTATTACAGAGGATTTACGACACCGCAATCAACGCCATCAATCCTTAATTATTCAGTCGTCATGATGTTCTTAACATGCTTATTCACTGAAATAAATCCAAAGAGTGTCAATCATTTCTAGTATCATATTTACAGTAGTTTTTTGATTTGTCTGTTTTTCTCTGATTTTAAGGGTCCATTGCTACACGTCAATGAATTTATTTGAGAAAAATGAATGGCAATAAATATTTTTGAAGGCTAAGAAAATGGTTCACTTTGTCTCCATAAAAAAAAGAAGTACTATTTATTGATTGATTGATTGATTGATTGTTATTATTATTTAGGTTTTTCTGTTTTTATCTGATTTTAAGGGTCCAAACAAATGTTAATAAAATAGATTTAGATTTACAAAATGTTAATTATTAACAAAAATTAATAATAATAATAAATTTAGATTTAGTACATTTAGAGTTTTACTAAATCTATTGTTATTATATATATATATATATATATATATATATATATATATATATATATATATATATATATATATATATAATATATATATATATATATATTTTTTTTTTTTACTGGCAATAAAATTATTTAATGAATGAATTGATTGATTAATTATTTAATTATTTAATATTACTGTTTGTAGGCAATGAACATGGTCATTTTGTCCCTATAAAAATAGAAATACTATAATTTATTTATGAATAGAAAATATTACATTTATCTGTTGTATCTTTTAATATTAATTAATGTAATATGAAATAACGCAAGCAACCAGCGAACAGTGTTTTTTTATAAACTAATATATTTTATTAACAGTATTAATTTTTGAAATAATTTAATTTTAATAAATATTTTAATTATTAATTTTAATAAATGTATTTATTTATTTATTAAACAGTATTTTAACTAACATTAACATATACAAAGTTTAATAACATAGCTTTTTTAATATATTTCTCATTGTAAGTTTGTGTTAGTGAAACCTTAACCAATGAGACCTTAATGCAACGTGTTGTTCTTTTAATTTTCTCACATTTAGGTGAAAATCAGCTCTGAGCGTTACATATATCTCAGTCTGTGAGTGTGAATTTTCCTCCAAATATGTTTGTGTTTTGGTGGAGATTATTTCTCTTACACTTTGATTTAATGATGCTGTTCTTGGTCACCTGATACTCGTTTACTTGCGTGCGTTTGGTATTTTGTGAGTGTTAATCTCAGATCCTGCGGGCAGCATTTTATGTCATTTTTAAAGTTCTTTATAAACTAATTTCAGCTGAGTTAGTTATGAAAAACTAATTTTGAAAGCTAAATGAAATCGAGTGTGTGTACTCATGCAGTGCATTGGTTTTCCTCGGGTTTCTCTGAGACGTTGATTAATTTCTGCACACTGTGTGTCTCCTCAGTCTGAGGTCACGTCTCCGTCTGACGGTGAGGACCGAACCCCTGGCCGTCTGCTGGCCGTCTGGCCTCCACCTAAAGAAGATGGAGAGGAGAAGGTTGGTCTGCGTTACACTGAAGCCGGTGAGCGGGTTTGTCTTCACTCCTCTCCTCCACACCTTCGTTCCTAATCTAATCTAATCTAATCTGTGCCGTCTGGGTTTAGAAGCTCAGATGTTGTTTATGTGTTTATTTGTCCCGTGTGATCGCGCGGCTCTGCTGTGTGTCATGTGATGATAATCAAATGCAGTTTAAGCTTCATCTCGGTTTGAAGGACTGAAGGAATGAATGCAGGAGCTTGATTCATTAAATTACACAGGGCCGGATAATTACTTCTGACTCGTCACACTAAACCAGCCGCTCTGGTTGATCCAGCTCTGAGCTCAAGATCCTGATGGGTGTGAGTTCACAAGTGTGTGTGTGTGTGTGTGTGTGTGTGAGAGAGAGAGAGAGAGAGTGTGTGTGTGTGTGTGTGTGTGTGTGTGTGTGTGAGTGAGTGAGTGTGTGTGTGTGTGTGAGAGAGAGAGTGTGTGTGTGTGTGTGTGTGTGTGTGTGAGAGAGAGAGAGAGAGAGAGAGAGAGAGAGAGTGTGTGTGTGAGTGAGTGAGTGAGTGTGTGTGTGTGTGTGTGTGTTAGAGGTCTGCACGGGCTTTAAACTGAAGCCCGAACCCGGCCCGTACCCGAGATCGTCTGACCCGACCCGACCCGACCCGACCCGAGCGGCACAGTTAAATTTAGAGCCCGAACCCGACCCGAACCCGAAGTCTTTTTTTTTTTTTTTTTTTCACAACGAATAGCCAATTTAAAATAAATAAATAAATAAGATGCTATATTTCATGATTGCATGCAAGGGCAGTAAACAAATAAATGTAAAGAAACAGATTCATCAAGGCTCGGCCAGTTCACAAGGCAAAAGAAAAAACACTTACCAGTTATGAAAGTTTATGAACATCAGGTGCAGCGGTCACATAGATTCTGCCGAGTTTTTGAATGGTTGACAAGACGATAATTCACCGTGCAAATAATGGTAATTTTCGTCAGTTAAGGCTCGTTAGCATTCGGCCTGCTTTAAATCAGACACAGAGATGTAGTGCGGTAAGATCGCATTTATTTGAATTAGCGAGAGACAGAGAGAGATGAACGTTGCGTGTGTGAACCTACGTCTGCGCGTCTCTCTCTACAAGCAATGAGGCTTAGTTACTTCAAAAACATTTTACCCCCTCACTGCAGAGAAATATAACGTTGCGAGTAAGTAGCCTATCGAAGCTATTTTACTAATAAAAGTTTCCGTGCTGTGTTCGCTGCGCGATCTCTCTGATATCTGTGTGCAATAACGTGTGTGTGAGCGTCTATGAAAGCAGCGTAGCCTACATATAGCAACAAGCCCAAGCCCGAGGCTATTCATTAAACATTAACCCGAACCCGACCCGAAACCCGAAAGTATTTCGGGACCCGTCGGGCTCGGGTCGGGTAGCAGACCTCTAGTGTGTGTGTGTGTGTGTGAGAGAGAGAGAGAGAGAGAGAGAGTGTGTGTGTGTGTACTGGTTTATGTGGTTTATGAGGACACAAATTTGTATAATGACATGGGTATGACAGAGGTATTACAATTTGAAGGTGGTTTATGAGGACACTGCCTATGTCCCCGTAATTCAAAAGGCTTAAAAAACATACTAAATGGTGTTTTTTTGAAAATCTAAAAATGCACACAGTCTCCTGTGAGGGCTAAGTTTAGGTGTAGGGTAGGTGTAGGGCAATAGCACACACAGTTTGTTCAGTATAAAAACCATTACGCCTATGGAGAGTCCCCATAAACCACAAAAACCAACATGTGTGTGTGTGTGTGTGTGTGTGTGTGTGTGAGCGTGAGCCATTCATTTAAGAATTTTGACTTTTCATCGCTTTTTGAAACTCAGAAACAGTTACACCATTGCGTCGCAAAATGATTTACTGTTTCCAGGCCCGGATTAGGAATTCAGAGGCCCCTGGGCATAATGTCTTGTTGGGCCCCATCACACCCACACACACACACACACACACACACACACACACACACACACACACACATACACACACCCACACACATACACACACACATACACACGCTCTCTCACACACACACATCAGGTTTCTCATCAGGTTATGAATGATATTTGATCTGATCTGATGAACTGAACTATCGTTGCACAGCTCTAGACTCTTCCTTCATTGCAGGAGGAGCACCTGAGCTCATGTACTGTTGTAGTTAGTGTTTCTCTCTGGGTGAATGAAATCTTGCTGTTGTTTGTGTGTTTCAGAGCACCAGGCCGCTCTCCTGCAGCTGAAGAGAGAGTGTAAAGAGGAGCTGGAGAAACAGCATGTAAGTGTTGTGTCCACACAGTCCTGCAGTACTGAGAGTAAACACTAGAGGTCAGGAGAGACGGTCAGATCGAACCCAGTGCACTTCAGCCTCCAGATCTCAGTCTGAGGGATTCTCTGTTTAATAAGGCTGTTTTATTGATGCAATATGAGCTGTTTCTGGGTTCCTAGATAGCTAACACTATTAAAAAAAATAAAATAACAAAAACTTTAACTGAAATTAAATGTATATATATAAATGAGTGCTGTCAAACGATTAATCACGATTAATTGCATCCAAAATAAAAGTTTGTGTTTACATAATATATGTATGTGTACTGTGTATATTTATTGTGTTTATATAAATACACACACATGCAGTATATATTTTGAAAATGTTTACATGTATATATTTATATTCATATAATTTAAATTATATATAAACATAACATATTTTTTTTAAATATACATGCATGTGTATGTATTTATATAAACATAATAAATATACACACATATATTATGTAAACAAAAACTTTTATTTTGGATGCGATTAATCACGATATATATATATATATAAACTTAAAACTAATTTTATTTCAGCTAATTTCCAAGGCAACATTTCTAATTTTCAAAGCTAAAACTGAAACCTAAATTAATAAAATCTATATAGATATATGTTAAAAGAAAATTAAAAATAAATAAATAAAAATAATAACGATAATAATAAATAATAATACTAATAGTAAATATAATAATAATATTAAAAAGTAACAAAAGTTCAAATGAAAACAGAAAATATTAAAATAAAAACCAATTAAAAATATTAATAAAATTTAATCTGATATACAAAACAAACTAAAACTAAATCTGGAATAAAAATGTATTAAACCTACATAGACATAAAAAAACCCTGATAGAAATTACTTAAACTTTAACAAAATTTTAAATGAAAACAGAAAATATAAATATAAGAACCAATTCAAAATATTAATAAAAATGATAACACTATTTCAATAACACTAAACTAACACCTGAGTGCAGTGGACAGAGTAGATATTTTAATGAAAGACTAAAATGTGTTTTCTTCAGAGTAACATCACTGATGAACAGTGTTGTGCTCGTTACTCAAAGAGTGTAATATATTACTCATTACTAGTTACTCCTTTCAAAAGTAATATTGTTACTTTCTGGTAACAGTAATTAGTTACACTACTAGTTACATTGTTTCTTCACGCCTCACAGAAGTTGTAACTGTGTATCTTCCACATAAATGTTACTAATAACATATTTCTGCCTCATCATTTGACCAAAATACACATCGGATCGCAGTTATTACAAACACTCAATAGTGATTAACAGTGACATTCAAGTATTAGTGTTGTATTAATCTCATTAACTGTCATGTGTAGCTTGAAGCTAATTGTAATTTCTCCATTACCCACATACATATTTCATAATGTATTTTATCAAATCACATAAGTTTGTAAGAAACTGTTTAATTTTCCAAAAAGATTTTTAATTATAATAACATAATGTACACATGCTGATCAGAGGGATGTAATGCCAGAGTAAAGTAATACACAAAAGTGTTCAGATCATCTTTTTTCCTGACAAAATCAATATAATGCAATATTTCCATCTGCTAAATGTAAGCTTTTCCATATTCCAAGCTTGTCTGCTGCACCTCATCACATGCATGAGTCGTGATAATTATGAAAATAAATCTAGGAATTATTTGATTGTTGGATTTTAAATCAGCGGGTCGAGGCATCAAAAGTAACTAAGCTGTTTTATGGATGGTAACTGTAATATTATTACTGAAATCTTATAAGTAATTAGTTACACTAGTTACTGCAAAATGTAATATTATTACAGTAAATTACTAGTAACTAGTTACTGCCCAACACTGCTGATGAGTAACGTACAGTAAGACCAGGATCATGTATTGAGAAAACAGTAATGTTTCATGTTGACTGTAAGGTAACGGCTATCCGGATTCATCTGTAAACTCATACAGCGTTCAGCACTAAATACAGATTTACTTTAAATCTTGATGATCCAGATCCCAGCAGTCCGTTTGCTGTCTGGACAATATGATGTTTAATTATTTTAGAAAGCACATAACACCGCCGACGGCCGCTGTGGAAAATCAGTGACGTGGACGAGCGACTAGTTTACGAGCCGAGCGTCACACGTACTTTATGATCGACGCCGAGAGCCAAACTCTGTCTCTCAGACTTTCATCATGACCTCGATCTGACCCAACAAAGCCTTCATGTGATAATATATGAGAGACGAGTGTTAAACCTCCACAGACTGTAATCCTAAACATATATATTGATTTTACTCTGCAAAAATACTCTGTTTTCTAAATAACGATGTATCAAAACGTTTACCAAAATGAAGCGAATTTATGATTATAACAAGAACAAATATCTGCCAGAAAATACACTTGATTTGAATGATTAAGTCACTTTATTTTGATGCATCAGTTTTCATACACAACACTTCTGTCGTTTTGCATCTGAAGTAAATGTATCTTGATATAAAAATGTTTGACATATGTGTTGAAAACAAAACAAAAATACAGAGGAAAAAAAATCATGTTTTGTTTTGTATGTATAGCAGTGTTATTTTAGTATCATTGATATTCTCTTATAGTTTTTATTAAAATTTTGAATTAGGTTTTGTTTTTATATTTTCCGTTTTTGTTTTAATTTTAGTCAAAGTTTTTGTAATTTTGTTGTTTTTATTAGATTAATTTTTTTTTTCAATTATGCCTTTATAGTTTTTATGAATATTTTTAATTAGTTTTTAGTTTCATATTTTCAGTATTCATTTTAATTTTAGTTAATTTAAGTTGGTGAAGAAAATTTTTAATTACAGTTTGTTTTTTTGTCGTTGCTGTTGTAAAAAAAATATTTTTTTTATTAACATTTTCAATTAATATATATATTTTTTTACTTGGTTTTCATTTTAATTTTAATTTTTAATTTTTGTTGTTGCTATTTATGTTTGTCGTTTTTATTATTATTTTGTTTTTAATGTTTTTTTTTATTTTTATTATCATTTTCAATTAATTTTTTATTTTATGTTTTCATTTTAATTTTAGTCAAAGTTTGAGTCATTTTGTTGTTTTTTGTCATTTTTATTCGATTTATTTTTTTAAATATACCATTATAATTTTTATTCATATTTTGAATTAGTTTTTATTTTTATATTTTAATTTTAGTCAAAGTTTAGTAATTTTGTTTGTTTGTAATTTGTATTAGATTTTTTTTTATGTGCCTTTTTAATTAACATTTTTAATTGGTTTTCATTTTTTATATTTTTAATTAATTTTACATTAATTTCAGTTTTAGATTTGTTTGTTTTTGTTATTTTTATTACTTTTTTATACATTTCTATCTTGATTGATCTTGATTAAAGAAAGTTTAGATGTTTGTTCTGGAAAACAAGCCTGAAATACTGAGGAAGACAGCGTTCAGTCATGTTCAGTCAGAGATCACATAAGAGCGTTTGCTCGCAGCAGCAGGTTAATGTGTTTCTAGTGTTTAATGTGCTGACCTCTGACTGTAAACAGTGATATTGAATGTGAGGGCAGCGTGAAGGGAGCTGTGATGTTCTGATGGACTCCAGATGCTCCTGGTATGAAATATGCTTTATTGCTGAACTCATCTGTAAATCTGCGGCTCAGGAAAACTCTGTTATATCTGACTGTAGAGAGAGTCTGAATGTGATAGACTCAGACGGACTGCACGGGTTAACAAAAAATGATATTCATCCTCTGGATTTTTGGAGAGAAGACAAAAAACATGATTTTCTTCCTCAGTATTTTTGTCTTGTTTTCCAGCACAAATATCATAAATATTTTTAAATCAAGATTTACTGGAAATGTATCAAAATTAAGTGAGTTTATGATTAAAACAAGAACAAATATCTGTATAGAGCTTGTTAAAATAATGTTAAAATATTTTAACCTTTTTTTTGACCCCATTGGCAGATATTTGTTGTTATAAACTCAATTTGGATAAATTTCTCAGAAAACAACACTTCTTATCCAATGCAATTTTGCATCTAAAGTAAATGTATGTTGATTTGAAAATGTTTGATATTTGTGTTGGAAAACGAGACAAAAAAACTGAGGAAGAAAATCATGTTTCAGTGTCATTGATATACTGTAATAGTTTTTGTTAATATTTTGTATTAATATTTAATATAGTTTTTATTTTGATATTTTTTGTTTTTCATTTTAATTTTAAAGTTTTGGTAATTTTGATGCTTGTTTTTGTCATTTTTATTATTTTTTTCCAATATGTCTTAATAGTTTTTTTTTATTAGGTTTTTTTATATTTTTATAGTCTGTTTTGATTTAAATTTTATTTAAAGTTGTAGTATTTTTTTTATATTTATTAGATTTTTTTTTAATTGTTCAGATTTTTAAAAATGTCTATATATACTTTTTAATATTTTAATAATTTTTTAGTTATATATTTTTCATTTTTATTTTCAATTTAGTTAATATTTTAGTAATTTTGATGTTTGCTTTTGTTATTTTTGTTAGATTTTTTTTCAAATATCTATGTTTTTTATTCATTTTTATCATTTATTACTATTATTTTATTGTTCTTTATTTATTAATTATTAATATTATTATTTAAGCTAAGTTAAACTGAACAAAAATGATAAATGTTTCCATGGTAACTAGCTTAAAACAAAAGTGATTTATTTTAGTTTAGTTTTAGTTATCAGTGTTAACGCTGATGTTTGTATTGTCCGTTGCACACTAATAGTAATTGCTTGTTGTTGTGTGTGTGACTCCAGGCAGATTTCGAGCTGCGGCTCTTCCAGGTTCGAGGTGAGCATGCGGAGGTCGTGTCTCGTCTGGAGTCGCTCATCGGCGGGATGCAGCGGACGCAGGTGTATAACACCGTCCAGGAGCGCGGCGAGCTGCAGGACGTCTGTGTCTCCACCGAAGACGAGCAGCCGCCCAAAAGCTTCCGCAACGTGTGCGTCCAGACCGACCGCGAGACCTTCATCAAAACCCCCGAAGGTGACGGGGCCAGACCAGCGCCGAGCTCCAGCTCCAGCCCGCCCAAAAAACTGGACCTGGACTCCATCAGCATGAGTCTGGGTGTGGGTCCAGGACCACCTCCTCTACCTGGTAGCTCCGCCCCTCCTCCTGCTCCACCCTTACCTGGACTTGCACATGCCCCGCCTCCTCCTCCGCCTCTCCCTGGAGCCCCACCCCCTCCTCCGCCTCTCCCTGGAGCCCCGCCCCCACCCGGTCTACCAGGAGCTCCGCCCCCTCCACCGCCCCCACCCGGTCTACCGGGAGCTCCGCCCCCTCCTCCACCTCTCCCTGGAGCCCCGCCCCCTCCTCCGCCCCCACCCGGTCTACCAGGAGCCCCGCCCCCTCCTCCACCTCTCCCTGGAGCCCCGCCCCCTCCTCCGCCCCCACCCGGTCTACCGGGAGCTCCGCCCCCTCCTCCGCCCATGCCGGGCTTTGGCGCTCCTCCTCCACCTCCTGCTTTCGGCGGGTTTGGATTCGGACAGGCGACGGAGACTGCGCCGCGTAAACCGGCCGTGGAACCGGCTTGCCCCATGAAACCGCTCTACTGGAGCCGCATCCAGATTCAGGACAACAAGTAAGTCTCCACATATTAACCTGAAAACGATCTGAGCTGCTCCAGATACATTTTATAGCTCAAGATCACAACTAGTGATTTTTTTGCATCTGTTTTTATTTCTCAGAATGATTTTTAGTAGAAACATCTGAGCTAAAACATTAGAGTATCAACTTAAAATCATCCTAATGTAGATTTTATTGACCAGGTGACCTTAATGACCCTCCTAATCTCTGTTGGACGGTGGTCAGATATGTATGTCAAAGCCTGTGGTCCTTCAACACAAACAGAAGCTGCTGGGATAAGGATTATCTGTATTGTCTGATATGAGTTTTCCTCAAGATAAAGGAGTGGAAACTGCGATAGTGAAGGCAGGCTGGAGTGTCGTTAAAGACTCGCTCGTGCGCCATCGGCCTGTTTGTGTTGCTCGTGTTTCTCAGCAACGGCATATCAAATAATTCTCATCCACGAACGCTGTGCTGCAGACTGAATCAGCCAAATTCCTCACTCGAGTCTCCAGCTCAAGTCTTCAAATGTGTAAATAAATGATGAACATGAAACGAGCCTTAAACTACAGCTGACACTCTTCCTCCATCAGTGTTATTTTAAAGGGATCATGAACTGAGAAACCAAAATTCCCTTGATCTTTTGACATATAAGAGGTCAATGTACTATAAAAACATCCTGCAGGTTTCAGAACTCAATACTTTGTTGTTAGTCTAAAAACAGCTTATATTGAAGGCAGTCTGCCAAAATGACAGCTTGTGGAATGTTCTACTCTATGATGTAATAGTGTGGATAAACCCCGCCCCCGCAGAAGAAGATCAACATCACTGCCTGTTTAGCCCCGCCCACTGATTCAACAGTGCTGTCTGTTTAGCCCCGCCCACCAATTCTACAGCACTGCCTGTTTAGCCCCGCCCACCGATTCAACATCACTGCCTGTTTAGCCCCGCCCACCGATTCAACATCACTGTCTGTTTAGCCCCGCCACCGATTCAACAGTGCTGCCTGTTTAGCCCCGCCCACCGATTCAACATCACTGTCTGTTTAGCCCCGCCACCGATTCAACATCACTGTCTGTTTAGCCCCGCCCACCGATTCAACATCACTGTCTGTTTAGCCCCGCCACCGATTCAACATCACTGTCTGTTTAGCCCCGCCACCGATTCAACATCACTGTCTGTTTAGCCCCGCCACCGATTCAACATCACTGTCTGTTTAGCCCCGCCCACCGATTCTACATCTCTGCCTGTTTAGCCCCGCCCACCGATTCAACATCACTGTCTGTTTAGCCCCGCCCACCGATTCAACAGCACTGTCTGTTTAGCCCCGCCCACCGATTCAACAGCACTGTCTGTTTAGCCCCGCCCACCGATTCTACATCTCTGCCTGTTTAGCCCCGCCCACCGATTCAACATCACTGTCTGTTTAGCCCCGCCCACCGATTCTACATCTCTGCCTGTTTAGCCCCGCCCACCGATTCAACATCACTGTCTGGTTAGCCCCGCCACCGATTCAACAGCACTGCCTGTTTAGCCCCGCCCACCGATTCAACATCACTGTCTGTTTAGCCCCGCCCACCGATTCTACATCTCTGCCTGTTTAGCCCCGCCCACCGATTCAACATCTGTCTGTTTAGCCCCGCCCTCCGATTCAACATCACTGTCTGTTTAGCCCCGCCCACCGATTCAACAGTGCTGTCTGTTTAGCCCCGCCCACCGATTCAACAGTGCTGTCTGTTTAGCCCCGCCTACCAATTCTACATCACTGCCTGTTTAGCCCCGCCCACTGATTCAACATCAGTCTGTTTAGCCCCGCCCACCGATTCAACATCACTATCTGTCTAGCCCCGCCCACCGATTCAACATCACTGTCTGTTTAGCCCCGCCCTCCGATTCAACATCACTGTCTGTTTAGCCCCGCCCACCGATTCAACAGTGCTGTCTGTTTAGCCCCGCCTACCAATTCTACATCACTGCCTGTTTAGCCCCGCCTACCAATTCTACATCACTGCCTGTTTAGCCCCGCCCACTGATTCAACATCAGTCTGTTTAGCCCCGCCCACCGATTCAACATCACTATCTGTTTAGCCCCGCCCACCGATTCAACATCACTGTCTGTTTAGCCCCGCCCACCGATTCAACATCACTGTTTAGCCCCGCCCTCCGATTCAACATCTCTGCCTGTTTAGCCCCGCCCACCGATTCAACAGTGCTGTCTGTTTAGCCCCACCTACCAATTCTACATCACTGCCTGTTTAGCCCCGCCCACCGATTCAACATCACTGTCTGTTTAGCCCCACCCACCGATTCAACATCATCTTTTGTTCACTTCATTTTACCACGAATTTGTTTACAAACAAGCCACAATTCGACGCGGGATTTTCAGAAAGATTGAAACTAAAAGACGATGCTGTGCGACTATATTGGATTTGACCTAAATCACAGCATCTGTGAGGAATGAATGTACACCGTCAATCATACACAACTATTAGCTATTCACAGCAGTGGGTGTTTACTTCCGAGTCTACGATCCGCCACACCTATTCAAACAGAGCGTTCTGATGAGGGGGTTAAAAACAGGATAGAGAATAGCTTATTGATGTTTTTTGATGTAACATGTACAAAATAAACAAAACAGAGGCAGTTCATGACCCTGTTAAGAGTGTTTGTCTGAAATAACACACTGACTGTGTGTGTGTGTGTGTGTGTGTGTTTTACAGTAATAACACGCTCTGGAATTCACTGGAAGAGCCTGATCTCATAAACACCAAAGAGTTCGAGGATCTGTTCTCCAAAGCCACAGTCCAGACCAAGAAGAAGCCGCTGTCAGACACGTACGAGAAGAAGAACAAAGCCAAGAAGGTACGAGAAATCATCAGACTGAGCTCTGAGTCGCTGAGCAGAGGAATGATCTGGATTTACCTGAAAAATCATTTAAATCTGAAGTGTCTGTGTTTCTGTGACTGGCTCTTATAAAGCCGCTGTATGTGCTCACAGAGCATTAGTCAGGAATAGATTTAGCTTTACAGTTCAGGGCTCTAGACTCATTCTTCTCACTCTTTTGCGACTAACTTTCTCAGTTGGTCGCACGAGCACATAATTTGGTTGCAATATTTTTTCATTTTTCTTTTTCTTTCTTTTTTTTTTTTTTTGCTACAAGATGTAGGGCTCTATGAAATCCGTTTAATTTTTTTCTAAATTAATTTTTTTCCGTTTGAATTTTTCTGGATTCCTTTTTAATGGTCAAAATAAATTTCATTAATCAAAAAGCATGTCTAATTAATTAAAATCATGAAACCTATACAATTTAACATTGATTTATTAAAGGTGTAACAAAAATGACATGTTTAGGGCCGTATGAAATTTTTTATTTTTTTCTCACCTTATGTTTTATTGTTACCAAATTCTGTGTTTTAGCACGTCTAATTATTTGAATGCATACAAACTATTTTTATTTATTCTTACAGTAGCCTTATGAAATATTTTTTTCCCCTCCTCAGAAATTCTGTGTTGTGTATTTAAATTTGACTGATTATCAGATAAAGGCATAAAACATTGATTTAATTTATCTTTTAATTAATGAAAATTAAACACATTTAATTTTTTGGCAAATAAAGGGGATTTACTATTAAAATTAAAACATGGAAGAAATATTTTGTGATTATTTCTTTAAAAATAAAGTTTTATTATTTTTCAACAGTAGTAGTATTACGTACATTCTACTAAATAATAGTAATATAGCTATTTCTGACACAATGCCTTTAATAAGTTAAACCAAACTTTTATTTTGACGGGTTGCCGAGTAAAGTTCTGTGTGTATATGATATGACTAGTTTTACTCAAATGAAATGGTAAAATGCTGGTTTTGATCAGTTTTGGAGATATTGTTGATGTATTTATGTCTTCATTGAGACGGCAGACGCTGAAATCACGCGCTCTGTGTATGTAGTAAAAAAAAACAAAAAATTGACTTTTGCAGCTTAATATTTACAGATACTAGTCTATATCACGATTTGATTTAAGTGTAATGACCTACTTTTGATTAATTCATCCAAACTTTGACAAACTCCGTGACATTAAACTGTAAATTCAGTTTTTATGACTGGATTCCGTCCGCGTTTTCTGCATCGCGGAAATCATAGAGCCCTAAACATGTGATTAATCAATGCATGCTGATGAACTTTTATCATAGTTTATAGTTATAGGGTAACAAAAGTGGTTAACATTCAACCCGTTCTTTTTCATCAGTAGTGGTTTGATTTGTGGTTTGTATTTTGTGAATTTTGTTTTAAGCCGGGCTTCGTATGCTTTCGCTTTCAAATTCGCGATCTTGTTGTCACGTTTTACAAGAAAAGATAATCGTCTGTTTTGCTTACATACATCTATACACCTTTCACTTTTTAAGACCAAAACAAAAGATGGATTCACTGTTATTCTTAATTAAAAAGCACAACAACTATAAAACAGTAGGCTAGAATGACAAACTAGCTTACATAACGTTTATGAACAAAAACGAATAAGGCATGGCATACACCACATGCTGTATTATATATTACAGACTTATAAATAAACAGAATGTTTAGCAAACACTGAGGAATCAAATAAATAAATAAAATTAAAATAAAGCCTCCATAGCGTAATGTGAGGTAAACAGCAAGAACCACACACCAAATCTGCAAAAACCAGACACTAATTCTCAGCCTTTGACTCAGTTTTTAATTTCATAAAACACTTTTTGCACAACACAACACACAATTCTCTATGTAACACACAAATCTATCAAGAAGTATCTTGATTTCCTTTTTCAAACACAAGCAATCATGCTTGATGTGTTTCTTCTCTTTAGTACTGTGTAATAGGGGAGAGCGGGACACAAAGTAACACTTTTTGACTTTCTCAAATTGTGTAAATCCACTTCGTGTTCAGAGTATAATTTTTTATCCTCAGTAATTTCACACTTGTCTAGTACAAATATGTCGCTTTGTTTCATAAATACAGTGTATACGTTTTTCTTTATTTACCCTCAAAAATTGGAAGTGAAATGTGACAACATGCCCCGTAGGTGGGGTACATTAACATCTGAGGGGCACGTTGTAACATGACCATATGACAGGCTAAAATGTTATCTGATCTTATGAAAAAAATGTACAAGACAAACTAAAATATTTTGTCAATAAAATCAAATCATTATTTATTTTAAATAAAATAATGGCGTTTTTTAATAATTAAAAGTAATCAGATTTTTGAGTTTGACAATGAACGTGTGTGTGTGTGTCTGTGTGTCTGTGTCTGTGTCTGTGTCTGTGTGAGTGTCTGTGTCTGTGTCTGTGTGTCTGTGTGTCTGTGTCTGTGTCTGTGTCTGTGTCTGTGTCTGTGTCTGTGTGTGTGTCTGTGTCTGTGTGTCTGTGTCTGTGTGTCTGTCTGTGTGTGTGTGTCTGTGTCTGTGTGTGTGTGTGTGTGTGTGTGTGTGTTTGTGAGTGTGTGTGTGTGTGCTTTACATGTCTTGAAATAATAATTTCTGAACATTAAACATTGATTGTCAGTCTTTATTCACCTGTTTCTCGTCATTTCTCATTAAAATGTATTAAAGTAAATAGTGTGAATTACATCGTTAATGTCATTAAATAGCACCGCAGGGCAGATTGTAACGCAGTGTGACAACTTACCCCGTCTGTGCAACTTTAATTTAAAACCGGTTAGTGTCTTCTGCTAGTTATCAAAGCATTAAAAAACTATCTAAACTGATAAATAACAGATTGGAGATTAAAATAATAGCAGATTTGTCTCATTATAAAAACTGAGATGAAAAATTTACTCAAGCCAGAAATATAATTTTACTATGGTAAAATAAATGTTCAGCGATATCTTCAAAAGACTTTTGAATTTTGGCGCACTTTTCTTCTCTATATAATGTTGATATGGTAACTAGTAAATACTGTAAATTTGGTTATGCTAGCATGTGTGGAATTATTTAAAAACGTGTGTTACAACTAACCCCGCGTTACTTTGTGCCCCGCGCTCCCCTACTGTATTCACACCCACAGATGCTTACAGTAAAAAAAGTTTGCTTTCGTGTTTACTGTGGATTTTTCAACATCTCTCTGCAAATAACTTTCAGTCTTG
>CM041808.1:2611636-2646636 GCA_023376895.1 Aspiorhynchus laticeps
GGGTCTGTTGGTAGAGGCGAGGAAATCTGTGAGTGTTTGGGAAAGCGTGTGTAAGTGTGTTTTGATCTGTGCATGGATTATGGAAATGAAGTGGTTGTGTGTTTGTGTCGGACACATGTAGATGATACAGAAAGCGTGTTTGGAAAGACGTCTATCAGCAGCGCAGCTCTCCTCAGAACACAATCAGCGCAGGTCAAACTCCGCGGCTAATTTGTGTCATGTGTTGAGATGCATCCGCTGCACGGATCCGCGGCGCCTTTCTTCGCTCTGATTATCATATCAAAGCGCGGCGGGATGACATGAGGGGCGGAGCCTCTGTCATCTCCATCTGCTCTAATGACTAACAGGTGCCGTCATCAGGAGTCAATATCTGAACATGTGAGACGTCAGAATAATAATCTTTTCTCTGTCCTGTCTGCTGTGTGTTCTGGTGTGTCACAATTTTCTTTTCTTTTCTTTAGATATTTTTTATGTCCTGTCTGCTGTGTGTTCTGGTATGTCTCTTGTTTCTTGACTTTATTATTTTATTTTATTTTTTTATTTTATTTATTTATTTATTTATTTTATTTATTTATTTATTTTATTTTATTTTTATTTTATTTTTTAATTTTTTTCTATATTTTATTTTATTTTATTTTATCTGTCCTGTCTGCATTTTATTTTATTTATTTTATTATTTTATTTTATTAAATTTTTTCTATATTTTATTATTATTTTATTTTATTTTATTTTATTTTATCTGTCCTGTCTGCATTTTATTTTATTTTATTTTATTATTTTATTTGATTCAATTTTTTCTATTTTATTTTATTTTATTTTATTTTATCTGTCCTGTCTGCATTTTATTTTATTTTATTTTATTATTTTATTTGATTCAATTTTTTCTATTTTATTTTATTTTATTTTATTTTATCTGTCCTGTCTGCATTTTATTTTATTTTATTTTATTATTTTATTTGATTCAATTTTTTCTATTTTATTTTATTTTATTTTATCCTGTCTGCTGTCTGTTCTGGTATGTCTCTCGTTTCTTGACTTTATTATTTTATTTTATTTCATTTTTTTAATTTTTTTTTTTAATGTTTTATCTGTCCTGTCTGCTGTGTGTTCTGGTATGTCTCTCATTTCTTGACTTTATTATTTTAGTTTTTATCTCTTCTCTATCCTATCTGCTCATGTTCTGGTGTGTCTCTCGTCTCCTGACGTCTCTGTGAAGTATGTAAACATCACACAGTCAGATGAATCATTATTAATATGCAGCTTGAACAGTAATGATGCTTCTTAAACAAACTGACATTTTAATTGTTTCTAACTTTAAGTCCCTAACGCTGTGTTTATTGCCGTGTATTCTGGGAAGCGTTTGACGGCCGGCTGTAGATGGAAGTTTTCCAGAATTCATGAACTTCTCCTCGTGGAACAGATTAATAATGATGTTTACTGCAGCGGCTGCTCGCTGTTCTTTAGAAACCTGATGTGTTTAATAATGTTGAGTTATTAAATGTGTTATATGTGGTTTCATACTGTCTCCAGGACAGCGGCAGGTACTGAATGTTCTGAAATAAACTTCTCATCATTTTCCATTTATATGTTCATATTCATGACGCGTGAATCAGATCTAGAATATTTCCTTCCTAAAACACTCACTCTAAGAAACGTGTCAGGAACATATTAAATATAAAAAGTATATAATTTTTCAATTCAAGAAATAAAATATAAAAAATTTGAATTTAATATTTCTTAAATGTGTGTGTATGGAGGGCCAAATTACTCAAAATTAAATCATTAAATAAATGGTGAAATATATAAAGAAATTGTTAAATATATAAGTGCATAAATAAATAAATTTAAAAATAACATTTATAAAATATAATATTTTAAATAATATAAACAATATTTTTTAAATAAATTTTAATATATATGAATGAATGAATATATATATATATATATATATATATATATATATATATATATATATATATATATATATAATAATTTTAATTAATATAATAATTAATATAATAAATATTTAAAATAAAAAACACTTACACACAAATACATATACAGTATATGCTGTATATGTACAAAATATTTTTTTTAAATTTATTAAAAAAAAATATGTATATATACAGGTGCATCTCAATAAATTAGAATGTCGTGGAAATGTTCATTTATTTCAGTAATTCAACTCAAATTGTGAAACTCGTGTATTAAATAAATTCAATGCACACAGACTGAAGTAGATTAAGTCTTTGGTTCTTTTAATTGTGATGATTTAGGCTCACATTTAACAAAAACCCACCAATTCACTATCTCAACAAATTAGAATACTTCATAAGACCAATAAAAAAACATTTTTAGTGAATTGTTGGCCTTCTGGAAAGTATGTTCATTTACTGTATATGTACTCAATACTTGGTAGGGGCTCCTTTTGCTTTAATTACTGCCTCAATTCGGCGTGGCATGGAGGTGATCAGTTTGTGGCACTGCTGAGGTGGTATGGAAGCCCAGGTTTCTTTGACAGTGGCCTTCAGCTCATCTGCATTGTTGGGTCTGGTGTCTCTCATCTTCCTCTTGACAATACCCCATAGATTCTCTATGGGGTTCAGGTCAGGTGAGTTTGCTGGACAGTCAAGCACAGTAACACCATGGTCATTAAACCAGCTTTTGGTACCTTTGGCAGTGTGGGCAGGTGCCAAGTCCTGCTGGAAAATGAAATCAGCATCTCCATAAAGCTTGTCAGCAGAAGGAAGCATGAAGTGCTCTAAAATTTCCTGGTAGATGGCTGCGTTGACTGTGGACTTCAGAAAACACAGTGGACCAACACCAGCAGATGACATGGCAGCCCAAATCATCACTGACTGTGAAACTTCACACTGGACTTCAAGCAACATGGATTCTGTGCCTCTCCACTCTTCCTCCAGACTCTGGGACCTTGTTTCCAAATGAAATGCAAAATTTACTTTCATCTGAAAAGAGGACTTTGGACCACTGACAGTGAGTTCTTTTTCTCCACAGCCCAGGTAAGACTTCTGACGTTGTCTCTGGTTCAGAAGTGGCTTGGTAGCCCTTTTCCTGAAGACGTCTGAGCGTGGTGACTCTTGATGCACTGACTCCAGCTTCAGTCCACTCCTTGTGAAGCTCTCCCAAGTGTTTGAATCAGCTTTGCTTGACTGTATTCTCAAGCTTGCGGTCATCCCTGTTGCTTGTGCACCTTTTCCTACCCAAATTCTTCCTTCCAGTCAACTTTGCATTTAATATGCTTTGATACAGCACTCTGTAAACAGCCACACCTTTCAGTAATGACCCTCTGTGACTTACCCTCTTTGTGGAGGGTGTCAATGTTTGTCTTCTGGATCATTGCCAAGTCAGCAGTCTTCCCCATTATTGTGGTTTCAAAGAACAAGAGATACCCAGAATTTATACTGTAGGGATGGTCATTAATTGAAACGCAAATGTAAATATTCTAATATTTTGAGATACTGATTTTTGACTTTCATGAGCTGTAAGCTCTAATCATCAAAATTAAAACAAAAAAACTTTTGAAATGTTTTACTTTACATGCAGTGAATCTAAAATATATGAAAGTTTCACTTTTTGAAATAATTAATATGTTATTAATTAAATAAAAATAATTTGAAATAATGTATATATTCATATTTATTATTATTATTATTACATATTTAATATTCTTCTTATTATAATATTCAATATTTATTAATAAGCTTGTGAAGTGGTACGAGAGACCTGTATGAAATCACTGGTTCTGCAGTGGTTGGGTTTGGTTGGCGGTCGTTCATTAGCACGTGTGTGTGTGTGTCTGTGTGTCTGTGTGTGTGTGTGTGTGTGTGTGTGTGTGTGTGTGTGTGAGAGTGTGAGAGTGTGTGTGTGTGAGTATGTGTGTGTCTGTGTGTGTGTGTGTCCGCTCACATTAATAATGCACGCTCTCTTCACCTGCTGTAATGCTATACTCACATCTGAAGGCTGTCGCGCTGGTTCCCACTGAACGCCGCAGTAGCTCAACACCGCGTTAATCCTAATGAAGAAGAGCGGACATTAAGTTTTAGAGCGGCTCTTTAGCGTGCCAAAACACTCGTGGCCTTTATGAGGGAATTCAGTCATTAGTAATTGTGACCATGTGTAGGTACAAATAAAAATCCTGTGAATTTATAGTTTGTTATAAAGCTCAACGATGGTCTTTTATGGAGCCACTTTCTGCAGCTTTTTCTTCTTCTCACCGCGAGCTGCTAATTGTGACGGTATCGCACGAGAACCGATGAGATGTTTGCTCTGATGCGACGTGACAAAAACACAACGCTTGAGATTTATTACAGTGCTTTCACAAAACATCGTCATATAGTTATTACTGGAGACTGATGGGGAAATTATATCAGAAATAATTAATTTAATTGACTTTCAACAGCCTTGTCCTTTTAAACAGGTCACTGATAATGGACATTGTATTTTATATTTATGTATTTTGCATCACCAAGGCTGCATTTATTTAATCAAAAATGCTGTAAAATACTGAAATATTATTACAATTTAAAACAGCTGTTTTCTATGTGAATATGTGTTAATCTGTAATTTATTTCTGTGATCAAAGCTGTATTTTCAGCATCATTACTGCAGTCTTCAGTGTCACATGATCTTCAGAAATCATAATAATATGCTGATTTGCTGCTCAAGAAACATTTCTGATTATTATCAATGTTGAAAAACGACAAATATTTTTGTGGAAACTGTGATGCATTTTATTTTTCAGGATTCACAGATGAATAGAAAGTTCAAAAGAGCATCATTTATTTGAAATAGAAATCTTTTGCAACATTATAAATGCGTTTGCTGTTACTTTTGATCAATTTAATGTGTCTGTGATGAATACAAGTATTAATTTCTTCTCTTGTAGATCATCAAGCTGCTGGATGGCAAACGCTCTCAGACCGTGGGAATATTAATATCCAGCCTCCACCTGGAGATGAAGGACATTCAGCAGGGTACTTCATTTAATTTATGTTTCCTAATAGATACATTTCACATACAGAAACAAAATTGGGCTCTAAACCTCTCTTTTCTTTACTCAAAGTTGATCTAGACAAGTAGGCTACATGGAAACTATCTGAAGTTCTGTTCATCCTAAAACTGCATCTCTATATTCATCATGTGTGTCCTCTTAAAGTGACAGTGTATCACTTTTTTAGTTAAACCATGATAACCACAAATTATCCATGGTTTTTCTACACTAACCATAGTTTAACCATGGTATTTGTAGTAAAACAAAAAAAAACATGGTTACTACACTTTTACTATAGTAAAACCACGGTTAATTTTCTTAAGGGATTTGTATTTGTGTATTCTTTCTTTCTTTCTTTTTTCTTTGTTTTTTATATCTGTACTGCCTTAATGGTTTGATGTTTTCTACTGTTTAATAAAAAAAGAAATCAGAAAAAAAGATTCACGAACCCGCTCCGAAACCCCGATCTGAATCAAATGATTCGCGATCCATCATTTCAGATCAGGACTCGGATCGTGGATCGCGAATCATTTAATTTGCTAAATGAATCGCGATACAAATGATTCGCGATACACGATTTGAAGTCCTGATTTGAATCAAAAGATTTGCGAACCATCATTTCAGATTGGGATGTCGGAGCGCGAATCACGAATCATTTAATTCCCAAAATGATTCGCGAACCCGCTCCAAAGTCCCGATCTGAATCAAATGATTCATGAACCCGCTCCGAAGTCCTGATCTGAATCAAATGATTCCCGAACCCGCTCCGTAGTCCTGATCTGAATCAAATGATTCACGAACCCGCTCCGAAGTCCTGATCTGAATCAAATGATTCGCGAACCCGCTCCGAAGTCCTGATCTGAATAAAATGATTCACGAACCCCCTCCGAAGTCCTGATCTGAATCAAATGATTCACGAACCCGCTCCGAAGTCCTGATCTGAATCAAATGATTCACGAACCCGCTCCGAAGTCCTGATCTGAATCAAATGATTCATGAACCCGCTCCGAAGTCCTGATCTGAATCAAATGATTCAAGAACACGCTCCGAAGTCCCGATCTGAATCAAATGATTCACAAACCCGCTCCGAAGTCCTGATCTGAATCAAATGATTCAAGAACACGCTCCGAAGTCCTGATCTGAATCAAATGATTTGCAAACCCGCTCCGAAGTCCGATCTGAATCAAATGATTCCCGAACCCGCTCCGAAGTCCTGATCTGAATCAAATGATTCACGAACCCGCTCCGAAGTCCCGATCTGAATCAAATGATTCACGAACCCGCTCCGAAGTCCTGATCTGAATCAAATGATTCACGAACCCGCTCCGAAGTCCTGATCTGAATCAAATGATTCACGAACCCGCTCCGAAGTCCTGATCTGAATCAAATGATTCACGAACCCGCTCCGAAGTCCTGATCTGAATCAAATGATTCACGAACCCGCTCCGAAGTCCCGATCTGAATCAAATGATTCAAGAACACGCTCCGAAGTCCCGATCTGAATCAAATGATTCACGAACCCGCTCTGAAGTCCTGATCTGAATCAAATGATTCAAGAACACGCTCCGAAGTCCCGATCTCAATCAAATGATTCGCGAACCCGCTCCGAAGTCCTGATCTGAATAAAATGATTCACGAACCTGCTTCGAAGTCCTGATCTGAATCAAATGATTCACGAACATGCTCCGAAGTCCCGATCTGAATAATGATTCGCGAACCATCATTTCAGATCAGGACTCGGAGCTCAGATCACGAACCATTTAATTCCTGAAATGATTCACGAACCCGCTCCTAAGTCTCAATCTGAATCAAATGAATCGTGATACTCGATCCGATCATTTTGTGATGCAATGGTAACTGATTCAGAGTTTCAAAAAGCTCTGTTTCACCCATCACTTTATGTGCTTTTTAAAATCATTACAAGGGATGTCGAAGTTGTTAAATGAATGGCTCTTTTGAACTGGTTTTTGAATCGCTTGAACTGAATGATCGAAGTCACGAGTTTGAGTTTGAATCAATCGGAGCGGTTCCAGCGTAAATGACTCACTCAGTTGAATCGGTTTGTTTGTCTGTTCTTCTTCTTTACTCGTCTTCAGTCATGTTTACACGACACTATCAACACTTTTGTTGTTTGTAGCTACAATTAATTCACTATATTTGAAATAGTTTGAGCTGCAGTTCAGTTGCTGACAGTTCAATAGAAATCAGTTGAAAGCATCCAGTCTCTCATACCATTGAATTCAGTGTTCAGTTTATCAGTATATATTGTAATAAATATTATAGAAATGATTGTTGTATGTGATTGTATTAGTGTATATAGAGTGATAGTCAATGTAAAAAGAGCAGATGAACACAAAACAGCAGAATATCATAAAGTTAAAGAGGATAAACTTTATAATTCAGCTGAAGTCTGCTCGTATGTTTCAAACACTTCGACTAACTTTTTTTAATTGATTGACTAATGTATATATATATATATATATATCTCTGTGTGTGTGTTTTTAAAACCCTCTGGGCCTTTTCATTTTTGGGTCACACTTGATACCTATGCAGTCAAAAGTGATTGAAGCCTTGAAATATAACTTTTGTTGATTTGTTTGTTTTTTCAGGAACATCAATGTAATATATTTTTGTTAAAAATAATATTTTTGATTATTATTTAGAATTTGGTGGATATTTTATGATATTATGCAATATTTTATGAGCTACCCCCCCCCCCCCCCACAGAAGTCACCAAGTATCATCTCAGTCCGATAAAGTATGAATGTAAAATTTGTGAATCAAAATGCCCGAAGAGGTTAACGAATATTTAAGTTTGCAATTTAAAGAAAAAAGACACTTCTGAATGAAAAGAGATTTGAAAGGAGCAATAAAAAAATATGTGTATATGTTTTGTTTTCTCAAAAAATATTTTTTATTAATAAATAAAAAAAAAAAAAATACTATTAATGTTTGTAACATAAACAAAATAATGAAAAATATAATAATAAATTAATATAATCAGAGACCTCATTAGATTTAAATGAGTCTGAGTGAGAAAAACATACAAACACAACCTGACGTCTGCACACAGTCACATGATCAATCACACTCATTTACTCGCATTTGATTGGTCACTAGAAATAGAGCACAATCTGACATATTTCTGCTTCATAAGCTGTTTATTTCCAGCGGCCGCATAAGCTGCTTAGACTTGGCTTAAAAGTTAGTCATTTGATTGTTTTATTTAACACGGGTCATAACTTACATAAAAACCTAAAGTGGTCTAATTTGAATCTAATAAGTAAGACTAGTTAGTCAGACTAGTTAATAAGACACAGTCTTAACATAGTTAATGCAACTGGCCAGAGGTGCAAATGTGTCTTTTCTGGGAGAAAATTAGGCTGAAAAAACCCAGAAATAAACAGAAAGAAGCATTTCAAACACAAAACTTGTGATGTAAATTTACATTTAAATGTTTAAGTGTGTTTTTTGCAGTTGTGACTGTAGTAAATGTACAGATCTGGTGTTTATAACGAGGTTATGTTTGTTTTCCGTCTCATGAAGTCTTTATATTGCAGCTGTTCTGACGGTGGATCATTCTGTGGTGGATCTGGAGACCATTGAAGCTTTATATGAGAACGTGAGTAACGTTACTCAAATGAAACCTGAACCCTCACCAGATTAACACCTGATTTTTATTCTCCTTCTTCACTCTTTGTTTATTTTCTACAGTCGGTGTTTTAACAGCATCAGCTGTTTGCCTTTATTACTTCATTAAACGTGTAATTGTGTGTGTGTGCGCGTGTGTGTGGTGTGTTCTGTGTGTTTCTGTGTGTGTGTGTGTGTGTGCGTGTGTGTGTGCGTGTGTGTGTGCGTGTGTGTGTGCGTGTGTGTGTGTGTGCGTGTGTGTGTGTGTGTGTGTGGTGTTTCTGTGTGTGTGTGTGTGCGTGTGTGTGTGTGTGCGCGTGTGTGTGTGGTGTTTCTGTGTGTGTGTGTGTGTGTGTGTGTGTGTGTGTGTGTGCGTGTGTGTGCGTGTGTGTGTGTGCGTGTGTGTGGTGTTTCTGTGTGTGTGCGTGTGTGAGTGCGTATGTGCGTGTGTGCGCGTGTGTGTGCACGTGTGAGTGCGCGTGTGTGCGTGCGTGTGTGTGCGTGTGTGTGGTGTTTCTGTGTGTGTGCATGTGTGTGTGCGCATGTGTGTGCATGCGTGTGTGTGTGTGTGTGTGAGGGTTCAGGTTCAGACTTCATATCTGTGTGTTAGGTGTGTGTGCTAAAGCTAAAACTGGTTATCTGTGTCTTAAAGGGATAGTTCACCCGAAAATAGAAATTCTGTCATCATTTGTTGAGATGTTTTTGTGCCGTTGCCATTATAATAATGCAAAGGCTGCATTTTATATTCCTGCAATAGTTTGACTTCTGATGGTTTTGTTGTGAATGTTGACAGAGAGCTCAGCCTGATGAACTGGAGAAGATCAAGAAACATTACGAGACGTCTAAAGAAGACGAGGTGAAACTTCTGGATAAACCGGAACAGTACGTCATCGAGTCGCTCTGATCATGCACCGAATAACTCGTGGGTTGTGTCAGAGACCATATATTAGGATAATAATTGCAGTTATTTGACATTCATTTATAACACAGTCCTGCATTTTCATTCTGTTGATTTGCAAAAAAAAGGCATAGTATTAGTACATTTGATGATGCTGAGTTCAGAAATATCAATAAAAACAGTAGTTTTTTTTTTCTTTTACAAAGGAGCAATTAAGATGTTCAGATTCTATATATGTATCAGCTTTAAAATAACCAAAATTAGCCGTGAAATGCCAAAAGCTTCAGTTTTAATGGCAAAAAGAGTTCAGAATGCATCACTGAACTCACAATCAGCAAAGGACTGGAAACATGTTCAAATACTCCGTTTAATATCAAAGACTAGGGCTGCTCGATTATGACAAAAATCATAATCACGATTATTTTGGTCAATATTGTAATCACGATTATTTAACACGATAATTAGCAGGCCGTATAACCAAATTTTTTTTTAATGCAAATCTAAAGTATGCAGTTAACAGCCTACTATAGAAATTGAATAATCAAATGTAAAATAAAACAGCGTAGTCTTCACTGTAAGAATTAAACTTAATTTGTTTCTTATTAAAGCTACAAAAGACCTTCTGTGAAGAGCAGTGAGTGATTTTATCTTTGTCTTTTGTTGTTTGATTAATATTAAGCACACAGTCGGAGCAGGAATATAGCGCGCTGTCACTTTAAGAGCCGCACGGATCCAATTTACTGTTACACGCGTATTTTCAGTATCATCTGTTTACATTCATTTATTACATAACCGACGAGGGTTTACATGAATAATCACTAAGCGCCGCATTTTGACACATCTTTGTGTGTATTTGACCATTTAGGCGCATACGTTCAACTCAAGGATGACTTTACATGTCTGTGACTGCTCCGTCTCTGAGCGCATACACAGATATCCTCCTGAGGAACAGCGCAAGCTCTCTTTTGCGCTTTTTAAAAACATTAATAAATCTAATCAACTTTAATAACTCAAGCACATCCAATTTTGCAAAAGTCACGTTACATGATTTTACTGATTTACACGTGAAAATGGGCTTTTATGGAGGAGTGGAAGCGCACTGCTGGAAAGGGGGCGGAATGGGGCGCCATAATCGTTTTATCTCGATTATTGTATTTTCATAATCGTTGGGAGGCTGAAATCGAAATCGAAACTGAATTTCGATTAATTGCACAGCCCTATCAAAGACTATTACAATTTTTCATTTTCTCTGTCTGTTTGGTTGCAGTACAAAGCTGAACACATCTGGCCATAATTCTTGAAATCAGGATTAGGTTTATAAGTGTGAAAATGGGCTGAGAATTGATTAAATAGACAGGATTCATATGTTTATGGTGTTTTTCTGCTGATTAATGAGTATTGCAAGACTTCTTCACTTGCAAATGATTCTCAAAAGCAAAAATGCTGCAAAATGCATGATATTTTGTGAGAAAGTGTGATGTGCTCCAGCAAAACAGACATTATTTTTGGAAACAGTGGCTTAAAATGAGCAAGAAGCAAGTATTGGATTTTATTCAGCAAATATAATGCAGGACAGTGTTATTATAACAATATTTGAATTGATGATTTGCTGAAATCATCTACTTCTGGTTCACATTCCACATAGGACTAGTTATAGTACATGGGTTAAACTCTATACTGTCAATTAACACGAAACAATGTTGACTTCAAACCATCAGCTCATAAAAACAAAGGTTTTGAAAATATCGCCACGAGATCTAAACATTATATATAATGTTAATATGAGACTTTAAGAGCCTCATGTGAAGCCAAAATAACATGGTAACTTTCACACACAAATTTACTGTACGATTTACTTTAAAACTACACTGAAAAAAACAATAAGTAAGATTTACTTAATTTTTATTTGGCAAGTTTTTGCACACATCAATTTTAAGTAAAATGCAAGTATTTAAGTAAAATCTACTTAACTAAGTTAGGTAAAATTAGTATTAAATTAAGTAAATTTAACATGGCCAGTTAGAGTTTGATGAGTACTTTTTACTTAATTATTTTAAGTTGAATCTGCAATACTTAAAGGGACAGTTCACCCAAAAATGAAAATCCTGTCATCATTTACTCACCCTCAAGTAGTTCCAAACCTGTATGAATTTCTTTGTTCTGCCGAACACAAAGGAAGATATTTTGAAGAAAGTTTGTAACCAGGCTGTTTTGGGGCACCATTGACTTCCATAGTAGGAAAAAAAAATACTATGGAAGTCAATGGTGCCCCAGAACTGCTCTGTTTCCCTCATTCTTCAGAATATCTTTCTTTGTGTTCAGCAGAACAAACACATTCATACAGGTTTGGATCTACTTGAGGCTGAGTAAATGATGACAGGATTTTCATTTTTGGGTGAACTATCCCTTTAAGTACATTTCACTCAGTCATGGCTTCTAAAATGTACTCAATCGATGAGGCACTGGAAAACAACCATGCTATTAAAGCATGTGATTCACTCACAAACATGTAAGTAAGCAAGTAGACAGCTTGTTATTCTTTTAAGATAATATGTCCACTCAATAGATTTATTACCCAAATGAACACAGAGACCTCAATACTTGGTACACCATACACAATGACGGTGACAATCAGTGGATAGTGTTTGAGTCAAATCCAGATGCCACAAAATAGTAAGTTACTAAACCTAACAAAAAAAGCAACCGTAAAACTGTGTAAATACATCTCAAAAACAGCAAAAAAGTTAACCTTATTAATTATTCATGCCCAAGTGCATGATGGGAACAACGGGATCATGACTTTGATATTTACTTAAAGAATCCTTGTAAACATAACAAACAATTACCAAGTATTTTTACGTATTTATACTTTAATTTCTACAAGCTTAAATTGAGTACTAATATAGAATTTACTTTAATTTTGTTATTTTTGCCTGAACTAAATTATTTAATGTAGAAATTACATTTGCTTTTATGTAGTATTTACTTCACCAAAAAATCATTTTTATCAGTGTATATTCACTCAGAAATGGATAGTAATTTTCCACAAATACTGTAGTTACAAAGAAACAGCAAGTAACATTGAATTTAATTAACATTAACATTGAATTAAACACGCAATTTAGAAGTAAAAGGACTGAAATAGTATTTTCTTTGTTAACAGGGTTAACATCGTTAACTAAAACTAAACAATGTTACTTGAAATAAAATAAATATTAACTAAAATAAAATATTTAATAAAACTTAAACCTATTTTATTTCAGCACCTTTTCTCATTTTGCTTAGTTTAATTTGATGTACTAAAATAACTAAAATTAAAACTGAAATAAAAAATAATAAATAGGCATTTTAAAACAATAAAAAATTAATATTATATTAACAATAAATTATAAAAATTACAAAAAAATGAAAATTTGCTAAAACTTGAACTAAAATTAACATGAAAGCAGAAAATATAAAAAATATAAACCTAATTCAGAATCTTAAAATCTATGACGTTACTGTTTATCAATGATACTAAAACAAACATTGAGTGTGAAACATATTCCAGTAATCTTTGTTTTATTTTTCCAAATGATGCATTATACTTTGTTTAACTTGGAAAAATATATTTTTAGTGTACCAGACATCAGTAACACACCATCAGACATTCCTCAAAAGGATGATTAAACGCTTTACAATGCATTATTGTTATTATTATTATAATAAATGCTTCTGTTTTCTTACCCTGCTGAGTGTCAGACGTGTACAGTAAGTGTGTTAATGTGGTTTGTTTTTATGAACTGAAGGGTGAGAGATGAACATGCTGCACAAACATCTAAAGCGTTCCTGTAAAACCATCAGAATCAGCCAGCTGTGTGTGACCGTTGACCCTCGCTGTAGTGAGTCAGCGTGTATGCTAATCAAACAGGCTCTGTGACTCGTGCCGCTAATATCCAGCTTAATCACACTTAAGTGCACTTACTTGCATCCAGATTGGTGTGTTCGTGTGACGATGTGTTTGATCTCTTCATCTTCCCGCGCAGATTCCTGTACGAACTCTCCCAGATTCCCGACTTCGCTCGGCGCACGCACTGCATCATATTCCAGTCTGTGTTCATAGACTCCATATCATCCGTCCATCGCAAGGTGGAGATCATCTCTGCTGTGTGCAAGGTACAATAAAGATCTGAAAAGACTTATTTTGCCATTTCTTCTATTATTGTTAACACTAGGGAAAAATAAATATACCTAAATATATTTGTAATGCATTTATTTCATGCTAAGTATACTACAAATACATTTTCATATTTATGTACTTAATAAAATGCCCTGCAATTAGAGGTCTGCGCGGGACTGTTTTTTAAGTCCCGCACCCGCGAGGTTATATCCCGCACCCACGATATTTTCACTCTTTATTCACCTGCTGTCCGCTTTGAATAATTTTCTTCCCGACCCGACCGTTCCCATTAAATTATATCTTGTTTCCAGAATCACACATTTTAAATTTCCTCTACTGAAAGAAACAGAGAGATAGGCTAACAAATAAAAGTGTAGTCTGCACAAAATTGTATTTATTTTATTCGTCTTGTCAAGAGTCTTTTATTGACAGCAAAATGTTAAACGAATTCGTAGGTAAACACAGTAGGTAAATATGTGTCAGTCCTGTGTTCCCCATGTCACGTGTTTTCCCCTCCTCTCGTGCCCGTATTTGCTTTGTTCCTGTCGTCATTTGTAATTATCAGTTCCCAGCCCTGTGTCAGTAGTTAATTTGTCCCCAGCCCTGTTTTGTTAATTATCTAGTTTACTCCAGCCTTCTTAAGCCCTGTGTTTCCCTGCCTCTGTGTCTAGTCTGATCGTCTTAATGTGTCTCTGTGTCTCCTGCGTTTTGGTTTAAGTTTGTTTATTAAAAGTTTGTTTACTTCCAAGAAGTTCCTTGTCTCCGCGTTTCCCTGCTCTCCCCTCCGAGAGCGTGACAATATGTACAAAAATTGTATTCCTTATTTTTATTCGTTTAGTCAGGATACAATTCGTTTAACCTTTACAACATGAACAAGTGTCGCTGAGGGAAAAAAATGTAGGTTGTAAAAAAATGGCCTATTATAATTTTATTCGTCTTGTCAAAATACTAAATTCGTTTAACATCTTGCTGTAAACACAGTAGCCTATGAAAAGTGCAGAAGAGAAATAAATAAATAAATAAATTCAACATCTGTCATTTAAGATTATAGGCTAAGCAAAATATAAACAAAACCGAGTTGAACGTCCTTCAAGGACAGCACATCCACACTTTACTCCATCTTTATTCTGCTCTGTTACTCATCAACAACCTGCCTGTTCTGTCTGCTAGGGCCGTATATTCACCACTGGTAGGCTACAGCCTGCTCTGAGCATCGTTATGCACATGCTGCGCACAGACCCCGCAAATAAAACGAAGCACTGGTTCATGCATGCAGCGCATGCCGTGCTTGAATAAAGCGCAGATATGCTGCTCTGAAAGGACGTCGGGAACGGGATATTGTTAGACCTCCCGCTCCCGTTCAAATTGCACCAGAGTTACCGACCGCTGCCGCGTTTTATTAGGGAATTTAATCCTGCGTCGCAAGAAATCTGGTCGGGTCCCGCGGGACAGCCGCGGGAATGCAGACCTCTACCTGCAATTGTACTTTTAGTATACTAAACCGGTATACTTGATAAAGGGATAGGTCACCCAAAAATGAAAATTCTGTTATTAATTACTCACCCTCATGTCGTTCCAAACCCGTAAGGCCTTCGTTCATCTTCAGAACACAAATTAAGATATTTTTGATGAAATCCGAGAGCTCTCTGACCCTGCATAGACAGCAACACAACTGAAATGTTCCCAGGTCCAGAAACGTTGCAAGGACATCGATAAAATCAGTGGTTCAACTGTAATTTTACAAAGCTACGAGAATACTTTTTGTGAGCAAAGAAAACAATAATAACATAATTTATTCAACAATTCTTCTCCCCGAGTTACCGTCTTCTGCCATTTATTCTGCCATTATTGAAAATATTTATCAAAAAAAGAAAATTTGTTATGAAGAATATTCTTTAAAGGAACACTCCACTTTTTTTAAAAAAAAATAGGCTCATTTTATATCTCCCCAAGAGTTAAACAGTTGAGTTTGACCGTTTTTGAATCCATTCAGTCGATCTCCGGATCTGGCGGTAGCACTTTTAGCGTAGCTTAGCATAGATCATTGAATCGGATTAGACCGTTAGCATCTCGCTCAAAAATGACCAAAGAGTTTCGATAATTTTCCTATTTAAAGCTTGACTCTTCTGTAGTTACATCGTGTACTAAGACCAACGAAAAATACCACAAGGTTCCGTTTTAGGCCCTGTTTTGTTCTCCCTTTATCTTCTTCCTTTAGCTATGATTTTTCGTAAGTATCAGATCTCGTACCATCTTTATGCAGATGATATACAGCTTTATCTTCCAATGAAACCAGATGACAATATATCTCTCCAGTCTCTGATTGATTGTGTGAGTGAAGTTAAAACTTGGATGGCGGATTTTTTTTTTACAGCTAAATGATTCTAAGACAGAAGTGTTGGTTTTTGGACGGCCTGAATGTGCTTCCATCCTTTCTAAAACTTTGAGTCCTATAACTAAAACTGTAGGCACTTGTGCTCGGAATTTGGGTGTTATTTTTGACCCGGCACTCAAATTTGATAAACAGATAAATTCAGTCGTGAAATCAGAACTATTATTGTGTTAAATGTTTAGGCTACAATGGCCTAACATAAAGTATGGAACATAAAAGAAGATAATTCGAGAAACATTTTTTGTTCATGCAATGAAAGTCACTAGAGACCAAAACAGCTTAGTTACCAAAAGTATTCAAAATATGCTCTTTTATGTTGTGCAAAAGAAAGTAAGTCATTCAGGTTTGAAACAACATGAGGGTTAGTAAATGATGACAGAATTTATTTATTTATTTATTTTTGGTGAACTATCCCTTTAATGTTTTTTTTTAATAAATGAAATGATACTCTAAAGAAGAAACTAAAACTACCAACAGATGGCGGTAAATGTCTTTGAGTCGATTCGCTCAAACGACTGATTCATTCAGTAATTTAGTAAACGGCTCTCTATTTGAATCATTGATTCACACGATTCGTTCAAACGAGTGATTCATTCAGTAATTCAGTAAACGGCTCTCTGTTTGAATCATTGATTCACACGATTCATTCAAACGAGTGATTCATTCAGGAATTCAGTAAACGTCTCTCTTTGAATTATTGATTCACACGATTCGTTCAAACGACTGATTCATTCAGTAATTCAGTAAACGTCTCTCTCTTTAAATCATTGATTCTCACGATTGTGATTCATTCAGTAATTCAGTAAACGGCTCTCTGTTTGAATCATTGATTCACACGATTCGTTCAAACGAGTGATTCATTCAGGAATTCAGTAAACATCTCTCTTTGAATTATTGATTCACACGATTCGTTCAAACGACTGATTCATTCAGTAATTTAGTAAACGTCTCTCTCTTTAAATCATTGATTCTCACGATTCATTCAAACGACTGATTCATTCAGTAATTCAGTAAACGTCTCTCTCTTTGAATCATTGATTCTCACGATTCGCTCAAACGACTGATTCATTCAGGAATTCAGTAAACGTCTCTCTCTTTGAATCATTGATTCTCACGATTGTGATTCATTCAGTAATTCAGTAAACGGCTCTCTGTTTGAATCATTGATTCACAAGATTCGTTCAAACGAGTGATTCATTCAGGAATTCAGTAAACATCTCTCTTTGAATCATTGATTCACACGATTCGTTCAAACGACTGATTCATTCAGTAATTCAGTAAACGTCTCTCTCTTTAAATCATTGATTCTCACGATTCGTTCAAACGACTGATTCATTCAGTAATTCAGTAAACGGCTCTCTCTTTGAATCATTGATTCGCACGATTCGTTCAAACGACTGATTCATTCAGGAATTCAGTAAACGGCTCTCTCTTTGAATCATTGAATCGCACGATTCGTTCAAACGACTGATTCATTCAGTAATTCAGTAAACGTCTCTCTCTTTGAATCATTGATTCACACGATTCGTTCAAACGACTGATTCATTCAGTCATTCAGTAAACGTCTCTCTCTTTGAATCATTGATTCACACGATTCATTCAAATGACTGATTCATTCAGTAATTCAGTAAACGTCTCTCTCTTTGAATCATTGATTCACACGATTCGCTCAAACGACTGATTCATTCAGGAATTCAGTAAACGGCTCTCTCTTTGAATCATTGAATCACACGATTCGTTCAAACGACTGATTCATTCAGTAATTCAGTAAACGTCTCTCTCTTTGAATCATTGATTCACACGATTCGTTCAAACGACTGATTCATTCAGTAATTCAGTAAACGTCTCTCTCTTTGAATCATTGATTCACACGATTCGTTCAAACGACTGATTCATTCAGTAATTCAGTAAACGTCTCTCTTTGAATCATTGATTCACACGATTCGCTCAAACGACTGATTCATTCAGTAATTCAGTAAACGTCTCTCTCTTTGAATCATTGATTCACACGATTCGCTCAAACGACTGATTCATTCAGTAATTCAGTAAACGTCTCTCTCTTTGAATCATTGATTCACACGATTCGCTCAAACGACTGATTCATTCAGGAATTCAGTAAACGTCTCTCTCTTTGAATCATTTATTCACACGATTCGCTCAAACGACTGATTCATTCAGGAATTCAGTAAACGTCTCTCTCTTTGAATCATTGATTCACACGATTCGTTCAAACGACTGATTCATTCAGTAATTCAGTAAACGTCTCTCTTTGTATCATTGATTCACACGATTCGCTCAAACGACTGATTCATTCAGTAATTCAGTAAACGTCTCTCTCTTTGAATCATTGATTCACACGATTCGCTCAAACGACTGATTCATTCAGGAATTCAGTAAACGTCTCTCTCTTTGAATCATTGATTCACACGATTCGTTCAAACGACTGATTCATTCAGTAATTTAGTAAACGTCTCTCTCTTTGAATCATTGATTCACACGATTCGTTCAAACGACTGATTCATTCAGTAATTCAGTAAACGGCTCTCTCTTTGAATCATTGATTCACACGATTCGTTCAAACGACTGATTCATTCAGGAATTCAGTAAACGGCTCTCTCTTTGAATCATTGATTCACACGATTCGTTCAAACGACTGATTCATTCAGGAATTCAGTAAACGTCTCTCTCTTTGAATCATTGATTCACACGATTCGTTCAAACGACTGATTCATTCAGTAATTCAGTAAACGTCTCTCTCTTTGAATCATTGATTCACACGATTCGTTCAAACGACTGATTCATTCAGAAACTAAACTGTGTTGCTCGGAGATGCACATCAGTTCTGCTGTGGCTTTATAGGTAATATTTTCGTTGGCAAAATTGAACAAAACGCACAATATTGTGTTTCAATTTTGCACAATATTAACTTCTTATTTACTGAACTATTGTATAAAATCATATTTGCACTCGTGTTCTTCGTGACAAACAACACTCGTGTGATATTGCTCTCGCTGCTCGTGTGATATCGCTTATATGATATAAATGAGACAAAAACTTTTTTTTTTTCCCCAATATCTTGAATTTTTAGAGCATTTATGGAGTTGTTGCCCTGCATCATATTTGTCAACAGTCAACTGTATGAAATGTAAGATAACATACAGCTCTGGGGGCGGGGCCAGTGCGTTAACTGCGTTAAAATATTTTAATCGCGTTATTTTTTGATAACTAATTAATAAAGTTAACGCGTTAAACTGACAGCCCTAATTTATAGTAATATGAAAATATATAAAAAATAATATTTTTGTTTTTAACGTGATATCTCTGACAAAATGATGCATGATATTGTTTGATGGTTGTTGCAGTATGCAGTACACTAGTCTGAATGTAGGTGTCTTTCCAGGGTTTTCTGGAGAACGACAGCGTGAAGGACGTGATCGGCGTCATCTTGGCCTTCGGGAACTACATGAACGGTGGAAACCGGACCCGAGGACAGGCGGACGGATTCGGACTGGAGATTCTGCCTAAATTAAAAGACGTCAAGAGCAGGGTATGAAAATAACACTCATAAAGCATAAACCTGCACTGAGTATGTGTCATGTCTACTGATTGATTATTCTGAAGCTCTAGTTTCTGAGCTGAACTTCATGTGTGATACGGTCACTCAACATCTGCTAATGACCTTCTTTCCCATCAGGACAATCGGATATGTCTGGTGGATTATGTGGCGTCGTACTACCTGCGAAACATGGACGAGGTACGGCTCTCCATAATTTTTATCTTATTCATATTTTTCACTAAAATGATTTTCTTCTTTTATTGTATTTCACTGCATTCAAGATTGCTTTTCTGACCCCACTAGTGGATATTTGTTCTTGTCTTAAGCAAAAACCCACTTCATTTTGATCAGTTTCTCATAAAACAAGACTTTGTTGAAGAGATATGATCTCTTCATATCGTCATTTTGCATCTTAGGTAAATGTATCTTCATTTAAGAATGCTTAGATATTTGGGTAACACTTTATTTTAAGGTCTCTTAACTAGTTGCTTATTAGCATGCATATTACTAGAATATTAGCCATTTATTAGTAGTAATTAAGCACATGTTAATGCCTTATTCTACATGATCTTATTCTACATCCCTAATCTACCCAACACCTAAACTTAACAACTACCGCACTAACTATTAATAAGCAGCAAATCAGGAATATATTGAGGGAAAAGTCGTGGTTAATAGTGAATAAGTGTTCCCTATTCTAAAGTGTTAACGATATTTGTATTGGAAAACAAGACAAAAAATACGGAGTTACAAGCAGAGAGTTTCTCTTTCTTTCTTTTCTTTCTTTCTGACAGATTAGATATGTTTCCATCCAAAGTTACGAATTAAACTTATGCACAAAATTGGAATATTGCATAAAACATTTGCGAATAAAGCACCGTTTCCATCTAGTGAGTTGAAGAGAACAAAATCATCACTCACTGATTAACTTTAAATTTATAAAATATAGTTTTTTTTTTGTTTTGTTTTTTGAGGAATATCAATTTTTCATCTTTTTTTTAACAGTAAGCCTCTTTTGTGCAGCACTTTGTTTGACAAAAAATTTAAGGAGTTATTAAAATTTCATTTGATTACATTGACATTCGGATTAATTATATTGTTAGTTATATACATTTGATTAACACCATTTTTGGTAATAAATTTGTATTAAATCAAAACACAGAATCCAGAAAAATTAAAACAGAATTTCTGATAAAAATAAAAGGCATTTCATAGGGCAGAATTATTTTTTAAAATTGTAATAAATTATTAAATTGTTAAAGTTTTATTAATTGAATTGATTGTACATCCTTTTGATTGTTACAATTAAATCATTAAAATTGATTTCAGAAAAAAATTTAAATGGAAAACACAGAATTTGGGAAAAGAAAAAATTAATTTGACGGGGAAAATCTGTAATTCAACTCATTATAAATCCTTTTTCATGATTAAAATTGAATCCAATCATTAAAATGAACTCCAGAAAAAAATATAAACATAAAACATAGAATTTGGGGGGGGGGGGGCATAAATAAGAGAATAAAAAAATAAAATAATAATTCATAGGGCCGTAATATAGAGATCTCTGACTTACAAAGAAATGTAATAAATTCTTAAATTGTTAAAAGTTTTATGAATTCAGTTGATTGTGCATCCTTTTCGATTATTAATATTGAATTAAACCATTAAAATGGATTCCAGAGAAAAAACTGAAAACTCAGAATCTGGGAGAAAATTGAACAGAATTTGGGGAGAAAATAAATGAGATTTCATTGGGCCGTAATATGGCTTTAAATTTTTAATAAGTTGTTAAATAAATAATACATTCAGTTGATTATACATCCATGATTAACTTGCGCTAAACATCACGAAGAAAAAATGAATTTGCTGCAGCAGGAGAAGGCACTGTATATAATAATTGTATTTTTTGATGAGCATTAAGGAATTTATTCGGTAAAAGTGTTTCCATCGTAGTTGATGCGCATGTTTTCTTATCGGATAAGAAATTGATCAGAGTTTTTTATACACATTTTTGCGCATCTTGGCGATTCCATACAGCGTCTTTTTATGTAATATCCCAAAATAGGTGGATGGAAACATAGCTATTGTGTTGTTGTTGTCGTTTCAGAACGCAGGAACAGAGAAGAGTGTTTTCCCGCTGCCTGAACCTCAGGATCTCTTCCACGCTGCTCAGGTCAAGTTTGAAGATCTCGCAAAAGACCTTCGCAAGTTAAAGAAGGAGCTGACAGGTATGAATCTCACCCGTTTGTCTGGTGTTGTGCTTCTTTAATGCTGAAGATGGACAGAACGACAGCATCTCATATTGCAAAAGTATAGCAGGCGTTCAGAAACCTCAAGATAAACCCAGACACTTCTGCTTTATTGATTAGAATTTGAGTTTTACACAATGACCGCAAAATGAGAAAGATGTTACGTCCCAGTGAATCTTTTGAATCTGTTTAGTAAACTGATTCACTGGTTCAGTGACTCTTCTTGGGTTACTTTGTCAATATGTGGCACAAAGTGAGTCACTTAATCATTCGTTCAAACGATTCATTAAAAAAATACAGAGTCAACTGGAACAAGAGCTTCATTCCAGTGACTCTTTTGAATCTATTCACTTAACAGAGTTGTTCAGATTGATTCACGGATTGGTTCAGTGACTCTTCTTGGGTTACTTTGTCAATATGTGGCGCAAAGTGAGTCACTTAATCATTCGTTCAAACGATTCATTAAAAATACAGAGTCAACTGGAACAAGAGCTTCATTCCAGTGACTCTTTTGAATCTATTCACTTAACAGAGTTGTTCAGATTGATTCACGGATTGGTTCAGTGACTCTTCTTGGGTTACTTTGTCAATATGTGGCGCAAAGTGAGTCACTTAATCTTTCGTTCAAACGATTCATTAAAAATACAGAGTCAACTGGAACAAGAGCTTCATTCCAGTGACTCTTTTGAATCTATTCACTTAACAGAGTTGTTCAGATTGATTCACGGATTGGTTCAGTGACTCTTGTCAATATGTGGCACAAAGTGAGTCACTGAATCATTCGTTCAAATGATTCAAACTAAAAAATACAGCTTTGACCCGAGCTTCACCCAGAAGAGATGCATAAAAATAAAAATTTAGTTTTTAGTTTAGTTTTTAGTAAGGAAATGAAACTTTGCAAATGCTTTAAGTCCGTCAAAACAGTATTTTTTTCAGATTTTTTACAAATACTGTTTAAAAAATACAATTACTATTTTGTGTTTGGGTCATTTTTGAACCCGGATGTGAATGGAGCACCATTAGGTGTCAAATATAGTTTTTGTAAAATTATCATTAAAGTTATATTAGTGTCAAAAAACTTTTGGAAATTAAAATTTCGCCTTTTCTCCATATCTCACACACTTTTGGGACTGAATTTTGTTGATGAACATAAATATGTACATCTGTTGACCAGCCACTGCAGCATGAAAGACTGATCACTTTTTCATCCGGATCTGAAAATTAAGTATGAATTTAATTAGTTTGAAACCTTTTTCAGCGTAATATTTATGTTGTTTTGATGTCTTGTTAGAAATAAATTAGTAGGTTTCATAAATTTGGATTGTTTTTGAGCAACTATGAGTTATAAATACAAAGGAATTTAATTAAATCCATTCACTCTAATGGGGTTAATACTGATAATTCTCAGATTATGTGTTCTTATAAATTTCATACAATGATATATTCAAATACAATTTCTCATCAATGTTGAAGTATAAATGTGAATAATTTATATATACATTTTTTATCACATTCACGTATTAATGAAAAGTTGAAAAATATTTATAAAATATTTATAAAACGGACCGGGAATGTGAAAACAGTCAGCTGATTTTGATCATAATCATAAATGTTTCCTCCACAAAGCAAAAGAATAGGAATTAACATGCAGTTAAAAGCATTTCTTTTCATTTTAATCTGGAAAAAGCGTTTTTACCGTAGCCTGTGCTCCAGGCCACCGCAGGGGGTCACAGGTCACGCCCCCCCCAGCCCCCGGTGTCTGCAATTATTTAAATCAGCCAATAATATGGCATATGAAAGCAATTAGAAATGCTCTCTCCTCATTCCCCTCCATTTGAGAATCGCTGTTAAAAACTCTGCTCCTCAGTGACCCGAGGGAAAAACACAACCCACTGCCGCCCCTCCTCGAGCTGTCTGTCACTCATTTATTAGCACGCAAGCGCAAGACAATAAATACAGAATAAGGGCCTCGCATTTGATCCACACCACAACAAAAAGCCTTAAACGCCAGTCCTCGGGCGCTGGCTCCAGATCGCACCTACGACGGATAAATATTTATGCCGTGCCATCATAAAGAGCTGCAAGTGTTCCTAATTATTCCTGCAGTCATTTCTGTTTAAAGCCAGAGTCACAGCGAGAGTTTCTGAGGTACATGTGTAGAGACCTTTGATGCTGAATGATGGATTTACGTCAATCAGTGAATATGCAAAATCAAACGCTTTACTGTCATGAATAAATCAATATCATGATGTAACATCATCCAGGAGACTCTGAAAGCTCTCAGATGTTTATTCTAAAAACATTTCATTTAGTTATGTTAGAGCTGTGTAATTATTATGAATCATTAATAGCTCAGATCAGGCCTAATGTTCATATTGTAGGGTCATATGATTTCCACGATGCAGAAAACTCACCAAAATAAACATCATGACAGAAATACATTACTATTGTACAGTAGAATGTACTACTCAGTAATAATAATAATACAGTTTAGTAAAAATATTTAATAAAATGCAATGTTTATTGTTTTTAAAGAAAAATATCACACTTTTTCTTCCTTTTTATATATATATATATATATATATACATATATTTAAAAACCTCTTTTGTGCAGCACTTTGTTTGACAAAAAAATGTAATGAGTTGTACAAATTTCATTTGATTACACTGACAATAGATTGAATGAAATTGTTAGTAATATACATTGTTAACAATGTTTTTGGTAATAAATTTGTGGTAAATCATAATCATAATCATCAATCTGAATCCAGAAAAGTTAAATATCTGAAAGAATTTTTTTATTTTATTTTAATTTAAAATATTTTTTTAATAAATTATTCAATTGTTAACATTTTAGGATTTTAATTGATTATACAAAATTTATTTATTGATTATTAAATTGAATTAAAAAGAAAATAAAACTTCATAGGGCCCTAATATTGAGATCTCTAACTTCAAATTTGTACTTGATTAATACATTTTTAAATAAATTAAATTAAAATATATTTTTTTTAAGTTTTAACTTAATTCAATTAATCATACATCCTTTTTGATGATTAAAATTAAGCCATTAAAATTGATTCCAGAAAAAAAATTAAGTTGATAACACCGAATTTGGGAAATAATAAAACAGATTTCATAGGGCGCTAATATTGAGATCACTGACATTAAAAATGTAATAAATTCTTATTTAAAAGTTTTATGAATTCAGTTGATTGTACATCCTTTTCGATTATTAAAATTGAATTAAACCATTAAAATGGATTGAAAAATAAATGAAACACTGAAAAAAATTTTTAAGGTAAGTGTTTGCAGTCAATTTATTTTAGCTACATTTAAATAAACAAATTTAGTTGACTAACTTTCAACATGTTTTTTTTTTTTAAATGTAGCTAAAATAAATTGTTTGCAACACTTACCTTAAAAAAATGTAGTATCGTTTTTTTTCAGTGCAGAATATGAGAAAAAAATAAAACAAATTTCATAGGGCCCTAATATTGAGATCTCTGACTTTATTGGCAATTTGAGACATCTCTTTAAATTCTAGAGGAGACACGTTTGAGTCTAATTTTTCTCTGAATAATCAACAACGGTTTCAAATTGCTCTTCATTTAAATCCAGACACTGCAGAGATAACTGATGGACACGAGCCGTGCGTGTTTGAGGGTTAGCGTTCGCTGATTTTACACCCGCGGTGTGTGACACGGCCCGGCGGAGGGGTCGCGACACGGGGTCAGTCTCAGGGGCCGCTTACACGTCTGAACCCTGAGAGCCGAGCGAGACGGAGACGCCCTGAGACAACCTGACTGCCCCGCTGCCCTCCGCGCCGCTCTCTTTAACTTTAACCAGAAATCTGATCTCTATTCCAGCTCCTTTACTCTCGTCAGGGTTAGACGGCTTCACCCCGATGCTGCTGATGTTCTTAGTCACCTCACTGTACCATTGTTTCTGAGTCTCTTCTGCTCACCAAGACTGCATTTATTTGATTAAATATACAGTAAAAATGCTGAAATATTATTACAATTTAAAACAGCTGTTTTCTATGTGAATATCTGTTAAACTGTAATTTATTTCTGTGATCAAAGCTGTATTTTCAGCATCATTACTCCAGTCTTCAGTGTCACATGATCTTCAGAAATCATAATAATATGCTGATTTGCTGCTCAAGAAACATTTCTGATTATTATCAATGTTGAAAACAGTCGTGCTGCACAATATTTTTGTGGAAACTGTGATACATTTTATTTTTCAGGATTCACAGATGAATAGAAAGTTCAAAACAACAGCATTTATTTGAAATATAAATCTTTTGTAACATTATAAATGTCTTTACTGGCACTTTTGATCAATTTAATGCACCCTTGATGAATACAAGTATTAAATAATTAATTTATGTATTTTTTAATCTTACTTAATCCCAAATCAGCATATTAGAATGATTTCTGAAGGATCATGTGATGCTGAAGACTGCAGTAATGATGCTGAAAATACAGCTTTGATCACAGAAATAATTACAGATTAAAATATATTTACATAGAAAACTGCTGTTTTAAATTCTAATAATATTTAACTGTTTTTACTGTATTTTTATCAAATAAATGCAGCCTTGAGCAGAAGAGACTTGTTTCAGAAACATTAAAAATGCATAATTATTCCAAACATTTGACCGGTACACTCTTAAAAATAAAGATTTTTTTATTGGCGTCAATGGTTCCACAAAGAACGTTTACCATCCATTGAACCTTTTCATTCCACAAAAGGTTCTTTACAGCGGAAAAAGGTTCTTTAGATTATTAAAACATTCTTCACACTAAGACAAAAATGGTTCTTTTAAGAGCTGTTCACTGAAAGCTTCTTTGGGGAACCAAAGCTGGTTCTTCTATCATGGCATCGCTGTGAAAACCTCCTTTTGGAACCTTTATTTTTTAAAGTGTAGTCTATTTCTCATCATATTTAATTCAGATAAAGCATAATTTCCAGTTGTAGTCAGGAGTTGATCAGTTACATCTTAGCTTAAATTCTTCTTTATTTCTACAATATTTTCTGTATAGAGCAGACACACTTAAAGAAGTGTCTAAAAGCTGAAGTGAGGTTAATAGCGGTGTGTCTCTGCATTAAACCCGTATGTTCTGTCTGCTGTCTCGGGTCAGACGCTGCTCTTCTGGTTAAGCCGCTGGTGGGGCGTGTAATTTCCCTGGGAAGCGAAAACAAACCCACTAACCGTTTCATGCTCGGAGAACACGGGAATATCCAGGCAACTTTGGGCAAAATAATGAAAACACAAAAGAGACCAAAAAACTTCAGAGACGGAAAGCACAGCTGTTTTTCTTACATTTTAATGACAAGAGACAAACATCATCGCATGAGTAATGCTTATCAAAGAATAACAGCTCTGGACTGGCCGTTATTGAGCGTTTCCAGATGAGCGTTTCTCTCAGTCGTGTCTCTTCACAGACGGAAGGATCTGTATGTGTTTGAGCTGTGTTTGTGTCTCGTTTACTCACATTTATGGGTTTCAAACAACGCAGCGTCAGTCTGTGAATGTCTGAAAATCATTCTTTGAGTCTGGAGGGTTCGATGATCTAGAAGCTCCAGCGCTTGGTACAAAGATATCGCTTTTTTAAACGATCAAAATGTCCCGTTTTTAATGTATTTGGAACGTTAGAGGAACATTCCATCCTATCATTTTGAAAACATTAAATCTGAATGTTCTCTTTAACATTTAAAACACCTGTTTAACTTTAAAGAATGTTTCTTCTTGGTAATGTGAATGTTACACGAACATTCCATTTCATCATTTTGAATATTATCTCAAATAGTAAGTACGTAAGTAAGTAAAATGTATTTATATAGCACCTTTCACAGACAAGGAGTCACAAAGTGCTTTACAATAAAAAAAAAAAAAAAAATACCACCAAATATCACACAAATTAACTTCCAGACCATATTGTTAGTTAAAAGCTTAAATGTCTTTAGGTGTTTTTTAAAAGATTCAACAGAACACATAGTTCTCAATGACAAGGGGAGAGAGTTCCAAAGCCTTGGAGCCACGACACAGACAGCACGGCCACCCCTTGTCTTAAGACGTGTTCTGGGAATAGTTAAAAGGTCTATGTCAGAAGACCTCAAAGACCGGCCAGGAGAGTGTGCATGTAATAGATCATGAATATAAGAGGGTGCCTGACCATGCAGGGCTCTTTAAGTAATGACCAAAATTTTAAAATGCACTCTAAACGCAATGGGAAGCCAATGAAGAGCCTTAAAGGGATAGTTCACCCAAAAATGAAAATTCTGTCATCATTTACTCAGCCTCAAGTAGTTCCAAACCTGTATGAATGTGTTTGTTCTGCTGAACACAAAGGAAGATATTCTGAAGAATGAGGGAAACAGAGCAGTATTTTTTCTCCTACTATGGAAGTCAATGGTGCCCCAAAACAGCCTGATTACAAACTTTCTTCAAAATATCTTCCTTTGTGTTCAGAACAAACACATTCATACAGGTTTGGAACTACTTGAGGCTGAGTAAGTGATGACAGAATTTTCATTTTTGGGTGTACTGTCTCTTTAAGCACAGGGGTAATGTGCGACCTCCTTGTGGTCCTAATCAAAAGCCTTACAGCCGCGTTCTGTACAACTTGAAATCGATCCATAGAAGATTTGTTCAAACAAGTGTACAGAACATTGCAATAGTGTAACCGTGTAGAGATAAATGCATGGACAAGCATCTCCATCTCTTTTTTTGAAACCATGATCTTCGCAATGCTTAGAACACCCATTTTTTGTATCTAAGGAATGTTGGTTCTTGGTTACGGGAACGTTCCATTTTGTAATTTTTTAAACCTTATTAGAATGTTACATTTAAATGTTCTCTCAGCTTACTATTTCTTATGTTTAACGAATGTTGTTTCTTGGTTATGTCAACGTTAGAGTTACATTCCATTCTATCGTTTTGAAAACATTATGAAAACGTTACATTTGAATCTTCTCTCAACATTTAAACATGTTACATTTAAAGAACGTTTCTTCTTGCATGTTTCATCAAAATTAATGCATTAGTCTATCGTGTCTAACGGAATGTATGTGTTCTGTGTTGTGTCTCGTTTACATTTATGTTTCAAACAATGTGAATGTCATTTTTGTTAATTCGATGATCTAGAATTTATTTAAACGATCAAAATGTTTTAATGTATTTCGTTAACATTCATCTATCATTTTGAAAACTTGAATGTTCTTTTTTAAAGTTTAACTTTAAAGAATGTTTCTTCTTGGTATGTGAATGTTACATTCATTTCATCATTTAGAGTAACATTCAAAGCATTATGAAAACGTTACATTTGAATCTTCTCTCAACATTTAAACACCTGTTTTTTACATTTAAAGAACGTTTCTTCTTGGTAATGTTTCATCAAAATTTCCCTTTTTAATGTATTAGAACGTTTCTCGTAGTTATTCGACAAACATTCCATTTTATTGTTTATTTCCCTTTTTATTGTATATTTGAAAACTTTTTGAATGTTCTCTCAACATTAAAACTCCTGTTTTTTTCTATGTTTAAAGAATGTTGTTTTTTGGTTATGCAAACGTTAGAGGATTTCCTTTCTATCATTTTGAAATTGTTATGAAAACATTATTTTCTGAATGAAATATTTTCTACTTTTTTATTTCTTAATTTTTTTATGTTAAAAATTTCCAGTTTTTTAATGTATTAAGAACATTTCTTCTTGCATATGTGAACATTAGAGGAACATTCCATTCTATCTTTTTTAAAACATTACGAGAATGTTACATTTGAATGTTCTCGCAACATTTAAAACACACTTTTTTTTGGGGGGGGGGGGTTATGTCAACATTAGAGGAATGTTCCATTCTATAATTCTGAAACCATTATGAAAACATATCTTTCTGAATGAACTTTCAAAACATCCCGTTTTTATGGAGCTGGGACATTTTGAAAACATAATGAGAATGTCACAATGTTCAGTGTCCTCTCAACATTTAAAAAACACCCATTTTTTATATTTAAAGAACATTTATTCTTGGTTATGTGAATGTTAAAGGAACATTCTGTTATTTTGAAAACCTTCTGAGAACATTCCCTGTTAGCTGATCCTTCTAATGAGTAAAGGATTTTTTAAGAATAATAATCAAAAAACATTTTCCCCAAGATTTAGTTCATCAGTTTAATATTCCAAGAATATTGCTCTTAGAACATTTTCTCTTAACATTTATCAAAAAACATCATCATTGGATGTTCCATGAACATTATAATCAAAATTACAAAAACATTTAACAAGCATTACTGACATGTTTTAAGAACATTGTTCATTACAAGAACGTATGTCAGATATGGATAATGTTGTAAGAACGTTTCATAAACATTATTCGGAGGATGTTTTGTCCTAACATTTACATAACCTTTAATAAGAGCGTAAGTGGCGCATCAATGGAGCCCATATGCCTCGAGTGGAGACAATAGAGGCATTCCTCTCATCCTCCACTGCTACCAATGATGAAAGAGCCAATTAACCAAAACCATGCTTGTACACGCATACAAACTCCGTCTCACAGGGCTTTAGATGTCATGTTTTGGAAAGTCTTTCAGGAGACGAGACATTTGTCTGGCGAGCCGGCCCGGAGTTATTTATATAGCATGCGGTGGATCGTTTCCATCGGAGCAAAGCTGAAGAATTTCAGTAGATAATCCACAATTATATACAACCTCAGAGCTCTGTCAGAGCCGTATAAATCCCTGCTGTTACCCGTCGAGATAAATCAGCTCTCGTGGTTTTACAGGTTAGTCGTTTAAAACGATGAAAGACTCAAAACTGGAACTGAAGCTCAATATTCAGTCCTGATTCAGTCTAGATTCATTAGACGTGATGCTGTGATCCCAAAGTAGATGTCAGTTTATTGTTATTTATTGCTTGTTTTTTATTTTTTAAAGCATTATATCATAACCTGATGTCATCATTTCCATCATTTGGTTCACCTTTAAGTAGCCATTAGTTAATATTTATATGTAAAATAGCTTGTTTTCGTGAAGTCTGAACTTAAACACTTGGTTCTGTGCATCAGCTGCTGATTGGTTGGAGGTGGATTTGAAAGCATTCTTATAAGAAAGGGGTGGAGTTTAAGAGGATTAACATTTGTGTTACTTAAAAACAAAATAAACGTTAAATTACATTAAATATATTATTTCAGCTTGAACTACTAAAATAGCTAAAACTAGACGAGCAATAACTAATAAATGAAAAAAATAAAAGTTATATAGGTATATTAAATTGGCAACAAAATTACTAAAACTTTAATATTAAAGTGAAAACAGAAAATATAAAAATTAAATCTAATTCAAGATATTAACAAAAATAAATTATCAATCATATAAAACGACACTGATTATGCAAATCAATTTTTTTTATTTGAATTTTAAAAAATACAACAATACCACTAAAACATAAACTAGAGTAAAAACAAAAAAAAAAAAAAAATTAAATCTAATTCAACATAACAAAATAAAATAATTAGTCATACAAATTATCACTGACATATGCAAATTAATTATATATATATATATATATATATATATATATATAATATAATTAAAAAAAATACAAAAATACAACAAAATTACTAAAACTTTAACTAAAGTGAAAACAGAAAATATAAAAAATTAAATCTAATTTAAAATATTAACCAAAAAATATAATAATATATCTGTGATTCTAAAATAACCCTGACAAATGTACAGTTGAATTGTTCACAATAAGATTGATAAGACGCATTTAGAAAATAGATTTTATATATATATATATATATATATATATATATATATTTTTTTTTAATTTTTATGAAAATTAATAATCGGCACAAATGTAGTCCCAGGGATTTATTGGTGAGGGTTGAGGGATTGTTTAATTTGATTTGTAATGAAAAACCAATTTAAAAAAAACTTATTAAAAAGCAGATTCCATTTAACCTATAAAAATTTTTTTTTTTAAATACAGGTAATTATTATTATTTATTTTGGTCCTAGAGTTAAGTAAAGATGTGATGTAAAGATAAATCATAGATGAACTTTCAGCTTGTTATTCCTGAGAACAAATCAATTGTGTTTTTGTAAAAGTATGAGGTTTATATAAAAACAAAGCTTTATACAAATCCATATTACAGCAATGATAAACACATGCAGGTATTTACTAGGTTCATTAATGCTAAACATATCCATACACATGTTTGGAGGGCAGAGAGCGGAGCTGCTGAGTGATTTCTGTGAGTTTGTGTGAACGCAGTTGTTTGGCAGCACAACAAAGACTCTGTGAAGCACAAACAACACAAACGAGCAGCGGGTCAAACTCATCCACATCTGTGCTGATCTGAGACCATGCTCTTACATCTCAGTCGTGTCGTCACATGACATTTACAGCTCAGCTGTAAGATGCAAAGCATGCACTTAGATGATGATTATGTCGTATCAAACTCACCGTCATCATAATGAGCTGCAGACTCTCAAATCATTAGGAAACTCATAAACGAGTCTCATGTTTGACACCAGAAGAGCCGGTCCGGAAATCAAAAGCATTCTTGCTCTGGTTCTGTTGAATCGGCTCCAAACGTGTCTTTGATGCTCATCTGTTTGAGATGAGATTCACACACCTCTTCCTCATGTTTCTCGTTGAACTCGTTTATGGATGTGCTAGTAACGTGATACGCAGAACTCATTAATTCACTGCTTTACTGCTTCATTCAGCAGCCCATCGGTTCCTAATATCACACCATTCCTGCAGTATATGTGGTGCGTTACAGGAATGTTGTGTATGCTTAAAAACTCTGTCAGATATACAATGCAATGCACTTGACCTGAAATAAATGAACTGCATGTGACAGATCAGCTGCTCTATTTCGAGTCATTTTGATCAGATATTTTATACTAAGTTGAATTAAAACAAGACACCTTGCATTAAAGGAATAGTTCACCCAAAAATGAAAATGTGCTGTAAATGTGTTCACCCTCAGTTCATCTGAGATCAGGATGCGTTTGTTTCTTCATCAGATTTGGAGAAATGTGTCACTGCGTCAGTGTCTCAGCAATGGATGTGAATGGGTGCCGTCAGAATGAGAGTCCAAACAGCTGATAAAAACATCACAATAATCCACACCACTCCAGTCCATCAGTTAACATCTGGAGAAGACAAAATAATTAAAGTTTAGAGCTGTTTTGCCTTGTAAACGCTGCTTGATCTGATGCAGATTTCTCTCCTGATTCAGACCAGAACACTTTTTCACTGGAGGAAGCTTTATTATGGATTATGGACTCGTATTTTAGACATTAAAATCATCTTAATGATGGATTTGTTTCAGCTTTTGTCTTCTCCAGATGTTAACTGATGGACTGGAGTGGTGTGGATTATTGTGATGTTTTTATCAGCTGTTTGGACTCTCATTCTGACGGCACCCATTCACATCCATTGCTGAGAGAGTGATGATAACTGGATGTGACTGATATCAGATGTGATGTCTGATGTGTGTATTGTTTTCGTAGGTCGTATGCAGTAATAATCGGTCAGTATTTCTGATTCTTCATGTGTTTGTCCTGCAGCGTGTGTGAAGGAGGTTGAGCAGGTGTGTGAAAACTCCTCTGAGGAACATCTACAACCCTTCAAGGACAAGATGGAGACCTTCGTCAGCACCGGTGAGTCTCAAAGACATCGCCTTCACCTGTTACAGAAATAAAGCATCTGACCGGGTTCCTCATAAAGACCAGCAGGACTCATTCATTCATTTGTTCGCAGTGTTGGGGGTAATGCATTACAAGTAACGCAAGTTACATAATCAGATATTTTTTTTCAAGTAACTAGTAAACTAATGCATTACTTTTTAATTTAGAAGGAAATATCTGAGTTACTTTTTCAAATACGTAACACCTGTTACTTTGTTTCTGATGTATTGAGTGACAGCTCTGGTGTTGCCATGGTGATGTATTGAGTGACAGCTCTGGTGTTGCCATGGCGATGTATTGAGTGACAGCTCTGGTGTTGCCATGGTGATGTATTGAGTGACAGCTCTGGTGTTGCATTGAGTGACAGCTCTGGTGTTGCCATGGTGATGTATTGAGTGACAGCTCTGGTGTTGCCATGGTGATGTATTGAGTGACAGCTCTGGTGTTGCCATGGTGACAGAAATCAGGAGTAAGTGCAGGAGTGAAAGAGCTTTTATATTTGTAAAAGAATAACTTTTTTATATTAAAAACAAACAAGCAAGCCCTTCCCAGATTTAAAAAGTAACTCAAAAGTAATGCAACGAATTACTTTCCCTAAAAAGTAACTTTGTAATGTAATTAGTTACTTTTTTAGGGAGTAACGCAATATTGTAACGCAGTACTTTTAAAAGTAACTTTTACCAACACTGTTCGTCCATTCATTAGTTTGTTTGTTCATTCATTTATAAGAATCTCATGAAAACATCTCACATTTCACTCCAAAATCGAAAGAAAGAATTAAGTATATTATTATATTTTCCATGAAAATGAAGCCTATCCTTCGGACCATTAGGACTTTTTGCACATTTGCATGTCAATTAAGCACATTCATATTACTGTAACGTGTCTGCACTTTTTATTTTTAATGGAAATTCTCACTAGATGCTCATTTCCATAATGCAACCATTTACTAAATCAGCATATATTAAAGACAATGCTGCACTTTATATTTTGTATTTTAAGAACAGAGCTTTTCAATCCTTTAAATACCATCATCCTCATGGAAAGGACACCATCATAACATGTATTGTATAAATCCCTTGTATCCCTTGTATAAAGACCCAACTGATGAAAAAATTATATTACAAATTTCTATTATTTGGAAAAGTGTTTTAATCAAGTTGCATTATTCTATTCTACTCTATTGTACATGTAATATTTATTTATTTACTTTTTATTTTAATCTTATTTTAATCTTATCATCTTTTTTATTTATATTATTTATTTATTAGATTAATAATATTTATTTATTTTATATTTACTTATTTATTCTTATTTAATAATTATTTAATAACTAATCATTCATCCTAACTTAATAATTTATCTTATTTTAATCCTAATTATTTATTT
>CM041808.1:2664136-2666636 GCA_023376895.1 Aspiorhynchus laticeps
TGTTTAATAATCATTCGAAAAATGTTTTAAAACTCTAGTTTTAGATTAAAAATGACACTTTTCATGTCAACTACCCACATGCACTGCTAATCAAATTATTTAAGTGCATTTTTAAGTGAGTATCCTGCAATTAAACTTCGTTCTACAAATACCACATGCATCTCTCAATTAACGAGCTCATAAAACTGCATGTTCAATAATCATTCAAAAAATCTTTTAAAACTCTAGTTTTAGATTAAAAATGACACGCTTCATGTCGTGCACTACTAGTCAAAATCTGGACACACGTTCCTAAAATGTTCCTTGATGGCAGAAAATGGGTTTGCAGACAGATGTAAATGGTGCTCTGAATCTGAGACTGTAGTGTGTAATGCTGACAGCAGATCAAGCGTGTTCTGGGTTCTGGGTTCTAGTCCAGCTCGATGGAGATGCAGCGGCACTGTTTGACCCGCTGCACACGTTTCTTCCGGGTCGGCGGCTGCTGGTCGGGGCAGTTGAGGGTGAAGGTCATGGTGGTGAAGCGCTTGGGTTTGCAGAAGGAGCAGGACTGGAAGGCTCCCTCCTCTCGGCGCACGTGTCTGGGGATGTAGAAGGAGTTGCACTGGCCGTAGCAGAAGCGGTTGATGATGGTTCGACTGATGCAGCCCTCCTCGTGGATGGTCTGTTTGAGCGGCTGCGTCTTGCACCAGTCACGCTTCAGATAGCGGCGCTCTGTAACATGCAGCGCCTCCTGACTGGACTCCAGAACCTCCTCGGAGCCTCGGCTCCTGCCTCTGGAGCCCGGGGCCGCCTGCTGCTGCTGCTGCTGGGCCGACTCGTTTGGGTTGTTCTTGTCCGGGTGAGGAATCGCACCTCGGTTCCGCTTGGATTCAGCAGGACTCGAGAGGAGAAGAACCCAGATGAAGAGCATTGTGAACACGATCCGAGCGGAGGAGGCCATCATCAGCACTGACGAGAGAAAATATTCAGTTACACTTTATTTTAAGCTGTCCTTGTTACACATGCACTTACTATTATAATAACAATAAAGTGTGCATAATTACATGCAAGTAACCCTAATCCTAACCCTAACCATATATAGTAAGTACATGTAGTTAATTAATATTACACTGTAACAGGGACACCTTAAAATAAAGTGTGACCACATTCACAAACAGCTTCAACAGCATTTTTCTGAATGTCCAGGTGTTTGTTTTTGACGTTTTTTCTTGGTTATACAGTCAAAGCTAAATTTATTGACACATTCAACATTTCTCACATTATATCACAGTTTATTGGCTGTAGTTTAGAAAAAGGTAATAAAATATGAGAAGAGCTCAAAGTTAAACTGCGTCAGAACAAATTAATCTTAATAATATCAGATAACTTTGATAGAAAGATATGTAATGAATTCGGTTGAATATCTGTCAGATGATAAATTTAAGAACACAATTGTGACCCTGGAGCACAAAACCAGTCATAAGGATCAATTTTTTAAAAAAATTGAGATTTATAATAATTAAGATTTGAATAAATAGCTTTCCATTGATGTATGGTTTGTTATGATAGAACAATATTTGAAAATCTGGAATCTGAGGGTGCAAAAAAATCAAAATATTGAGAAAATCACCTTTAAAGTTGTTCAAATGAAGTTCTTAGCAATGCATATTACTAATCAATAATTAAGTTTTGATATATTTTAGTGTCCTGCACCCACTAGTAACAAAATATCAAAAATGATATCTGGTGTCTGAATAATTTTTGGTTTGAGTGTATGAACAGTAATGGAATATTTCATTTGATCATTCATAACATTATGGGATGTTTCTTTTGAATGTTCTCTGGACGTTGTTCTGAAACAAGTAGCCTACGAACATTTGAAAATATTAGATGAACATCCAACATAAACTTTCATAAAAATGTTCCCTGAACAATGTAAAATAACCTTTTGAGAACATTTTATTAGCATTTCTGGAAAAATGTGTGTTCCTAACTTTGAGCAAACTTTCCCAGAATGTTTTGAGAATGTGTCGTGTTATATATCTTCATATTCACAGATATTCACAAATAGATGAGTTTGAAAACTTAGCATTATTTTGCTGTAAACTCTTGCACAAGTTCTGTGCTGGTCTCTGATTTATCCCATACTGACCTTATGGACTGGATTATGCTATAATATTTTCATTTGAGATATCTATATTATGTCTCAAAATATAGGAACTTTATATAGCTATATTTATATGTAGCCTTATAATAGTCAACTTCATATATTCATTATTATTATTATTAATATAGGCTATATAAAATCATAACATATTAAAACCTAAAAAACTTCGGAAAAAAATAACATTTTTAAATTTTGAAGATTTTTTAATATATAGACTAGGTTAGTTTACAGATCTGTTAATATTTCAACACTGATTTCTAAATGACAGAATAATGAAGTTAATTAGATGATTATTGTTATTGATTATTTTTATTAATGCGGAGCGGAGAAGAGGTATGATTAAATATGTTTATG
>CM041808.1:2671636-2691101 GCA_023376895.1 Aspiorhynchus laticeps
GGAAGAAATACGCTGCTATTCATTTGTTTCACTTTCTAGCTCTTGTTTGATTGATTCGGACCCATTAATTCAGTTCATAATTGTTTAGAGTTGGTGTGTTACGTCAGTTTATTCTCAGCATGTGTTTCTCGTTTATTCTCTTTCTGGCTACAAAACAACTGAGCACAAATATGAATGTATTGTCGTTTATAACACACCACAGCTTTGGTTTCTGCCAGATATAACTGACATGATCCATGTACAAGAATCTAATAAGCTCTCCTGTCCTGAGCTGTTTTAGTTTGTGTTTTTCTCAAGGCCAAATTCCTTCCAAATCCTTCCTAATGGCGATGAAAGCATTCAATTGTGATCCATTACACACCAGTGGATGTGTTTGGGTCTGTATAGATCTGTCTTCAGGGAAAATCAGCCCAGAAATCATGATTTCTCAATCAGAGCAGCTTCAATTTGACCCATACTTGATTTTCAAACTGCTTGAAATACTGGTTAAACTATTTATTTCATCTTGAAATTTGGTGAATGTTTTTAATTTAGGGTTATGAATAAGCATGCAAAGTTTCGACACGTGTGTATGTGTGTTTTGGAAAGGCAGTACAAAAATTATGACTTGTGTTGGGGTCAAATTGACCCAGCCTCCATGTTAAAACTGCTTGAAATACTGGTTAAATTATTTATTTATTCTTGAACTTTGGTGAATGTTTTTCATTTAGGGTTATGAATAAACATGCAAAGTTTCAAAACATATCATATGGGTCAATTTTCCGAAATTTGAGATTTATGCATCATCTGAAAGCTGAATAAATAATCTTTCCAGATGAAGTTATGAAAGGACAATATTTGGCTGAGATACAACTATTTGAAAATCTGGAATCTGAGGGTGCAAAAAAAATCTAAATATTGAGAAAATCACCTTTAAAGTTGTTCAAACGAAGTTCTTAGCAATGCATATTACTAATCAGAAATTAAGTTTTGATATATTTACGGTAGGAATTTTACAAAATATCTTAATTGAACATGATCTTTACTTAATATCCTAATGATTTTTGGCATAAAATAAAAATCAATAATTTTGACCCAATGTATTTTTGACTATTGCTACAAATATACCCCAGCGACTTAAAACTGGAGTTTTGTGCTCCAGAGTCACATATGTGTTTTGGGAAGACTACAAAAATTGACTTTTTTCTGTTGGGGTCAAATTGACCCCCATTGGTTTCCATGCAATTTGCCAAAAATCAACACTCTGAAAAACACTAACGAATCAGGTAAGAAACAGAAAGCCTTTATTTTAGTTTGTCAGACATCAAAATATGAAACACATGAGAACTTATTCAATTTAAGACTCAAAGTGTACTCGCAATTGAAGACTTGTCTTCTGAATCATCAAGAAAAAATTCAGTTCCTTTATTTAGTTGAGTTTCACTGTCAAAACAAAACAGTTTTTGGTTGTTAGTGTTTTGGATCTGTTACAGTACTAGTCAGAAACCCATTTCACCCTTACAAGTGTTTGAGAAAAAGACAACAAAAAGGCAGGGAAAGTACAAATAGCAATAAATACTACTTACACCAAGTATAAATAATATTAGATCATGTTTATACTAGTCACAATATTTAAAGTAGTCATGACAAAATACATTTTTTCATGTGTTGGTGCAGCTAATTTTCAACATTAAAATATGTGGGTCAAATTAACCCCTAACACAATGGAAAATAATAATAAAACTAAATGGGAATTATTAAATTTTTCACATATTTTATCATTTATTAGTCTTTGACAAGCTAGAATAAATGTTTCTGTTCTTCATTGTGTCGATTTTTATGGCAAATTGCATGGAAACCAATGGAGCTTAACCCCAATGCAAAAGGCATTTATTACAGATGATCAATCATACACTACCACAAAACTAGGACACATTATAGGACATTTTATGAAAATATTGATGATAGGTGTTTATGCTGATAGAATAGTTTACATTACCCATTAACCTTTCTCATTCATGCCAAAATATTGCATTGGTTTCCAGGAGTTTTATCAAATCAGCTTCAAACTGTAATAAACATATTGAAGTCAAGTTTACTTTTAGCCCCGGCTATCTTTTGCTGTATTGTTTGGCAGTAAATAGTGTGATGTAAGACCAATGAACTTTAATACTGAATCTTGGTCCTGTTGAAGTGCGCCACCAAGTGGCGAAGAAAGGATCTTCAAAACATCAGTTAAACAGAGTTTAGTTTGACAACTTCATGTACAAAAGCAGAACAACATCTTCATAAATGAGTGAAAAATAACAGTATTGAGGATAATCACATAAGACCATAATACTGTTTAACATAACATACATTTCCTTGAGTTACACCATGAACGTTGTCTTTAAGGCCTTTCAAATAAAAATCAAGCTTTTGCATAAAACATAAATAACTGTAAATAAGACACTTCCCAAATCCAACCTTTTCTGATTTAATTTACAAACATCCATTTTCACTCTAAATACACTCATGAGCTATTCTTACATGAACATCACTCTTCACACTTTCATGGACTCGTCTTTTCACTTACAGCAAAACTACTAGATAATCGAGCACATTTCAAAATTATGGATTTTAAATTTGTGACCTCAAATCACATTGGGTTTGCTTCTCGTGCATTTGAGTTTGACGTTCAAACCCAAGCGACCCTGAAATCCAAACCACATGCTGAAACAAAATCAGCAATTTTCTCACAATGTCAAAATATCACTTGCACCATTCACCTGTAAAACAATCAAATCTCACCTTATTGAAATAAATTAAGACCCGTGAGTTCAAAACATCTGCAGAAGAACACGTTTAAAGTTACAGATCAATGGGTTTCATCACTGAGAGCAGTCTTCCCACAGTAAGAGGGTTTTTGGGTGAACCTCTATAGTGACTCGTATCGTTTTCGGACATTTGAAGCAGGACAGATTTGGGATGCTCATTTGCAGCATTCTTATTGGTCGAAAGCATGTCACACTTTGTCTTTGGTGCTTTATTGGTGACGTCTTCCAGCGCTTTGACAGCTGAAGGAGTTTTGGGTTTTGAGAACGTTTGCAAACCACTTTCTAAACTTACAGTCTTTATCTGAGTGGTGGCACACCAACCCATCCTTGTGTTCTTCCGGCCTCCAATCAAAGAGTTTATCCTTCTGATGGACTGTCGGACCGGCGTGCGCTGGAACTTCAGAGGAGATCGGACCGCTTTAGCTTTGGGTGAATTGAGCGTCATCATGTTGAACTGTTTAATCTGGTCTGCAACTCTCATTCGGCGCGTTTCAATGGCTTCAGGATGGTTCTGTGGCTTCTCCACTTGATCTTGTGGACTGTCGGGCTTATCTGTTAATAAAGGCTCACTCGGCAGAGACGTATTGGCATTCGTTTGCGATCTTGTTGCATACGGAGTCGATTGAACCCAACTGGAAGTGTCCAATCTGAAAGCCACAGGACTTTGGATGTCTAAAGCGTCGATCAGTTGACTGCAGTCTCCAGTGGCATTTTTTAGGAAAGCCTTGCTTTCATTTTCAAGACAAAGAGACCCGTCAGGGTTGGTCTTCACAAACCGTGTCAGTCCGCTGTCAAACAGAGCGCTGTCTATATGTAGAGGCGTCAAAGGAACGATCTCGATTTGGCCGAACGTCACATTGTGGTCGTCCGATTCGCTGGATTCAGACATTGATTTGTGTGAGGTTTCCGAAGGCAAACCCACGTCAGGGCCGTCTTGTGGTTCGTCGTGGTTCTGCGGTTTAATGATGCTATGAAGGTCGCTGTCAGATTCACCAAAAGCTTGCTTGATTTTCAGTAGCGTGGGTCCAGTGTGAGAGCGTTCTTCACTGAACGAATCCAAAGCACTGCCGTCACTGGAGGCGCAGCAGAGGCTCTTGGGAATAACACTGCTGACCATCGCAGGTTTGCTCACGATGATGGTTGGCTCGGAGCGGTAGCTGCTCTTCAGACTGTTGCTCACGGGGGTCTCAGAGAAGGAATCCCGTGGGAAGGTCAGGCCGATGTCAGGAGTGTCTCTGCTCCACAAGCTTCTGTGTGTAGAATCACACTGTGGGGTCAGCAGGTTATCCTCCGATTTACTGATGAACTTAGAGCCTGTGAAGAAAAGGTGGACAATATAACAACAATATTCTCAAAGAAAACACAAAATATACACAAATCTTAAAGTCTCTGCTCATCAGTGCTGCATTTATTTAATCAAAAATACAGTAAAAATTTTGAAATATTATTATAATTTAAAACAGCTGTTTTCTATGTGAATCTATGTTAAATTGTAATTTATTTCTGTGATCAAAGCTGTATTTTCAGCATCATTACTCCAGTCTTCAGTGTCACATGATCTTCAGAAATCATTCTAATATGCTGATTTGCTGCTCAAGAAACATTTCTGATTATTATCAATGTTGAAAACAGTTGTGCTGCACAATATTTTTGTGGAAATTGTTACACTACCATTCAAACATTTGGTAAAAGATAAAAAAAATAAGACAAATTAATATTTTTATTCATCAAGGATGCATTAAATTGATCAAAAGTGCCAGTAAAGACATTTATAAGCAGCACAACTGTTTTTAACATTGAAAATAATCAGAAATATTTCTTGAGCAGCAAATAAGCATATTAAATTGTAATGATATTACACAACATTACTGTTATTTATTGTATTGTTGATTAAACAAATGCTTATTTGGTGAGCACAGACACTTCCTTTAAAAACATGAAAAAAATTAATTATTCCAAATATTTGACTGATAGTGTAGAAGATCTAAAGTATGAGAAATCAAAGTCAACATGAAAAGGCAAAAGGCAGCCCATTTTCTACTTCTGTAATCTGATGAATTTCCAAATAAAACAAGAAAATGAATTCGAAAAAAATAAGTAGACTTGCATGTAATTTTATCCATGTGCAATTAAACGGATGATCAGATGTGTCTCTGTACAAGAGGACATGACATCCATTGAGAAAACAAAATTATTTGGGTTGACATGAATCGTTCATAAGGTCAGAAGTGTCCATTTAAGTATCTAGGGTCAATTTTGATTTAATGTTGACTTTAAATAAAAAAGAAAAAGTAAACCAATTTCAGAATATGTATTCTTAGTGCAATAGGTTCAAATACAAGTTCTGTCCAGCATCTGTGGCCTTATGATAATGGCCACACGATATTATTTATTGTAAAATAATAATGGCTTATAACGGAAAATTCAAGTGGAAGCCGTTGACTTTCACTGTAAATGCATAACTGTATTTAACCTGGAATATTCCTGCAGGCAAAACCGCTGTTTTCAAAGCTTAAAATTAGCCAAGCGTGTAGGAACGTTTGAGGAATGTCATAAAATCCCAAAAGCGTGTCAATAACAATACTGACCTTTCGAGGAGCTCTTGTTCAAAACAGCCGGACTGAGCTCCTTGGTGAAGTGAAACCCAGAACAGCTCTCTTGTGTCGCTAGGCGCCAACCTATGACCTCTGACCCCTTTGGCCCCAGTTGTGAATGTGTAATGACGTTCTGTTGAAATAGAGGCAGCTGCTTTTTACTCTCAGTGGTTTGTGATTGTTTGAGTCATGTCAGTGTTGAATTAAGACATAGTAAAAGTGTTTCTGGTCAATCGTCTTTTTTATTTGAGCATATATACATGCATAAAATAATGACCATGTCAGTAATGGCAAGGAACGACCCAAAAACCACAAGGATACATTTTAATTAGGAAAATAAAAACTTATAATAATATTAATATTTGTTTGTTCTAAAAACATTATTACTCTACAAATATTTTAGTAATATCAGGTTTTTATAAAATATAGATATTTGCTTTTCTAAAGTCACAATGTTACAACATTGGACAACATGTGCAAAGTCAATGAGAACACAATGATTAGAACAAACACATCACATTACATCAATTATCTTAGTGTCATCAAATTAACAAGTGTAAAAATTTAATTTTCTTGATTGCTAAAAGCACCATTTCCAGCAGCAGCACTAAATCCATTTTAATATAAACATATTAAACATCAAGGTCAGTGATATTCCAGTTGTTGAGGTTAGCAGCCTTTCTTTTTCATAAAATGCATGAGTAAAACCCTCAAACCAAGACATTAGAACAGTGTGATTACTGTATGCATGGACTGATTTTGCTATATTCTCCTCAGATTTTCTGCATCATTAATAGCAGCATGTACCTACATTATACTGCCACTAGATGGAGCAAGAGAAAACTGAAGAGACAGTCACCCAGTATTCATGATTAATAACAAAACATATAACAAAAGTCCTAAATTCTGTTAACATAACTTCTTAAAGTGCTATATTATTCACCCATGAATAAATATTATATCAAAGTTAGATGACACCATCATGCATATTATAAACACACAAATCACAGATGCATAGGAGAGAGCGGTTGATTGTTCAGTCTCTGGTGGAGGTTGACAGAGATGATATATCTGAACTTACAGACTCTCGGCTGGATTTGCCCAAACTGAAGCGCAGACGCAGAGACTTTCTCACAGGCTCTTTCTTAGCGACTCTAGGCGAGAAACAGCCCGCCTTCCCCGATTCAGCTCTGAAGAAGACACACATCATAATGAGAAATGGGTTTGACAGACAAAAACAGTAGTTTTGAAATGTTTCTGCAGGTCTGATGAAGGTAAATTTAAGACGCTTTCAAGACCAAATACTAAACATTTAAGGAACTGAAGGGAACACAATATGTCAATATGGTCTCTAAATGTTAATGTCTTGTATTAGCAACGTTTTAAAGTTTGAAAATGCAGCTTCTTACCGATTTCCATTACTTCGATACACTAGCTTAACTATAATATATAAATAACTTTTACTGTATGTTTACTGTATGACACTGCAAAAATTGTTTTTTTCTCAATATTTTTGTCTTGTTTTCCACTGTAAATATCTAAAGATAAGCAACTTAAGCAAAATAAGATGTCTTATTTTTTGAGAAATTGATCAAAATGGAGTTTATAATTAAAACAAGGACAAATATCTACCAATGGGACCAGAAAAATCGACTTAATTTTGTTCAATTTCTCAGAAAACAAGACTTCATGTCATTTTGCATCTCCAGTAAATGTATCTTGAGTTAAGGGTGTTTAGATATTTATATTGGAAAACAAAACAAAAATACTGAGCAAGATATTCATTTTTTAATTCCATGCAACATTTCATTGCCACGACGCAATGAATTGAAGACTTTTTCTTTTTTTTTTAAGACTTCTTTTTAAAATAAGACTTTTTATTTTTTTATCTTATTCCTACCTATATTTAAATATATGCTCCTGTGTTATGTATCATCTTTTATTTTAATTTTTTTGCACTGTCCATTGAGCGGACCCGTCCTGACCTACATTTCACTACTGATTATACCCTGTATGATTGTGTATGTGACAAATAAACAAGAACCTTGAGCTCCAATTTAAGGCCTTAATTTGTGAAAGGGTGAATTATAACTTTTTAAGACCCGCATAAACCCCGAAACCATTGCCAAGTCTCACATCAATAAACAAAACCTTTAACACGCCATTAAAACTAGATGTGACATGAAGTTTAGTAACTTTTCCGTCCTCAAAAGCAAAAATATTAGTATGCGCAACAACAAATTTCACAATCATAAACAATTCATGTTTAAATAACTATGCTATGTGTTAGATTTGACACATCAAATACAGAAATCATGCAACAAATTTTGCATGAGGCCGCAAGCAGATTGCTCCCTCACGCAGATTTCACAACGGGTTCAATAGGTCATGCGAATTAGCTGTGTTGACTAACAGAAAGCTGCGTGGTTTGAAAGCGACTTCTGTGTAAGCTGTGCTTCATACACCACCATACTATTGGCAGTAGACAATGTACCCCCCCCCCCCCCCACACCTTAACCCCTAAATGCATACCTCATGTCTTTAGCGACTCGGGACATCATTCACTACCCTCTCCCTCCATTTTTTAAAGTTAGACTTCAACTTAGTATTCCTCAATCTATTCATCATAATCAACATAAGAAAAAAAAATAGCAAAATATAAAAAGAATGCCTGTTTTCTGATTAATTTTTTGTAAAAAATGTATAGGGTCGCTAGAGACCCAAGGTATGTAAATGACTCAATATGTGCAATGCATCTTTATTCCTCGAGGTGGCACTGTTTGATACACAATGACGACGTGATGTTTTACTCAATTACCGCAGGCATAAAACAAAAGAATATCAGCAAAAATTTAACTGGTTTGAATGGCTTTACTGCAGAGCAATTACTGTATGCATTTAAATATAAATGTCACTGTCATTTGATGGTGGATGTGGTGATGAATAAGCTGCCAGTGATCAAAATATTGAATATGAAGTCATTGAAAACGATAGTTTTGAGAATATGGTTGAGATCGAGAATATGAGCCAGATGCTGAATGTACTGTGGAAGTGCGCTCTGATGATGACAGCGATGTTAAAATCATCTGCTAATATTGAACACTTAAGTTTCAAAAGGTAACGAAATATGCTTTATTTTATACTTCTGTAATTGTTCTTAATATAATCAAGAGAGTTTTTTTGCTATTGCAGCAGTTCGAGATCCATCAGTGCTGGATATATAGGTCCGGGTAAAGACCCGAATATGTAATTATGATTGGCAAAACCTTCATGCATTTAAAAGGGTTAGTTAACTATAGTCACTAAAAATGCAGATGAGAATATCAATGTGTGTCGTACCTGCTCACGCTGCGGTCTCTCAGTCGTCTGCTCTTCCTCCTGGCCGAGCTGCTGGACAGACGAGTGTTTCTGCCCACAGAAGATGAGTCCAGAGCTCCTGCTGCGCTGTGTGCTGAGAGATCATGCCAACAGATGATCATCCAGAACCGCCCAAAAACACGCCACACAAGAGTCCTGGGCCCTCATTTATCAACCGTGCGTACGCACAGATGTGTGCGTAATGAGGGTGTAAGAACAGTTTCACGCAAAGTGTGGGATCTACCAACTTGTACTTATACGTAGAAATGTGTGTAAATATAAGCACACCTCTGAGCATGCTTACACAGAGAATCTAGTTGTAGAATGACGACACTACACATAAAAAGCATTTAAGAGTGTCACAGTATGCATTAAGCAATCCACATATGTCCTGTGTTTCCTTTAATTATAAAAAAACTCAATTTATATTTTTTCTAGTTTTAAACAAGTTACATAATTGTGTCAAACCCTATAAAAAGACAGCTGTGACAATTGTTTGTCTTATCTTGCGCTATTGGAAAACTTGGCAAACAATGCGCTCCGCAGCTCGTGCTGATCTGCTTGGCAAGAGCACAGAGTGGCTTCTAAGTAGGGGTTAGGGTTTCAATCACGTGATTTTTAAAGGGAAGTGTTGTCACCATATACGGTTCATTTGGAGGCATTTCCGAATGCAAATGACCGTGAACGAGCATGGTACTTACGCACATGTGGGATTTATCAACGATTGCTTAATCGTGTGCGTAAGAACTGTGCGCGCACGTTTGATAAATATGGATTTTCTTGTACTTGGGCACATTCTAAACATTCATTCTAAATCATTCGTAGGGCAAAATATAGAACCTTTTCTACGCACTGTTGATAAATGAGGCCCCTGGAGCTACAGTATGCCATAAATCTCACCTGATCCGGGTGTAGATGCTCCTCCAAACAAAGCGCTCGGGAACAGCTCCAGGCCCAGGTTCTTCTTGATGGACCTACGCTTCTTGTTGGAGAACCCATAAGTCTGTGCCGACTCCACAGGAAGTTTACGCTTGGAGTTCGGAGTCATGATGACAGGAGTGGCTATGGAGAAAACTGAGGGGAAAAGACGTTAATTTACTCAGAAGAACGAGAGTTATTGTTAAAAGCCTTTTTTTCACTTTATTGTTCTGTAGTTTGGAATAATTAAGATTTTTAAAAAATGTTTTTAAAAGAAGTCTCCTCTGCTCACCAAGGTTGCATTTATTAACAAAAAAAATAGTATTATTAATTTTAAAATCACTGTTTTCTATGTGAATATGTTAAGCTATAATTGATTTCTGTGATCTGTCTTCAGTGTCACATGATCTTCAGAAATCATAATAATATGATGATTTGCTGCTCAAGAAACATTTCTGATTATTATCAATGTTGAAAACAGTTGTGCTGCACAATATTTTTGTGGAAACTGTGATGGATTTTATTTTCATGGATTCACAGATGAATAGAAAGTTCAAAAGAACAGCATTTATTTGAAATAGAAATCTTTTGCAACATTATAAATGCATTTACTGTCACTTTTGATCAATTTAATGCACCCTTGATGAATAAAAGCATTCATTCTGAAATATTTTTTACAATTTAAAACAGCTATTTCCTATGTTAATATCTGTTAAAATGTAATTTATTTCTGTGATTTCAGCATCATTACTCCAGTCTTCAGTGTCACATGATCCTTCAGAAATCATTCTAATATGCTGATTTGCTGCTCGGTTATTAATATAAATTACTGTTGGTGCTCAATTATTAATAAAGGTTCCTATCAATGTTCTTTTTTTTCCTGATTGCTGATAATATTTCAGCCATTTCAGATTTGATCACAGAAATAAATTACATCTCAACAGATATTTGCATAGAAAACAGCTATTTTAAACTGTAATAATATTTTTACTCAAATAAATGCAGCCTTGGTGAACAGAAGAGACATCTTCCAAAAACACAATAAGTAATTGTAATTATTCCAAACTGTTGACCAGAAGTCTAAATACTCAGACTACAGATTCAACACAAAAGAAAAAAAAAGCCAAATTAAACAGAAGCCATTTTCAAAGCAAAAAGTTCAGAATGACAAAGAAAGCTTTGCGTGACCGACTGAGAATCAAGCAGAAATTATTTAAAAGTAGAAGAAACATTCTTATAAGCTCTGAAAGAGAAATATCAAGTATGTTACCAATGGTGTGTCATAATAAACTGAGACCCATCTACATGATGCATGAAAGCAGGCACAGACAAAGCCATCTTAAACTCAATAATAAAGAAACTGTGAAGACAGCACGTGTTCATGACATGTAGTACGTGAAGAGGAGAAACTGACGAGTGCAGCTGATCTACATGCAGTGAAGTCTGATGAGAACATTTACCCACCTGCTCCATCAGACTGAGGGGTATTTGTTGGGGTTCTACTAGTTTTAAACCTATTCAGAGCTCCATTTACCATGTCTGGAATACAAAACAAACCCACTCAACTAATTATATGCCTTCAAATCATTATTAACCGTATCCATCTTCCTTCAAACCAGTCGTGTGATGTGATTTTCCAACGACATGTTATGACTTTAGACATGGTTCTTACCTCCTAAACTGCGTCTGTTGCTCTTCTTCAGGTCTGAGTTAGTGCTACTCTCTTCTAGAGACACAGACGATGGAGAAAACACTCCAGCATCACAACCCAACATGGCTGGAACCTTCTCCATCAGGAACTGAGGAACCACACCTAGAAACAACAACCCATAACAGCTCTGTGAGGTGGGTTAGCTTTAAAGAGGATTCCTCCCATTGTCATTCACTATCAGCTGATTCAAATTTACATTTGTGAATGCATACGAAACATTTCAATGCTTCAATTCTATTTCAAAGCGTCTGCTAAAATGCATAAATGTAAATATTCATGCATCTTGAAAAAAAATCCTGCTGATTTGAAATAAAGGCCTAATATTACCTAATTTGATAATGCTGAGTTCAAAAATATCCCTGTATAATAATATATTACATTACTTCATTTAGCAGACACTTTTATCCAAAGTGACTAACAAATGAGGACAATAGAAGCATATATAATATATAATAATAACATCATGTACAGTTTTTCACAAAATAAGAATGAAGATTTTTTTCAGATTATATGCATCAGCTTTACAGTGCTTAACAAAATATCCAAAGCAGTCAAATGTCAAGGTTTTAATGTTAAAAAGAAACATTCAAAATGCATCATATAAAAATAAGTGGAAGTCAGGACTCAGGATTAGGCATAAAATAATGTCTTCAGAATCATTCATACATGTATAAATGAGCTGAGAATTGATTAAATAGTAATAGTGGTGTTTTTTTGCTGATTAAGGAAGAATGAAATATTACTTCACCCCACAAATGCTTATCGAAACCAAAAATGCTACAAAATGGATCGTATTTCGTGAGAAAGTGTGACGTGAAAGAGCAAAACAGACACTATTTTTGGAATCAGCCGCTCAAAATTAGTGAGAAACTTGGATTTCATTCAGCAGAAATGATGCAGGGCTGTGATGTATTTACATCAGGGTTTCCCAAACTAAAGTTGACGAGTTGATGAAAAGCTATTAATCTATTAAATTGTAAATTGAGCACTGAAGAAAGCACGGGCTGAAACGTCTGCTCCCTGGTCTGTTTTTAATACACTTTGCACTTTTGTCACTATCACTTTTGCATATGAAAAATAAATAATTGAATTTTTGTTAGACCTAACCCTAACCCTAACTTTTAAATTGCAGGGGACTTCAAGTAAATATCAACTATTTTATAAGGTGTTCACTTGCTAAAGAAAAGTTTATGAATGCCTGATTTACATAATTGAATTGATTGATTGACTACTTTATGGAGTAATCAGATAATAGTCCTATCCCTAACATGCTTTAAAAACAAATGTTTTCATAATGTAATTGTATGGAAGGCACACATACCCAGGTGCTGAGCGTTATCTATGAGACACTGCACAGCCGCTGCCTGATGCTTGAGTCTCTTCTCTGTGCTGCTGTTCATTTTGTCTCCGCCGTCTCCACCGTGAAAGAGATTGGGTGCAAAGATGACCGAGAGATTACTGCTGTCCATCTTATTCTCAGCACATCTGAAAGTTGCAATACACACACACTTTACATGTGTTTAAACACAAAAGAGACTCTAAACAGCTTCTGAAAAGAACTGCTATTCAGAGGGAATCCAGCAATTAGCATAACAAGAGATTCGAGACAAACAGAGACATTAATGCATTTGTCGTCGTACCGCTGGGAGACGCTCTTCAGGAAACTGAAGAAGTAACGCAGTGCGTTTAGATTACTGTCGGGCAGCACGCAGGACAGCAGGACCGTGGCCGAGGTCCTCTCCTCTTCTGTGGGCAGCTCCTGGGCTTTCAGGAAAGCACTGTGCAGGTCTGCGGTCAAAACCGGCTCAGGAAGCTCCCGGAAAAACTGCTTCAGAAGTCCAGCCACGTCCAGCGGGAGAGCAGTGGACAGACAGTCCTCGCCCTGGTCCAGTTTGGCCTACAGGGTCAAAACAATACGGTCGCTGTTAAATAATGCCACCAGTGAGAGTCTCTCCAGTGAACCGCAGCGGAGATCACTCACCCTGAGACTCTTGACCCGCACAACAGAGCCTGACTTTCTGAAGAGGCCCTCTGTGTCCAAATGCTCCATGAGGCTCGTACAAACATCTGCTATAAAGCTGACAGAGATTGAGACGCATTAACACTACATACACATGCAGGGAAAATAAATAATAATACAATATAAAATACAGGGCAATATTTGGAAAGTACATCAAATCTAAAAATAATTAAATACGGGGAAAATATATAAAACTAAAATTACATAGCAAATAAATATAAAATAAAATACAGGGCAATTAGGATAAATAAATAGCACAAATAAAAGTGTAAAATAATAAAACAGGGAAATAATGGGTGAATAAAAAATTAAATATGGCAAATGCATAAAGAGTAATAAAATATATAGAAAATAAATAAAATAATAAAACAAACAAAACAAAATATTGAAATATAGGGTAAATAAATCAAATTCGATTTGCTCTATAATAAAAAAAATAAATAATTAAAAATAGGGATATATAGGTCAAATAAAATATAAAACGTATAAAAGAAAATATAAGGCTAATACATAAAAAATACAGGGCAAATAAATATCAAAGTAAAATAAGGAAATATTTAAAAAATAAATAAAATAAAATTATGTAAAAAATAATAATAATAAAATATAGGACAAATGTGTCCATCATCAGGCAAAATATTTATATTAATTTGTTATAAATTCTTTAATTAGACAGATGTTTTGCCATGTATAGTTTGCTGATTTCGTGTTTCTTTTTACTATATGCTTAACCACATTCCAGGGATAGTCTTACTGCACTCCATAATGCATGTATCCCAAAACAGCCCAAAAACATTGTGTAACCATACTGTATTTTAGAGCAATCCATGGCTGCGCTGTACACATCTTCACTTTGAGGATCAATCATGCACGTGTCAATCAGCTCCATTGTTTCTAGCATTTAAAGCCATTCACACCAAAGGAACTGCTGTGGGGCGTTTACATCGTTTCACCTCGAGACGTTGCAAGTAGCTGATAAATGGTGCCGTTTAGACATGCACTCAGTTGTTTTTGTCTCAAATCAACCAGGGTATTCTTTCTTTGTTACACAGGAAGGTTTTTGGTCTATTTTGATTGCTCTGCATATATTAAAAAGCATCTGTATGCAAATAAATATTCGACTCAGTCTTACCAGGGTATGTCACCGTAGTCTAGCACATGACAGTGTGGCAGACCTTCAAGCGCAACCCCAAACACTCTCACCTAAAAACACAAGAAAGATCTGTTCAGGTAATGATGGACCGGCATGCATATGGACAACATGAACAAGAGCAGCTCTGTGTGTTTGAAAATCAACAGCATTTCCACACAGCTGACCTGAAGAAGAAACAACCAGAGGAGCCAAACACAAATTACTCTCATAAGACCAGAATCAAACTGATTGTGTAATTAATCACATTAACTGCTGTGCTTTTACAGCCAATAAACAAGCCATATACACAGACCTGTAATAGAATAGGTGTTGTTCTGTAATGTGTTCATGCAAAAATGTGTTTTGTGCTTTTTTTTATATCTTGGAAACACATTTTCGTGTTTAAGATGTGTTGACTCATCTTTGTATTATAATAAAGCACATTCACCAACCATTTGGTGTGACTTGATAGATTCTGAACAGATCAATAGATGAAACTGACCCAGTAACATTAGTAGAAAAACATGCAACAAAAATAATTCCAACTAATAAATATTGAGCATTAATCATAAAACACAGCGATATAGTTTCAGGTATCTCAATAATTAGTGATCTACCTTTCTAGACAGCATTTGAGGTTTTTATGCCTGTTTATTAATGAATGTGACAAATATACAGCATTTTTAAGGTTTTTATGCCTGTTTATTAATGAATGTGACAAATATACAGCATTTTTGAGTTTTTATATGCCTGTTTATTAATGAATGTGACAAATATACAGCATTTTTGAGGTTTTTATATGCCTGTTTATTAATGAATGTGACAAATATATAGCATTTTTGAGGTTTTTATATGCCTGTTTATTAATGAATGTGACAAATATACAGCATTTTTGAGGTTTTTATGCCTGTTTATTAATGAATGTGACAAATATATAGCATTTTTGAGGTTTTTATGCCTGTTTATTAATGAATGTGACAAATATACAACATTTTTGAGGTTTTTATGCCTGTTTATTAATGAATGTGACAAATATACAGCAGTTTTGATTTTTTTATGCCTGTTTATTAATGAATGTGACAAATATACAGCATTTTTAGTTTTTTATGCCTGTTTATTAATGAATGTGACAAATATACAGCATTTTTGATTTTTTTATGCCTGTTTATTAATGAATGTGACAAATATACAGCATTTTTGAGGTTTTTATGCCTGTTTATTAACGAATGTGACAAATATACAGCATTTTTGAGGTTTTTATGCCTGTTTATTAATGAATGTGACAAATATACAGCATTTTTGAGGTTTTTATGCCTGTTTATTAATGAATGTGACAAATATACAGCATTTTTGAGGTTTTTATGCCTGTTTATTAATAAATGTGACAAATACACAGCATTTTGTGAATCGCAGCTAAACTATGTTGCCCAGAAATGCTGCTGTCTACATAGTAAGCTCACTAACATTTGAGACACCGCCTCAGATTGACAAAACAGCAGTATTTTCATTATAAAATCAATATTTCATGATGCTTTATGAACTCACCGTGTTCGCCGATGTCTGTTTGTTTCTGTTTTTATTCCAGTTTTTGATTTTTATCCCATAAACCGACCGAAGATGCTGAACGACGGCCAGACGAACCACATTTCTCTCCAAAACCTTCATTATTACGGATAAAAACGGCTCGATATGAGAGGGAATAAGTTAAAAGGTGCTTTAGGTTTAAAAACAAGCGAAATAAACGTTATGGATGTTAAACACAAACTGATGTTAGCTTCTTTTCTTCAGAGTTCCGCTCGACACGTTTCAATAAAAACAACCGATCAAAGTCATCAAACTCCTCTCATATTTCATTTCCCGGCTCTGCTGCGCCTAAATATCATTTTATAAAATGAAAAACGCGCGTTTAAAGTTAAATATCGCCATATAAACCCAGTGTTTGTCTCTGTCCGCTTTACTTCCCTTCCTCACAACGGCAGACGTTCAAATTTCGCTCTGCCTAGTACGTCACGCGTTCCCTGCACGCTGATTGGGTCGAGGTGAGGAGCTGGACCCGCCCCCTCTGCGTGATTGATGGCTCAGCAGATGCTCGCGTGTTAAAGCGACACATGCGCGTTTGTTTCTGACCTGCAACATAATATCATACATTTCTTGAAAGCGATGCCCAACAAGTCAGCACTAGTGCTGGGTAATTGTCCTTATAAGTGCCATATGATTCAGATGAACTGGTGATTTGAAATAGGTTCATTTTACAAAGGTTGCTACATTTTTACATAGTATTTGACCAAATCTGATAGTCATTGTTCCAATTGTTGTTTGTTTTCCCTGTTTTTTTTTTTCTTGTTTTACTTGTACCATTTTTTTCCATTTTATTTGTTTAGTTAACAGGGACAATGCATTAATAAAACATTTCTGTACATGTACCAGAATTAGCCATTTTCATCCATAGTCCCTGGACAGAATGTTACAGGTTTTTCATGCAAGTTTATGTCATTTAGTCATTTACATGATACTTAAAGAATACCATGGTACTACCACAGTATCCTCCGGTTTCACAGACAAGGCTTAAGCCTAGTCCCGGACTAAAGTGCATGTCTGGGCTGTTTTAACTGAAAGAAACTACTGACTGATCTTAACAATATGTCTGTTTTGATGTTTTGTCTGAAGATGTGTTTTTATCTAAGGCACATTTATAAAAGTTACTGAAATGTCCTAATTGATCTATGGCCTAGTCTGTAAAACCGGGCCAATATTTTCCCAAAACATCAAATAAACTCAGTCCTTCTTGAGACTTGGGACAAAACATGTCCAGCAATTGAAACGGCTATCAGGTTTAAAAATAAAAATATTTTCAATTGTAAATGTTATGGGAATTAATAACAGAATGCATTTAACACAATTATCCCCTTCAGTTCAATTTGATCATTATTATGTGACACTTATAGTCTTCTCACTTCATCTAAAACAGTGTGTCCACAGAGAAGGGTTCAATCATTCATATGCTATAACATAAAAAGGACCTCGTTTTATCAAAAGTAACACTTAATAATATCTCATATCAAAGCAAGGTTGTTTTTCAGTGACACATGCATGTTTCATAAGGTTTCAAAGTCGTGTCCCCACTTTATGTCAACACCGTGAGACATTTATTAAAGTGTAATAAAATCAGGGAATATCAGGGGCAGCTGTCACTCTGAAGGACCCCTCGCCACAATCCTCCTCTGCAGAGTACATCACTGTCAGACAGACTCTGCTCAGTTTTATAGTTTTAGAATATTTTAAATCCTAATGTTAATATTTCCTGGCCACAACCATGATATGTCAACACCTTCTTCCAATTTCTGAGGAAATTATTTGAAATATTTGAAAAAAAAAAAAACTGGCTACTTTCACGAACACCATTTGTTTTGTGAAAGAAATGCCAAATTTGTCACCACCATCAGATTTCGTGTTAATAATATATCAAAATACTTAAATGTGACAAGCTTTATAAACAATAACATATTCACTGTTTGTTTTAATACAGATTCGATGTATTTGATAGTTATAAAGACTACACATTCAGTTCTGTCACCTCCGTCAGAGGAATATTTTATTATCATTTTTTATATTTGTTGAGGAATTGTTGGTCACATGTGAAAGTGTAATGTGTTGCTAACATGAGAATGTGTTTTGAAATGTTAAAAACATCTTGAATGCTGTTAAAGATTAAATTGAGATTATATTACACAGTCCAAGGTAAAAAGCACATTTTGTTAAAAAAAGAGAAAAGTTGGGAGGTTGAATCAAAGCGTAGCTCAATACATATAAGATACATAAATGTAGTTTAGTACAAGGTTTTATTTTTTCAATTTTGCACCTGTTTTGTCCCACTTCTCAAGAATGACTGAAATATATAATGCATTGCATTTCCTTAAATACGCATGAAGCCTATTTCTGCCACAGAAAAGATAATTGCAACTTTTTATCTTACAATTATGATCTTTTTCTTGAAATTCTTGCATGTTTTTCCCCTTAAAATTCCTTTTTGTACTTTCCATCATAGAATTAATATTAAATATTAAATATATAAATATTCACAATTGAGACTTTTCATCTTTGCTTGTTTATATCTCACAATTCTGAGTTTATATCTTGCAATTATTTATGTATTTATTAAAAAAAAAAAACATTAATCTTTTTGTTTTTTTATTCTGTGGCAGAAACAGGCTTCCATGCATATTTAATAGCATGCAATGCATTATGTATATTTTTTATTTTAGGAATTATTCTGTGATGGTATTCTTTGGTGCATGTAATTAGTATATACCATGTATGCTTTTATCAATACCATGGCACTGCCACTTTTTTGTATACCTCTGTATTCATTTTATTTTATGCATTATTTAATCTAATGCATTTTGGGTTGATGCAGTCATGCAAACAAACATGCGAGTGATCACTCAAGACACTGTTCTCTGTTATCAGTTATGTTTTTATTACAACATTACATGTATATACATTAAAAGAGACGGTACAAATGTACGGCTGAGACTGAGAGATTGTTGTTGGTTTAGAAGCACTTCCTGTGGACAATGGAAGGACCGGCCTCGTCGTACTCCTGCTTGGTGATCCACATCTGCTGGAAGGTGGACAGAGAAGCCAGGATGGAGCCACCGATCCAGACGGAGTACTTACGCTCAGGAGGAGCAATGATCTACAGAGAGACGAGAGAAGGTTTAGTGTCTTAAACTCGGAGACAACAGCTGCAGACAGTCTAACATGGTAAGAGCGGATCATCATTTTAAATCATTTTTACTATATTTTAAAAGAGATTGGTGACACTTTACAATAAGGGTCCATTAGTTAACATGAACTAAGAATGAAAATACTTCTAAAGCATTTAGATCACGTTAATTTCAACATTTACTAATACACTGTAAAACACGTTTTTTTCAA
>CM041808.1:2691201-2883140 GCA_023376895.1 Aspiorhynchus laticeps
CTACATTTTTAATATACTTATATTTGCAAACGATACACATAGTGTATTGCACACTACATACACATTGTGTGTTGCACAGGCAAGAAGAGTCCAAAAAGTGAAAAGAGAAATGCAGAGGCTCCCTGAAACCACCCCTCATCGACCATCTCCCCGTCCCCAAGTACCAAGTCCCCAAGTGTGTTCCTGTGGCTCAGTGGTAGAGCATTGCGTTAGCAGCGCAAAAGGTTGTGGGTTCGATTCCCAGGGAGCACACATAGTGATAAAAACATGTATAGCCTGAATGCAATGTAAGTCGCTTTGGATAAAAGCGTCTGCTAAATGCATAAATGTAAATGTAAATGTAAATGTACCACTAAGGCAGCCCTTCCAGGCCACCCCATGGTTACCAGTAAAGCAAGACAAGTTTCAACAGTTTGAAATAAGCATGCCTGTCAATGTGAGCATTGAGACTATGTCCCAGCCAGACAATAACTCTCAACAGTCTGTCAGGCCAAAGTCGGAGCAGTTAGTAGGGCACACACAGAATGTACCTCCATCTGCAGTGAGTTGGCATCAGTTGGGAACCCGTTAATCATTTCTGCCCCCAGCACCTCCTGTCTTGTCTGGAACCAGCTTTCCTCACGAAACAGACCCTGTTCAAGCACACCAAACCTTCAATGAGCAGCAGCACTTTTTACATTCAAGTTGTGCCATTATGCCAACCCCCCCAACTCCTATGTATGCTCCAATGACAGTGCCAGTATATCGTGGTTCAAATATGAATGCACAACAACCATTCCCCATGCATCAACCTCAGATTGCACCTCCACGGGTGGCTCATCATCAAGACGCAAACTCCCATAACTCTGCAATAAACATGCCACAACCCAGTTTTACACAGACACACCAAGTACGAAATGTGCAACTATTCAGCGGTGGTCCTGACTGCAGGATACTTATTGAAGACTGGATACGGGATATGCAGTATCTACTTGATGCTGGAGGGATGCCTGCAAATCTGGGTTTTGCTACGGTGGTGCGACATTTGAGTGGTGAAGCCAGGAGGCTAGTTCTGAATCTCCCACCTAATGAGCAGACTTCTGGCAGAGCTTTTGAAGAACTACGGGCCGAGTATAGTGATATGCAGACATCTCTGGACCCATTAGCAGATTTCTATGAGAGATGCCAGCGCCATGGTGAATCGGTGTGTTCATATGCCATCGCCCTGGAGGCCACTTTACGTTCAGTAGAAGAGGCACAGTATGGAGGCCAACCTTTTCCAGACCGTGATAGCAAACTGACTCGTCAGTTCATGAGAGGATTGAGTGATGACGAGGTTTATCACAGGCTTGCGCCAATGAAGCCAAGGCTTCTAAGTTTTCGTGAACTTCAAGCGGAACTTCGTAACTTGGCTCGGGAAACAAAGAAGTTTCAGTCACAGCCAAAGGCTAAAAAGACGTATGCCCAGGCTCAGTTTACAACTGCCAGTTTTAACCAGAGTGGAGAAAACTCAAGAACAGACAAAGCAAACAAACTGAACTCAGAGATGTCTGAACTCACAGCCATGGTAAAGAAACTGATGAGCAGCCAAGAAGATCAGATCAATAGGCTGATCCAGTTAGAGGCTAGAGTTGGAGCCTCACCACACGCTGTGCTTCCTCAGCCCCAGAGATCTCAAGGGAGTAGTGACACTGAAGTAAGGGGCGTAGTATGCTATCGTTGTGGAAAACCTGGACACATTGCACGTCTGTGTCGGACATTGATGATGGATGAGGTGGCCCCAGCTGAAAATGGAGCAGAGACCAGGCAGGATTTAAATGTGTAAGGCCTGTGGTTTCCGGGGCAACCACAGGCATGCAACAGAGTCCCCAGCAGCATGAGATGGCCACGTCTAAACCAGCTGACACACAGCTGGTAGGTCCGTGTAATGAAGGGGTGGTTGAAGTGAATGGAGAGATGTGTAAGGCTCTCATTGACTCTGGCTCTCAAGTAACCACAATTACTGATGAGTTTTGGCGACGACATCCTGTCCTTTGTACTCAGGAATTGCAGCCATCAGACATCCCCATTGAAGGTGCCGCTGGCCAACCTGTATTTTATGTTGGTGTGCTTTGTATCAACCTAAAGTTTTTGGGAAGGGTCTACTCAAATGTTCCTGCTTTCGTTGTCCCTGTAACAGAGTACCGGTCCAGCGTTCCATTGCTTATTGGGACTAATGTAATAAGGGTTTCCAGAAATTACCTCCAAGCATCATATGGCAGAAAATATCTGGCCAGAGTAAAGATGACTAATCCTGAGTGGCACTCCTCATTCGTGGCTGTTAGTAAAAGTGGACCTGGTGGAGCTGAGGGTAAAGTGGGTCAAGTACAGTATGCTGGCCACAGAATAAGAATACTTGCTGGTAAGGAGCAGGGTGTTGTCAGCAGAGTTATGGGTGGACCAAAGAAAACACAGTACACAGTTCTGGTGGAAAGTGATTCTTCCAAATGGCTACCAGAAGGCCTTATGGTTGCCAGGCTGCTTGCTAATGTGAAGAAAGGTTGTGTTCCAGTCCGCCTCTTGAATCTGTCTGAAAAGGATGTAGTCGTCAATCCTACTTGCAGATGCTTTCTTGGTCAAGAATGTCGTTGAGGAAGGAGAAAAGTGCCAAATTCCCTGTCAGAACCAGTTCATGTGCCAAAATCAGTGTGGGAGTTCAGTGACGGTGTCTTTTCAAAGTCATCAGCAAACTACTAGTGTTGAGTCTAATGATGGTATGAGATGTGGAGTTGATCTTGGTACTGCAGCAGTGGAAGGTGAGGAGCAGTTGACATTGCTCCAGGATTTGTGGAGGAGAAATGCGGATGTCTTCTCCAAACACTCTATGGACTTTGGACATACCACCACTGTGCAACATGAGATACCCCTCATAGACCCAAAACCTTTCCGCCTCCCTTATCGGAAAATACCCCCATCTCAGTACCAAGAGGTACGGAAGGCCATATCACAGATGGAAGATGCTGGAGTCATTCGTCCAAGCAAAAGCCCATATGCATCACCAATCGTTGTTGTCTCAAAAAAAGATGGCTCCTTGAGGATCTGCGTGGACTACAGGAAACTGAATTCCTGCAGTACCAGAGATGCTTTTCCTCTACCAAGAATAGAGGAAGCATTGGAGGCATTGGGACAGGCAAGGTTCTTCTCGACTCTAGATCTTACATCTGGCTATTGGCAGGTTGAAGTGGCTGAACATGACAAGCACAAAACTGCATTCAGCACACCGATGGGGTTATATGAGGCCAACAGGATGCCGTTTGGCCTGCAGAATGCCCCATCAACCTTCCAAAGATTGATGACCTGCTGTTTTGGTGATTTGAATTTTGAGAGCCTCCTGATCTACCTCGATGACATAATTATCTTCTCTAGGACCTTCGAAGAGCACCTTGAGTGGTTGGAAGTAGTGTTCAGCCGGCTCCGTAAATATGGTTTGAAGCTGAAGCCTCCAAAGTGCAGTCTGCTGAGGAAAGAAGTTCAGTATCTGGGACACGTTGTGTCTGCAGAGGGTATTCATATGGATCCTGAGAAGATAAGTAGAGTCAGGGACTGGAAGCGGCCGTCCAATGTGAAGGAAGTGCTGGGGTTTGTTGGTTTTGCAGGGTACTACAGGCGGTTCATCAAGGGATTCGCAACATTAGTGGCACCCCTGTATAGACTTACCTCTGGAGACCCTAAGAAGAAGAAAAGAGGAGTGAAAGGAATTTCTGGACCTGCAAAGCTGTTTGAGTGGTCAGAGGAATGCGAGAAAGCATTTGAAGCATTGAAAGAGATTAATTACAGCACCAGTTCTGGGCTACCCCAACTACAGTTTACCGTTTGTACTGCAAACTGATGCTTCCGGTGAGGGTCTTGGGGCAGTCCTTGCGCAAGTTCAAGATGGTGTGGAAAAGGTGATTGCTTACGCAAGCAGAGGTTTGAGACCTTCTGAAACCCGATATCCTGCACACAAGTTAGAGTTTTTAGCTCTAAAGTGGGCAGTTACAGAAAAGTTCTATGACCACCTCTATGGGCATAAGTTTTCTGCACTGACTGATAAAAATCCTCTTAAATATGTGATGGGCACCGCAAAGTTGGATGCCACAGGTCAACGCTGGGCATCACAACTTGCTATGTTTGACTTTGACATTGAGTACAGGCGAGGGAAATCTAATGCTAATGCCGATGCACTCTCGAGGATGTCAAGGCAAGAAGTTACAGAAACCCTTCAGTCATGCCCACAGTGGATTCCCTCCACTCAGCAAGTCCAGTCCTGCGGAGATGATACAGGGGCAAATGAAGCAGATGTTAGTGAGCAAGCGGAGATATCTGTTGTATGCAAAGAGGGAGAGTTTCTGGACAGTGTGCCAGCTGACCCATTTGATGGAGCGGGAACTGATGCACTGCCTGTAATGACAAAATTAGAGATCAGAGGATGTCAAAAAGAGGACCCTGTCATTGGGCCTGTCCTGCACTATAAAACACTTGACAGAAAGCCAAGACGTGGAGAAAGATTGGAGAAAGGGAAAGATGTGCTGCTTCTATTAAAAGAATGGAGGAGGCTGGTGGTCAAAGATGGGATTCTCTACAGGCAGGTTAAAGATGTTAAGGGACAGTTCGTTGCTCAGCTGGTCCTACCAGAGAAAATTAGGTTTCTGGCTAAAACGAGTCTTCATGATGATTCCGATCATTTAGGATTTGATCGTACCTTAAATCTGTTCCGGGAACGATTCTTTTGGCCAAGAATGCATAATGAAATAAAATCCTGGTGTGAGCTGTGTGAAAGATGTTGTCTGAGGAAGACTCCCACAGCTGGAAATAGGGCTCCACTGGTCAGCATTCACACTAATGCCCCAATGGAACTAATCTGCATGGATTTTCTTGTCCTGGAGAAGTCTAAGGGAGGAATAGAGAATGTCCTGGTGGTAACCGATCATTTCTCGAGATTCGCCCAGGCTTACCCCACAAAAGACCAAAAGGCTGTCACTGTGGCAAAGGTGCTGTGGAAGAATTTCTTCTGTCGATTTGGGTTCCCAGCGAGACTCCACGCAGATCAGGGCAGAAATTTTGAGAGTACAGTAGTCAAGGAGCTGTGCAAGTTGACTGGAATCACAAGGACTCATACCAGCCCCTACCACCCACAGGGCAATGGGATCACAGAGAGATTTAACAGAACTCTGATGAATATGTTGGGCACTCTTGATCCTGATAAAAAACCCAAGTGGCATGAATACGTTGACGCACTAACACATGTGTACAACTGCACTCAACATGATTCGACTGGTTTCTCCCCATACTTCTTAATGTATGGCAGACATCCACGACTGCCTGTTGATCTCCTTTTTGGTTTGTCATCTGCAAAGGAGCCATGTGAGTACAGTGAATATGTCCAGACGCTGCGTGAGTGCTTGACTTATGCCTATGGCGAGGCAGACAAAATGTCGAGGCATGCTAAGGACCTTCAGAAGAAGCACTATGATAAGAAAGTCAAGAGTAGTGTGTTGGAGCCTGGTGATAGAGTGATGGTGATGGTGAAACTGTGTTATGTTGAGGGGAAACACAAGCTGGCTGACAGGTGGGAACCACGTCCATATATTGTGGTGAAGAAACAGCCAGGAATTCCAGTGTATGTGGTTCGTTCAGAAGATGGAGACAGGGAAAGAGTCATCCACCACAATCTTCTGGCCCAGTGTATGTTTTTCCCGGTGGGTTCCAAGCACCTAGCTGGAGAAGAGTCTGACATGGAGGAAGTGTCTGGAATGGACTCAAGTGTTTCAGAGGGAGAAGAGGAAGTAATGGAGGTGATTGCGAGTGGAGACAGTAGCATGATTACACAGTGTCCAAGTGTGGAATTGCCAGATGTAGCGGGTGAAGAGTGTGAACAGGATGAGAGTCAGTCCAAAGAGACGATATCCTGAATGGAAAAGGCGCCCACCAAATAGACTCTCGTTGGAGATTCATACCCTCCAAAGTGAAAGTGACAAGGAGAAAGTAGAGAGAGGAAGGAAAGTGTGGGAAAAGGCTAAAGCAATGAAGAACTGCCTTAGCAACACACTCAGCCAAACACACTCCCCACACATACTTACAAGAGAATCGTAAGATTTAAATTGTTCAATTATTTTGGGGTTTAATTGATCCTAAATTAAGTGATGACTGGGACGACATCATTTAAAGAGGGGGTGGATGTAGGGAAGATGTAATGTGTTCTCCTGTCCTTTGGGGGGAGCTGTGTGTTGTTTCTCATTAGGGGAGTGAGCCCTTCTTTTCACCCACAGGTCTATTTGCTTTGTGAAAGATAAGGAGGGTTATCACGTTGCTCCACTATATCCATTTAATTTATCTAATTATATTAGCCATCCATGTTATTAGAAGAAATATATTATTATTTTTGATAGATTGTTTTGTATTTCTGATATTATTGCACATTTCCTATGTTCCATGTGGCTGAGCATATTTTCATGTATATTATATTATGTTTAAGGTCTATTTGTGTATTTTATGGTCTAATTCTCCCTATTTTGATTACATCCAGCATTTATCTTTGTCATATGCTGTAGTTTATCTTTCCTGTGTTTTAGTGAGTTTGTGAACGATGAGCTTACTATTAAGTTAGCTGCAGTCTCAACTTCATTATTTCCTTTTATAATTCGTTATGTATTGTAATTTTGAGGTTATTTGAAATGAACACAGTTCTATTTGCTTTGTGAAAGGCTGTCGCCATCATGTTCTGTGAGAGTGACTGTGTGGAGAAAGGAGCCTAATAAAAGAAAGCTGCTCTGTTTGACTCAACGATTTTGGTGTCCTCCTCATTTACCCCTCACCTCAACACAACGCAGAGACATTTGGGGGAGCACACCGACGAAGAGGGTTACACTAATGTGGGACACTAAAAAAAAATCTATGATAAAAGGCCAACATCAGCTTTATTCATGTAGAATAGTAAAATCTTTTAAGTTAGTAATTCTCTTGGTTATGGATGGATAAAATATGGATAACTGAACATCATCAGACAAATAATACAATATGATAGTTTTGATGCATTTATTATAAAGATATTAAGCAACTATTATCATATAGGCCTATGTTATGTTAGATTTCTGACTGTTATCTTGTTCATTTTACTTCACAACAGGCAATAGCCTAGGCCTATTTGAAGGCAAAATATAAAATCTTGCAACTTGCAAAAAAACATCAACCCACAGTTTGAACAATCTTCAGGCTAGATTCAACCTCGAGTCAGAATTCATGAACGTGCAGTGAACTGCTTTTAAAAACATTCACGACCATTTTGCCTAATGTTTTCTATTTTACTAAACAACAAACACATACAATCATAACAATCTTTTTGAAAACCAGCCTGCGCAAACCTTAGAACTGCAGAGGTTAACTCATTACATCTCTAGAAACAAGCGGTCCTTGCATGTCAAGACACCATCATCATCATCTATAACCCCATCTGCAGAAACAGCATTCTAATATTGCATAACAATACTAAAACCCTGTAAATAACAATTTTTCCCCACAAACCTGGCCCCACCACACATTTTTGACTAACTGAAGTACTGTCCCACATTAGGCTAATCATACTGTCCCACTTTTCGAAACCATATTTCCTAAAGTGGGACACAAGGAAATTTGATTAAAATATCAAATATATAGTTTATACATACAAAGTTACACTATTTTTTTGATGGACAAACATTTCATAAGCACATTAGGTTTGTTGTTTAAAATTAATTTATACTCCATAATATCAAGTTTGTCAAAACTCTGTCACTGACCTTTGGGTGGTCTTTATACAAGGTGCTTCATGTTTGATGACCGCTCCACTCTCATATACTGTATGACTGGACATTTGAGAGGTTATGCGACTTTGATCACATAACACCATAGCTTTGTTAAACCTTCGTTTCACTGGCATTCATGTATTTATGGGGGAGCTACAAACACTAGACCTTAGGTGTCCCACATTAGGCAGTGTCCCACTTTAGGGCAATTCACCCTAGATGGAAAAAAAAATGTATACAGCACAAAAATGCTCTTATGACATTAAATTGGTTGCATGAAACTGATCAAACAGAGTTAAGGAGTTATAAAGTGTTGCAAATTACCATTTCTGTTTCAAATACTGCTACATGTACTGCGTTAAGCTTATTGAGACTTGTTATAGCACTTGTGTATCGTTGCTCTTTTGTTGATTTTGATTGCTTCCGTTGTCCTCATTTGTAAGTCGCTTTGAATAAAAGTATCTGCTAAATGATTAAATGTAAATGTAAAATGTAAATGTGTGATCATGTGCGTGTCAGAGCGACTCAAACAACACAATCTTATTTAGAAAACAAATTTACATCTACAGGATGACAGTAATATCCAGACACCTGTGAATTCAGACATTTGCATGGCCATTTGATAAGCTTACCCAAATCCTCACACATGGATGTGAAACATATTTGGTTACTGGAAATACACTCACACGCACGCACGCACATGCACACACACAAAACAAGTCCGAATCAGTCATTATTTAATGTGATTTATATCTACAGATTCTCTGTTATATTTCTCAGTATTTCTCATGTGATTCTCATGGTGCTAATAAAATGTAATTGTATTAATCATGATGAACTGACTCCAAAATAATTTATTCATTTTAGTCACACATAAAGATATGTGAATATCATTCATTAGATCAGGAAATATCAAAGAAAATATCATTTACTGTACAGAAAGGTCCAACAAACACAAACAAAGTTTAAGACACGTGATATTTTCTGTATCTAAATCATATCAGACATCCAATAAAGAAAGTTACTTTTTAAATAGCATCTTAAAATTGTTTATGCTATTATTAAATTATTTTCTATATTTATATTGGTCTCTGTGAACAAAGATGATTTGATAAACTGGATCTGGATGTAACTAGATACTGAAATTCTCAGTTAAATCTCAAATAAACATGATTTGCATGTTTTCAGATGAACTGTATATCAGTGTCCTGCGGCTCATCATCAAACAGCTTCATATGTGGACGCATCAAACTCTCTCAACTCCTGGACTGTGGACTTTATCTGAAGAATGAAATAAGAAAATTATCAGATTTATTAGTTCTGTCTGAAGAAAACTAAATTAAACACTTGTGTCTCTGACAGATTGCTGTCTCTGGGAATTATGTCTCGACAAAAGCAGAATTTGCTGTGGATGATGATCGTCTGTTGTTCTGTATGCCAGATAAGTATGTTGCTTTAAAAAAATACATTTATTAACTTAAATAGAAATATATGCTATAGAATATGCTGTTAGGTGAACATTAGAAAAATGAAAATGTAAGCTAAAATAATAATTAAAAAAAAGATTATGACTGTAAATGTTGGCATATAATTTTTAATAAGTAATATAAAGTATTACATCATGTCATACATCATTATCTAATAGTCTAATAATGTTGTGTTTGTGCAGCCTGCTCAAAAAAACTGAAAATCAGCATCAGTTTGACAGATCAATGTTTCTCGAACCCAGCAATTCCAGGTAACTTTTTAAAGTTGTCATTTCTTTGTGATAACTTGTGAAATATAACAGCAGTTTGTTTCAAAGCTATGTTTTCTGTGCATGAGAGAATACTGCATATTTATTATATAAAAGCACTTATTATCTGAAAGTGATGACTGATAAACTCATTGATTTCATTTCTGGTTTTCTTTCAGCTATAGCACTGACCTGTCAATCACCTAATAACATAAATAATTTTTACATAATGTATGTCAAACTAAACATCTCTTCTCAAGGTAAAACCTGCTTATATTTTATTTATAATCCATTATTGAGTTCAAAGATCCTTAAAAAGTATCATCAAATGTAAAATGTTTTCTGGTTTCAGGACAATGCAAAACATACAGTTTCAATCTAACAGTTCAAGGGCAGAAAAAAGAAGTCAGAATGAAAGAGACGGTCGACATAAATCAGTCATTTTTGCTAAATACTAAGTGTCAGCAATTAGCCCTGAATTCAGCAGGTGCGTGTTTTCCTACAATAGACAGTGTTAGTGTTGAAAGTTGTGGTTCTGTTCCTGTTTTTTTCTTTTCTTTTTTCAGGGTGTGTCCACATCAACCCCCCACCCCACACATAAGAAAAAAATACCTTTCACAAACTTTTGTTTCTTTGTTTGTTTTTTAATGACCCTAACACGTTGAAATTATCTACATAACTTTTGAACAGAGTTTGTATGTTTAGTGGTTTGAGTTCACTGTCTCCTGAGTTTGGAAAATCAGATCATGGTACAACAACAAACTATTTTAGATTAGATTTATTGAGTGTTATCATAATTTCATCTCTTCCCATCATCAGATCTGACTTGCCAGAATTGGGGAGGCAATGGAAACGGTGGAAGTAAGAGTGTGTTTTTTCATAGTGTTTTCTATTTACATTTATATCATCAAAAAGCAACAGAATATGTAACAAGCCACTATGCATGAGCTTTCTTTTTTTAATTTCCTGATTTTTTTATTTTATGTTTTTGTGCGCATTATTTAATTTATATCATTTTGCTGTGATATATTCTCCTGGCAATAAATACGAAAGAAAAGAAGTTAATTGAAGTTTATCATCAGTTTGCACTAAGTGTGTGTGGACAAAAAGAAAGTGCGGCCTTAGTCGTATTATGTTAATATTAGGGCTATCAATTTAATGCATTAATTTAGGAAAAAATCTATCACACAAAAATTTGAAATGAACAAATGACAAATTTCTGTATAAAGATCATTTTCTAATTGATGATTTTCTCATTTAACACAATAATGACTTTAAAATATTTTTGCAATTAATGTGCAATTAATATGTAATTAGATTAATTACATTAATTACAGGAAAGTAAAATAGCAAAAGGGTGATTTTCTGTTGCTATTCCAAAATGACAGGGTCATAACTCGTAAGACATTGAAAATGCAATTGCAAATGGACTTTGCATTTAAATATCAAATATGGCAGACATGTTACAAACACGGAAAAGAAAATGGAAGCACAAATGTGTGATTTGCGATTGCATTTGGATTATGTCTCAACGTATGTGTCCACAAACTGAAAACACAATTGCAAATACAATTTGCAATTCCTTTTGAATATTGTCCGGAATATCATTCCATATGATTCAGTGAGTGAGTGAACAGTCCAAATGAACGGTCAAACTGAATCATTAACCATTTCAGACCTTTTTGCAACAGTGATTAATTTGCAAATCACTAGTTTTGATTCTAAACAGCTGATAGAAAACACACGACAAAATTGCTGAAATATTATCAGTGAAAATGACTCTCCAATCAATATATACAGTATTTCAGACAAAAATGTATCAATAACAATAGGAATATTTTACAGAAGCGCAACATTATTTCAGTATAAAAATGTCTAGCTGGACTCTGACTGGAACTGCTCAAACAATCACAGATCAATATTTTGAAAAACTAACAATCTGTGGTCAGACAGGTATTGTCCTTTATTACCTTCCATGCTGTTCTAAGTATGCAGAGTTGCAGAATTCTTTATTACAAATCATACACTGCACAGTTATGTTGAACTATGTGTCATGGTCTCTTCAGATTGTTTGGAAATCCCTCCTGTTGATCCTGGAAAGACATGTAGAGGGGCTACATATGATGATAAAATCTGCAAAAGTAAGTCTGTGTCTTTGTAAACTTTTTATCCAGTATTTGTTTTAGCTGCCGGTTTCACATCAAAGTTTGATTCCAAAATTTAAATAAATGCACATCATATCACACCACAGCATTTTTTCTCTAATCATTAGACCATTTTGTTATCAGTAATAAATATTCGAACTGATGAACATGAGTATATAAATATTACAATGCTGAAACTATGATGTTTATAGATTTTTAAATAAGCAACATCTAGATCACTTTAATCTCATTTATTTCTGTTGAAGAGAGAAAAGGAAGCAGTTATGTTCTGCGTTTCATCAAAAGTGAATGGATGTGTGTGATCTGCAACAAGAGCTCATCCAGTGCTGTCACTGTCACTCTACAACCACATGAGGTTACTTACAATATGTCTGTTCAGGAAGATGATGGTGATATTGATCCCTCAGAAGCATCGTAAGTGTGTGACTATCAGTGATGTTGAAGTATCTCTATCACGGAATATTAAGTAATTACATCAATTTTACAGAGACTATTTGAACAAAATGGAGTCTAAGATGGAAGAGATGGAAAAAAACAACATAAGCAAAGCAGAGATTATCATGGGGGATGTTATTGGTCTTCTTCATGTACAAGCAAAGAACACAAAAACCAAAAACATATGCTACTCTTCAGATGAGGACATTATAAACGTAAGACTTCAGAAACGTTAAACCATGATATGAATCTTCATTTATCATGCTAATTCTTCTTTTCACAGGATGTTGATTGTCAAAGTGACCTGAATACAAACTTTCCCTGGTCTGTAAATATTTCCAGTGAGGCCTTTAATAAATCACGACGGGAAAACAATGGAACAGCGTTTCTAGGAATTCTACAGTTCTACAATATGAGAAACAAGGTACTCACAGTTAAAAATGCAAAAATGTCATCTTTGAACATTTTAAGGAATGTTCACCCCAAAATGACAATTCTGTCATCATTAGGGTTGCTAACTTCAGAAAAGGAAGATAAGGGACAATTATGATTCTTTATATAAAAATAAGGGACGTTCAAAATATTTTTACTGTGCCACGGTGTATGCCATTTCTGTGTCTGCAGTTAAGTAGTTATGTACAATTATTCTAAAAAGAAGTTTAATGTCATACAAAAAATATCACAGATGTTACACACAAACCATCAGCCTAAATTATATCACTAAAGAATTGTGACTAGGGTTGGGTATCGTTTGGGTTTTTTAAGTATTACCAAATCAATACTTTTAAATGGTACTAGAACCGAAACCTTTTATTTTTATTTTTACCCCATATAGGATGGATGGCCATTAGTGCTATAAACACATTTTTTGTTTCATTCATAATGGAAGCCAGAGGGCGCCCTTGCGTAGAAACTCCACATATGCATCACAGAAGTAATGGAACTCATGACGCTCCAGGAAATCCCTAATATGGACAAAGGCATTCAGTTATCACTGTAACAGAGTAAACAGAAGATATAAACGTTTTGAATGATAAAACAAAGACAATAAATACTCGACTGCGACAATCTAGAGTTTATCTGTGTTATTCAAGCCATCTCTGGTATTTTTATAATAATCCATTGCTTATCAACATAGCCTTTTTTACAGTATAGAATATATTTTCTGCCTCATTCTGTGACAAGAATCCACATCATATCAAAAAGGAGGCATTTGACTGGTGATGTGGAGTAAAAATGTTATAAATGTTTTCTTTTGTTGGACAACAGGTTTAGAAACACTTCTCACTGCAAAGTCATTACAAGGGAACTTATAACCCAGCATTTTTAGAATGTAATAACAGATAAAAAAATAAATAAAAATAAAAAAAATAAAAAAAGCTATATTATGATTATTAATATAGTAATTATTATTAAGAAAAGAATTGGAGGAAAATATGCAACGTTGCTAGGTGATTTTGCTTTGGAATCTTTAACCTGATATTTCTCAAAATCAGTTCTGCTGACTCTATCACCTTCAAACGGCTGTAGCTCAGTAATTTTTTGTCCGATTCCAACAAGTCATATTATTGGGTGATTATGAAATCGAAGAAATCGTTCGCGATAATGACAGCTGTTTGCGTAGCTTCTCAGTGAACTACGTCTCTGTGTAGTAAATGCTGCTCTATCTGAAAGCATGTGAAAATACCATATTTAATAACATGTTTTTACTCCAAACTCACTTCATAACGTCAGTCGAGTGTTTGAAATAAATCCTTCTGTGAGATGTGGCTTCTTTAGGCAAGGCAAGGCAAGTTTATTTATATAGCACATTTCATACACTGTGGTAATTCAAAGTGCTTTACATAAAAGGAAGTAAAATAGTCATTAAAAAAATAATAATCACAACAATAAAAACAAGGAATTAAAAAAAGGATATAAAAATTTATTTAAAATGAATTTAAAACAGTTAAGAATGTATTCTTACACAGAATAAGGCACGCAACATTTCACAGTAATCTAAGCAGTGATAAAGGCATTGCATTATAAATATACTTTATTCTAATCAAAATGATAATAATAAGAACTCAGGTAAACTATATATTGTTGTAGTCGTGTGTTTATTAGTCACGTTGAATCAATGAAAGCAGTTAAATCTTCTGTTTATTCAGCTACTGCTATAGTGATTTCCTGGGTCTCTTCTGCGGGGAGTATTTTGAGTTTCGGCGTGAGAGTGCCCTCTGAGCTTCAGATGAAAATTTACTGCTGATCACAGAACCATGCTTCACTGAAAGATACGCATGACAAGCGCAGCATCTGTCTAATCGCGATTTCGATTTCAGTTCGATTTATCGTGCAGCCCTATTTGATAATACTGATAACCGTGATAATTTTGGTTACTATAACCGTGATAATACATTTTCATACCGTTACATCCCTAGAGTAGACATGCTAAAACACAAAATTTGGTAACAATAACACATATGGTGAGAAAAAATAAAACATTTCATAGGGCCCTAAGCATGTATTTTTTGTTAAACTTTTTATAAACTGATGTGAAATTGTATACGTTTCATGATTTTAATTAATTAGACATGCTTTTTGATTATTAAAAATGAAATTTAACCATTGAAAAGGAGTCCAGAAAAATTAAAATGGAAAAAAGCGGAATCCAGAATAATTTAAATGGAATTTGGGAAAAAATAAAACGGATTTCATAGGGCCCTAGTGGTCATATGGCATATGCTTGCAAATACGGGACAAACTGTGTGCTTCATTGATGCCTTAAATATGGCGCTGCCGGTGTGCGTACGTTCATAGAAAACAATGTGTTCGAATTTTAAAGATGAGGTGCGATGCTGCACTTCTCGTCCGGTGTGCGATAGTCTCAGCCTCAGACATCACACCCACGGATCACTGGCTAAACATCTGATGCATACAGTACACTTATCTGCAAACATTTCAGGAGTTTCGAAGTCGTCATCGGATTGGTTAGATTATACAGGATTTCCAGGAGACGAGTGTGTCGTGTTCTTTAACGTTCCGCCTGGAAACAAAGATGCCGTGTCGCCAAACCCCCTCACAAAAGAAGAAAGCCGTCATGTTGTGATGACAAGCACTTATCAGGATCAACTAAACACTGGATTTTCAAAAGTATGTGAAAAATTTTAAATTCGCGGCATAGAATCTTTAAAATATGACAGAGTTTTACACACTCTGTTATTGTGGCGACATTTCCACGCCCCTAAACATAACACGACACAAAACGAAACGTGATTGGTTGCTTTACCTGTCAGTCATATGGCCTTTTGGGCGGGCATTGGCCATTCAAAGCAACCAAAGTTCCCAGACATTCTGCCATCAATTTGAAGGTCTGGCTACGCGAGACTAGGTGTGAGACAGCCTTAAGTCTAAGTGGACGTCCATGAAGCCCGAGACATAATTTTTGGCTGTCCCAGATGAAAGGCCGGCATCATGAAACAATTGCGGCGATTTCTGATTCACCACGATTGTTTCACGATGCCAATCTTTCATCTGGGACAGTCGAAAATCGTGCAGTGTGTCTCAGGCTTGACACGCGGAGTCCCACAAGGCTCAATTCTTGCACCGCTCTTGTTCAGTCTGTATGCACTCCCACAAAGTCAAATAATGAGAAAAAAACAAATTGCCCATCAAAGCTATGCTGATGATACCCAGGTTTACCTAGCCTTATTGCCAAACGATCACAGCCCCATTGACTCCCTCGGCTAATGCTTTGATGAAATAATCAGTTGGATGTGCTTAGACATTAGGGGTGGAACGGTTCTCGGTAAAAAAAAAAATTCTAACCGTACGGTTCTCCACACACCTTTCGGCACGCACTAGGACCGCGGTTCAACTTAAATCTGACAACGCATCTATAATATGGTTTGTTATAAATAACACATAAAATAAACAGGGCTCGTCTATTGTTTGTTTCTGTTGATGGAAGCGCATTCTGGTTTCCCAGTACATTACAACAACAGCGATGAAAAAGAAGTGGACAAACCATTCACTCTTGTTCAATGAAAATGCCGTATGCTGGAATATGAGCAGTCATTTATTCCGTCATCGTGCTGATAGCGCACGCGCACAGGTGAGACCTGAACAGCACACGTTGATAACTGTGTTTAAACTAAACTCATTTAAGCCTTGCCAATTTAAACATTTAAGAGCCAGAGAACGCAAGCTTGCGCGTGCAGTGAGAAGATTTGTGCGTGCACTCATCCGAAGCACGCAAACCCGCACCTCAGAACACGCACAAATATTAAGCTCTCTCTGATGTATTCTGTTTGAATGGACAAATTCAAACACAAAAATTATGTCAAAATGCCCATCTTGGTAAGCATCCCATAGCAGACATAGCTGGCTGAACGTACTGTATCAGTGCACTGGATCAGTGCATTCTCTTAAAGTGACAGCACTTTCTTAATATTAAATCATTCAGCAACAACAAGTAAATCACTCACTGCTCTTGATTGAATAGCTTTTGTAACTTTAATAAAGATTAATCTTTAATTTATACAGTAAAATTACATTTTATTAGTTTATTCAATTTCTGTACCTAAAAACCTGAACATCATGGTTTATTTTATTTGTATCTTTACTCTATTGTATTTTTTTTGTGCTGTTGATTGTAGTTAGATTATTCTTATTTACTTTATTTTTAATTAACAGTATAGGTTTTCCCTAAACATAGCACATACCGTACCGAAACAGTGACTCTAAAACACGTGATAAAAACCGAACCATGAGTAAGTTGAACCGTTTCACCTCTACTAGACATATGCCGGTATTCTGTAATGCAATACATCATGATAATGAATATGCACGATATTGTTATCGTGGGCACTTCAAAATACTGAGAATAATTATTTATTGCAAATCATTCAGAATTTTGAATGCATTTCAAGAATACTTCCCATCAACTGGTCTTAATGCACAACACTGAATCAGATTCAGATGTGTGTATTATAGTGTTCATCACAGCACCAAAAAGACTTAATAGGCTATTCTTTAAATTTAAAAAAAAAAATTTTTTTTTAAATTACAATTTAATCTGGACAACATGCCCTAGATCTTGTTTGAAAATGTTTTGATTCTTTATTGTTCGGTCACACTTTACATTAGGGCTTCATTACTTAACATTAGTTAATTCATTAGTTAACTGCCAATGAAAAATTCTTCTAAACATACATTAATCTTAGGTAATTCCAATATTTAATAACACGTTTCTAAAATCAAAAGTTGCAACTGTGTTATTTAATGAGCTAACATGAACTAAGAGTTGTATTTTTTAACAAAGATTAATAACTTTTGTAGCAAATGTAGCTATTGCTCATTGTGATTGTTAATGCATTAACTAAGGTTAGTCAATGAGATCTTATTGTAAAGTGATACCTATTGGTCTTTATAATTCTTTTTCACTTTAATCCGTGTAAAATTTTTAACTTCATACATTTTTTGTGTATTGCTTTATTGTATTTAAATGTTCAGTTATTTTTGTTATAATAAAAAAGTTATTAAACCTGTTATACTGTATTATGACAACACTTTTATGCAACTAAATTTCAATATCGTGATAATACTGTGATAACCGTGATAAAAGGATTAGCAATTAATCGCAACATGAAAATTTGATACAGGCATATCCCTAGATGTAACAAAACTTTCTTCAGTTAAACAAGGAGAAAACTGAAGTCATTGCATTTGGAAACAAAGATGAAGTTCTCAAGGTGAATGTATACCTTGACTCTAGGGGTCAAACAACTAAAAATCAAGTCAAGAATCTTGGTGTAATTCTGGAGACAGACCTTAGTTTCAAAGCAGTAACTAAATCAGCATACTATCATCTCAAAAACATTGCAAGAATTAGAGGTTGCGTTTCCAGTCAAGAAACTTGTTCATGCCTTTATCACCAGCAGGGTGGATTATTGTAATGGTCTCCTCACCGGCCTTCCAAAGAACACCATTAGACAGCTGCAGCTCATCCAGAACGCTGCTGCCAGGATTCTGACTAGAACCAGAAAATCTGAGCATATCACACCAGTCCTCAGGTCCTTACACTGGCTTCCAGTTACATTTAGGATTGATTTTAAAGTACTTTTACTTGTTTATAAGTCACGCAATGGCCTAGGACCTACATACATTGCAGATATGCTCACTGAATATAAACCTAACAGACCACTCAGATCATTAGGATCGAGTCAGTTAGAAATACCAAGGGTTCACACAAAACAAGGGGAGTCCGCTTTTAGCTATTATGCCGCCCACAGCTGGAACTCAGCTTGTGATATTTTTATGATTTTTTTTTTTGACTCAAAATGGCACCTGTGTGTAGTAGGGTTGGGTACCGAAACCCGGTACCAATATGGCACCGGTACCTATGTAACCGGTATGTACTAGAACCGAATCAGAATGCAGATTTCGGTGCCATGCCTGAGCGATCTATTAAAATATTTGTCCTTTGTTTCTCCAAAACGCACGTAAGAAGCATCACAGGCTACAACTACAAATATTTCAGCAAAATGTATATTTTAGTCAGAGTTATTGCGCTCCTATTTCATTGCGCGCTGTCTGTTTGGCGCGCATGCGCACGGCGGCGCTCATTCTAAATGAAGTCTGTGAAGTTTAGCAGAGAATCGCAAAGCAAAAGCTCACGCACTTCTGACAGCAAAATGGAAATATTTCCATGGCTTTCTAACATTTACAGATGGAGAATATACCTGTGAATTGTAAGTTATGCATTACGGAAAACAGCAAACACATTAAACAGCGCGAGAAGCGTCTCTGTCAGCGGCACACGCAGCCTTTCTGTCAGAGCATCTGACAGGTAGAGCGCGAGCCGCTTTAAACTGAAACTATAAACTATAGGCTACTGTATCTCACGAGTTTTTTTATAGCCCTTCATATAAAGCTTGTCACATGTTTAGAACATTGTATTATGCACTTTCTCCACAGCAGTTCAGTCTGTGTCCTCCCTAGATATTTTATCAGATGCGCTCGTATCAAACTACTGTATATCAATATTAACTGTATTGCTTCATAATAACGTATCGATTATAAAGAATATATCGATATATCGTACAAACTCTATATACCGCCCAGCCCTAGCTTTAATTAAAATGCCTAAAGCTAAAATTCTCTTGTATTCGCGTTTTTAAACCTGTTTAAACCAACAAAATAGAACATTATAACCTTTTTAGTCCACAACACCAGTTAAATGCTTCCTTTTGTGATCTGATAGCTTCTTGTCACAGAATGAGGCAGAAAATATGTTCCATAGGCTACTAATGCATTGATTAGCAATGGATTTTAAATATACTTAATTATTATGAAAATACCAGAGATGGCTTGAATAACACAGACAAACAATATATTGTCGTTGACGAGTGTTTCATGTATTTGTTTTATCATTCAAAAAGTTTATATCTTCTGTTTACTCAGTTACAGGAATAGCAATGCCTTTGTCCATATTGGGGATTTCTTGGAGTTTCATTAGTTCCATATACATTGTGTGTGTGTGTGTGTGTGTGTATATATATATATATATATATATATATATATATATACACACACACACCGTTTTAAAAGTATCGATTTGGCACCGGTATCGAAAAAAAAAAAAAAAAACGATACCCAACCCTAGTTTGTAGATCGGCATGCCATCTGTTGTGTGTCCTACGTGTTACCTGTTCTTGTCCTGTTTTCATCACTGTTCGTGCACCGAGTTAGCGCGCTTTGCGTGTATGAGCACGAGTTCCTGCTAAGTCTTAGAAAGTCGGATGTTGTGGCTTCCAGTTGGTACATGGCGTGGTCCAGTACATGGCGTGTGCTTCGGAGGACTGGTGCGGGCTCATGGATTGTTTCCGATGCCGAAGGAAATGCAGCCGGAGACGGGGCAAGCGAGGAGGCGTGCTGGTGAGACAAAGGACTGCACATGCATGTGCCTTCGCTGCTGGTCTGGCCGGACATGCAAGCTCAGTGGTGGATGACCTCGAATCTGCGTTCCAGTATCTCTCGCCGGGACTGGGATGTTAGGTGCTCTGAGCTGGTTGCAGTTGTTCCCCCCCTATCGGGAAGCGTCATCGGGATTAAAAATTACTGGACGTCACTTAAAGAAGAGGGGGATTCATTTTGATAACCTTCGTTCTTTGGAATATGTGCCTCCAACTAATCGAAATGAGGCTTTAGTTGATTTGTCTGTGACGATGGCCTTGATAAATATCAGGTCTATTACTAATAAAACATTTTTAATCAATGATCTTATCTATTCACATGGCCTGGACTTTGTTTTTATGACTGAGATGTGGCTTAATGAGGGTGATCGGGACTCTCTTGCTGAAGCCTCCTCTTGTGAATTTTCTTCCTTGAACTTTCCAAGGACTGGGGGTCGGGGTGGGGTTGTTGCTTAGGAGATTTTTAGGAGCTGTTTTAAATGTAAGCACGTATCTGAGGTAAAGTTTGGTAGTTTTGAAGTGCAAGTTTTTAAAGTGGATTTGACTAGGCCTGTGATTTTTGCGCTTTTATACAGACCTCCCAAATATAACAAAGATTTTATTTGGGAGTTCCCTGAATTTTTATCTCCTATGATAACTTCTTGTGCTAGCCTTGTTATCCTAAGTGATTTTAATATTCATCTCTGTTGTCTGGATAGGCCCCTAGTTCAAGATTTTTTAAGTGTGTTGGACGCTTTTAACCTTAGTCAGTAGTTGGCTCTACTCACGTCAAGGCCATACACTGGACTTGGTTTTGTCCTGGGGTATTCCGGTGTGTGAGCTGGCTGTATAAAAAATAAGGCTCTCAGATCATTATTTTATTACTTTTAGCATGGTTTTCTCTATGATCACTTGAGGCAGTGAGTCAGCAGTTCGTCATGTTAGACCCATTAACGCCTTGACAGCCTCTGAGTTTTCAGAGGCATTTAAGGCCGATACGCATTTGTGTGTAACAGAATTGTCCCCATTATGCCCAGATTTAGATATGTTATTGGGTTCTATGATCTTGTCCATAATGAATCAGAGTCTTTCAAAGGGTGTAGTTCCATCATATTTTAAACACGCCTTGGTGCAGCCTCTTTTGAAAAAGCCTACTCTGGACCCATCAGTGTTAAACAACTACAGACCGATTTCAAAACCGCCTTTCTTGGCCAAGTTATTGGAGAAGGTGGTTCCTAATGAACTTTCTACATTTTTTAAATTAAAACAATTTTTGATAAATTTCAGTCCGGTTTCAACACAGCACTGAAATTGCTCTTCTCAAAGTGTGATCTGCTGCTGTCTGTAGATGCTGGGAATTGTGCTGTTTTGGTGCTTCTGGATTGTAGCACATCATTTGATACTGTGGATCATGGGATTCTTCTTGACCCCAGGAGTGGGGGGGGGGGATTAGGGGGCTTGCTATAAAGTGGTTTTCGTCCTATTTACATGAAAGTGCCTTTGCGGTGGAGCTAGGAAGCTATAATTTCATCTTCACAGTTTATTTCCTCGGGGGTTCCTCAGGGCTAATGTCTTGGTCCTGTGTTGCTCTCTTTATATATGCTTCCTTTGGGTTTAATCGTTCAAAAATGTAATGCAGTGCATCATTGTTATGCTGATGACATCCAGGTGTATTTGCCGCTAAGATGTAGCAATGATTCCAATATTTCAACTTTGTTTGAGTGTTTGGATGAAATAAGGGCATAGATGGCTTCTAGTTTTCTGCAGCTCAATTAGTCTAAATCGGAAGTGGTGATTTTTGGACCCCCAAAGGTAGCCAAACAGCTTTCTGGACATCTAGGCCCTTCAGCCACTAATATCAACACTCAAGTAAAGAACCAATGCTGTTGTTAAAAGTAGCTTCTATCAATTGCAAATCATTGCCAAATTGAAGAGAATTCAATCTTTTGAGGACATAGAAACTGTGATTCATGCTTTTATTTCATCCAGATTGGATTATTGCAACTCGTTATATTTAGGGTTGTCTAAAAATCTGCTCTCATGGCTGCAGCTAGTACAAAATGCTGCAGCTAGACTGCTGACTGGCACAAAGAAGTGGTCCAGCATTTTTCTGGTGCTGGCTTTGCTGTATTGGCTTCCTGTTGATTTTACATTTACATTTACATTTAATCATTTAGCAGACGCTTTTATCCAAAGCGACGTACAAATGAGGAGAACAATAGAAGCAATCAGACCATCGAGAGAGCAACAGAATACAAGTGCCATGACAAGTCTCAGTTAGTCTAGCACAGTACACGTAGCTAGGAATTTTTTTTTTTTCTTTTTTTTTTTAAATAGAATAGGTAAGTGTTAGTATTAGTTAGTCAGGTGCTGGCGAAAAAGATGTGTCTTTAGATGTTTTTTGAAAATGGCTAAAGACTCAGCTGTTCGAATTGAGATCGGGAGGTCATTCCACCAGCTGGGCACAGTCCAGGAAAAGGTCCGTGAGAGTGATTTGGTACCTCTTTGGGATGGCACCACAAGACGTCGTTCACTTGCAAAACGCAAGCTTCTGGAGGGCGCATAAGTTTGAACTAGCGAGTTTAGGTATATTGGTGCAGTGCCAGTTGTGATCTTGTAGGCAAACATCAGTACCTTGAATTTGATGCGAGCGGCTATTGGTAGCCAGTGTAACCTGATAAAGAGAGGGGTAACGTGAGCTTTTTTTGGCTCATTAAAGACCACTCTGGCTGCTGCATTCTGGATCAGTTGCAGAGGCTTGATAGTACATGCGGGAAGGCCTGCCAAGAGAGCATTACAATAGTCCAGTCTGGAGAGAACAAGAGCTTGGACAAGGAGTTGTGCAGCTTGCTCTTGCAGGAAGGGCCTAATCTTCCTAATGTTGTATAAGGCAAATCTGCAGGACCGGGCCGTTGTAGCAATATGGTCTGTGAAGCTTAACTGATCATCGATCACAACTCCAAGGTTCCTGGCAGTCCTGGAAGGAGTTATGGTTGACGAACCCAGCTGTATAGAGAAGTTGTGGTGAAGTGATGGGTTGGCGGAGAACACGAGCAGTTCTGTCTTAGCAAGATTGAGCTGAAGGTGATGGTCCATCATCCAGCTAGAAATGTCACTCAGACAGGCTGCAATGCGATCAGTTACCGTCGGATCATCTGGTTGGAATGAGAAGTAGAGTTGAGTGTCATCAGCATAGCAGTGGTAGGAAAAGCCATGCTTCTGAATAACCGATCCTAATGACGACATGTAGATGGAGAAGAGAAGTGGTCCAAGCACTGAGCCTTGAGGAACTCCAGTAGCAAGAAGTTGTAACTTTGAAACCTCACCCCTCCAAGACACCCTGAAGGACCTATCTGAGAGGTAAGACTCGAACCACAGGAGGGCGGTTCCTGAGATGCCCATCTTTCTGAGGATGGACATGAGGATCTGGTGGTTAACTGTGTCAAAGGCAGCAGACAGATCCAGCAAGATGAGTACAGAGGATTTGGAAGCTGCTCTTGCCAGTCTCAGGGCCTCTGTAACCGAGAGTAGTGCAGTCTCAGTTGAGTGTCCACTTCTGAAGCCAGATTGGTTGTTGTCCAGAATGTTGTTCTGTGCAAGAAACAGAGAGAGTTGGTTGAACAACTTGCTCAAGTAACTTTGCAATGAATGGAAGAAGGGATACCGGTCTGTAAGTAGTTCTCTGTAGAGTTCAATATAAAGTTTTGATAATGGTTTTTAAAGGTTTGCATGGCCTTTTGTCATGTCTGTTACAGCAGCACTGTGTTGCTAGACTCTAGATTAGTGTTTCTCAACAGGGGCGTTCGGAGAGTATTGGGGGGCGTTGGAAGCAATATTTTTGAAAGGGGGGCACTGAGCTGTTCTTGGGGGGCATTTGGTTAAGGCGAGTTTACACCAAAGATGTATGAGCTGAAACTTGCAAAAGAAAATGGTCTGCCACATCCTAACGCCGTCTCTACACTGGATGCTTCAAAGTGCACTTTCTGTATTTGTCAACTTGTCTGTAGTGCAAGCACTTTGAGTGCATCTGAAATAGAACGCGGCATCCGTTTACTGTAGTGCTTGCGCTCATTTACTGAACGACTGATTATAACGACTTTGATGCAATGTGTGGAGCCATTCGTGTCCGGTGTAGTAGTGTTTATACTAATAAACGACTCTTTACTTTAGTGTTCGCTCGGGTTTCTGTAGCGCAGCTGATGAACTTCCTGTGAAACCAATATGCATTTAGACAAAGCATGAGATGCTTTTTCTTGTTTAGAAAATGTTTATATAAATGCTTTTTGTTTGTTGATTGACAAATTCCTAAAGAGTTTATTCAAGGCACATAAATATAGACTAATTTATATTGACGTGGCTTTTTTCTTCTTGGGAAACTTATGATAATATTTCAAGTCCAGTCAAATCAAATATGTCATGAATGCCATGTGCCATTCAGAGTTATATATGAGTTAAAATACATTCTATTAAGATATATATTATAAATAAAATATAGCCTAGCCTATACCACCATTCAAAAAAGTTCAGTAAGATTTAATGGTTTTGAAACAAATCTTTTCTGCAGTAAGTTTGCATTTATTTGATAGAAAATACAGTAAAAACAGTATTTTAACAATTTGAAAGAACTGCTTTCTATTTGAATATTTTGAAATGTGTTTTCCTCTCATGCTAAAGCTCTATTACTCCATCTTTCAGTGTCACATGATCCTTCAGAAATCATGCTGATTGTTGCTCAAGAAATATTTATTATTTTTATTATTATAGCTGGCACACCACAACAACAAAAAAAAGCAAATTTGAAATTTAATTGATAATAACAAAAATATAAATTAAATTATTTAATTGACATAAGAAAGATATAAATCAGGACTGCACTAAAATAATAACTATTTTGAAAATGAGAAGCATATGTTTCCCATCTTTCTACAACCCCAATTCCAGAAAAGTTGGGACGTTTTGTGAAATGCCATACAATCAAGAAAATGTTATGTGTTCATTCACTTTAACCCATATTTAATTGACTGAAGTACAAAGAAACATATCCAATGTTTATACTGGCCAAATTTTATTTTGTAGATTAACTAATTTTGATTTTGACGGCTGCAACACACTCCAAAATAGTTGGGACAGATGCATGTTTAACACTGTCACATCAACATTCCCTTTAATTACAATGTTTATTTGTTTGGGAATTGAGGATACTAATTCTTAAAAGTTTTGTGAGCAAAATTTTGCCCAATCTCACTAGATACAAGACTTCAGATGCCCATCAATCTGTGGTCATCGTTGTCTGATTCTTCTTTTCATGATGGGCCGTACATGTTCAATAAGAGACAGATCTGCTGGCCAGTCAGTCACATGCACATGTATCTATGAAACCATGTTGTTGTAGCACATGCAAAATGAGACTTGGCATTGTCTTGATCTAATAACTATGGACTTCCCATGAAAGACATCATCTTGATGGCAGTATATGTCTCTGTACTATACCAATATATGCCTTAATGGCACCTTAACACATATGCCAGTCACCCATGCTGTTTGCTCTGCTGCACCCCCATACCATGACAGATGTGTGCTTTTGCATCCGTCACTGATAAAGAGTCTGGAAGGTACCTTTGGTCTTTGGGACTGAGAACTCGACATCCATTTTTCCCAAGAAACAAGTTGAAATGTGGACTCATTTGAGCACAGCACACATATCCACTGTTTTTTTTTTTTTTACTATATTACCAGTCCACCTGCTTACTGTGAACTGGCTGTTTCAAAATATTTTAATTTGGATATTCTATAGCCTTTTCATTTTTATTTTCCCTCTGTCCCAACTTAATTGGAGTGTGTTGTAGCCATTAAAATCGAAATTTGTTTATATTTAGAAAATGCATTTATGTTGGACGGCAAAAACATTGGAAATATTTTCTTTGTACTTCTGTCAATTAAATAAAAGTTAAAGAGAACTAACAAAATCACAGGTTCTTGATTTTATTGCATTTTACAGAACATTCCAACTTTTCAGGAATTGGGGTTGTACTTTGAAGTATTTGTAAGCAAACTTTGAAATATTTGTCACAGAATTTATGAAATATATTAAAAGAGGGTTTATATTTCTTCCATTTTCAAGTGTAAATGTGGTATTTACCCACCAAAATTACCATGTCTACTACGTCAGAAAAAAAAGGAAATTCGATATATTCTTTAAAAAAAAGGGTGTTTTCTAAAACTAAGGGATAAATATTGTTATTTTTCACTGAAAGCTAATTGAAAACATCCATACATATGACAGCAGTAAAAGGGTGTTCAAGAGTTCCAGGAACAGAAGAACAAACTAAAATCTATTTTTTTTAAAATGCCCCTGTGGATATATTCTAAACAGGATATCTTTTATCAAGTCTCTTTTAATTTGGGGCAAGGTATTTCAGATCTCAACATCATTGAAGCTGTAGTAATGAAAATCACCAACATGCTTAAAAACTAAGCTTAAATTAATCTTATTACACATATTTTCAAATATTTCACTGTAGAAAAGTACCTCACTGTCTTATTTGATCAATTCAATGGATCCTTAAATTAACTTAATTTCTTAAAAATCATAATGACCCCATACATTTGAATGGTACTGTAAAAATAACAGTCCTCATTATAAACAAAATAATAATCAACTGTAATGTTCAGTGAAGACAATTAGACTGTTTTATTTGATGGGGGCGGTGAGGGACCTGGAGAATGGGTAGGGGGGCGCTGGCCCAAAAAAGGTTGAGAACCACTGCTCTAGATCATCACAGAGTTTGCTTTTACATGTTCCCAAATCACGGTTGAAAACCAAAGGAGATCGTGGCAGCCCCACGTCTTTGGAATAGTCTCCCATTGCACATTGGATCATGTGACTCATTTTAAATCAATGTTGAAAACACACCTTTACTCTGTGGCATACAGTTGCCCCTAGCTTTTGGGACATTGAACAGGGATGAATATTGTTGTGTATTGTGTCTGTTTGAGAAATTTTAAAGGTTTTGTGTCTGTTTGAGTAATTTTTAAACATGTAAAGCACTTTGGTCTACTGGTGTTGTTTTAAATGCGCTATATAAATAAATGTTTTTATTTGATTGATTGATTGATTGATTTTAATTCCTTTTATGTAAAGCACTTTGAATTACCATTGTGTATGAAATGTGCTATATAAATAAACTTGCCTTGCCTTTAACGTTCTGTTGTAGTGAAAATATACCAGCATAAGACATTTTGGGGTCAACTATTCTTTTGACAAATGTTTCTCAATCTAATAGCCTATATTCACACAGATTTATATCTGATTAATGACTGCTCTTTTCTTGGTTTCTGATTTAGGATGAAACTCAGAGTTACACTGTTTTGAACAATGAGGTTTATGGTATAATGATGGGGGCAAATATCTCCAACCTTACTGACAATATTGACATGTTCTTTACACAAAACGATCAGGTAATGAAGGATTTGTTACAAAATTTATATTACACTGTGAAAGCAAAATGAAAATAAATGTGTTCTTACAGGCTGGTAATGCGTCCTGCATTTCTTGGGATGGCAAAGGTACATTCATTTATGACTGTATTGATCAGTTCCTATTAACAAACCTAATATTTTTTATATATTAATATAATTAATTTAATTCATCGCTCTCTTTTCTTTGAAGGAGAACTTAAATGGACGACGTCCGGCTGTGAGACAGAAATAATTGACACCACCATAAAGTGCTCCTGCTCACATCTGACATTCTTTGCTGTGCTGATGGTGAGAAGATTCTCAGAGATGAAGAATTACACTTTCATAATTCATGTTTCATTTAAAGACCCCATTAAAGCAATATTAGAGTCTTTTAGTCCACATCTATGCTAGTGAATGGAAAGGACTAATCTACGGGTGGGACATTTCCCCACCTCTTTTTGCCAAAGTCGATTCTGCACCACTTTTTTAAAGCTGTTGAAAAAATATAACATGCAGAAGGCTTATAAAACAAAGTAAAAGCATCTCCAAACGGTCTCCAGTTGTTCTTCATAATTTAATTCATTCATGTAAGACAAAATACATTTTTGCCCGTCAGACAGGCCTGATCTACAAACCTCGTCACAAACATATCAGAATTTATAATCAGTAAACGGTGTAATTATGTGCGCAGTGCCACATGCTCTGGACCACATGCACTCTTTTACTGTGTGATTGTGATGACGTAAACAGAACGTTTATATTTACACATTTAGATTAAATATACCACTCTAATAAATTAAGCAAACAAATTACATGATATAATTATCAAGTTAAATTATTATAAGTTAAAAATCACACCTGAGGCTATATTGTGACAGTGAGGCAGGTCTGGTTCCAGAATGAAATAATATATATTTCTAATATATTTTGACACATTTTGTCCCATTCATTGCTATGGCGTAAAGAGCACTCCCTTTATAATAACTATAAGCTGTCACTAATCTTAGTTAATCGCAATCTTACGAAGTTCTGTTAAAATCAATGAATCTCTTTACATTGTGTTTAGACTTTGTCATAATGAAAGGATTCACGAGTGCACAGAACTCAGCACTGGATTCTTTAACTTAATGCCTCTGATTGGCCATAGTGTTCATGAAATCAACCGATATGTCTGTGATTGGTTGCATTATATGTTATTATTAAAGCTTCAACTGAAGGTGCTAACACCCCCCTCTAGCACCTCTGTAAAACCAGGCTTGCAGCGAGGATTGCTTTGCTGCTGTTAAAATCTGGCTTAAATTATGTTATACTGCAGAAATCAGAGTCTGAACGCAAAGGAAATATGTTTATCTGAATATCACTTGATTCAGAAGATGGCTTAGAAGCATACATGCACTGCCAGACCTACATCTACTGTACCACTGCCACAATGCACTGCTGGTGTTATGCAGCTACTGTACTGTACATTACGCATCCAGTCTCAAACACAATGACCGTAAAATGCACACAAATGAATTTGAACTGACGCTGAAGTCTGATGATGCTCTGTCCAAATTAACTTATACATACAGTATCTCACAGAAGCAGAGCCGGCGCCAGCGCAGCACTGATGGGGGGGCGACTGAGGTAACGAAAGGGGGCGATGACGTAGCAGCGCAAAGTAAAAATAAATAAATAAAAACATATGTGGCCCATTCACGTATTTGTCGGACCGTAAACAAGCCTGCCCGCGCTACTACTACAACTATTAGAATACTGGGTTCACACACAGATAGTGTTTTGATCGCGAGACAAGTCAGTGGAAGAGGTTTTTATTTTATTTTATTTTTATTTTATTTTTTTCAGTGCAGTGTTTTAGAATGATGTATTAAGCGCGGAGAAGCTGCTATAAAAGACAAGAGTGCAGCATTCGAATTCAAAGACACCCGTAGCGCATTTACTTTGAAATACAATGGAAAAGTACCGCAGTGGAATGAAGAATGCGTTCTGAGTGAACGACCCTACTAAAAGGTAGCCTACTTAACAAATACAGATGGCAGAGTATAATAAAACAAAATCACATCAAATTCGAAGATCTGACATCCTGAAAATAACATGTCATAGGGCAGCAGTTTTACCACAAATACGGGCCGCTGCTGGCCAAATGGTGCCCTAAGCAGAATTGTATTGTTGTGCCCCCTCCCCAAAATATTATGGAAGTAAAAAAAAATAAACTATAGGGGTCAAAATAGACCTTTAATAAAATATAAAAGTAAATAAATAAATAGTAATTAAATTTAATTATTTACAAATTACAATTACAGTTACCACCTATGGCTATGATTTTATTAATACAGCTGTCAGATTGATTTTATAGTCCAAAGCATTCAGAAATCACACAAAAGAAAATTAAGCAGCTTTACTACGATAAAACCATGGTTAATTTTTGTAAGGGTTGTGATGTTCACATGTTTTTCTTGAAGAAATTATAGAGGCTGTAGCATTTCTATTGCAAAAAGGTGGCCAAAAATAAAAGATTAAGTGGATATTTTAATTAAATATTTGGTCGATATTAAAGGAATTGATCGTCCTGTAAGTGTAACAGCAACAATTACCAGGCCTTTGGTGCTCTTTGCAGGCATTTGTAATAATATGTAGCCTAATGTACATAAATTGTATATTTTGTATTATATGTATTTTAACAGTTATGCAATATGATTATAAGTAGGCTAATTAACCGATCATTATTGCCTCATTGTTTTATATAATATTTTATAAGTCATTTTAAAGTCTATTGTTCGCTTAGGTCTGTTTTTATAACCACAAAAAAAAAAACTCAATACTTATTGAGCATCAATTGAGTATCAATACTGCGTTCATTTTTTATCATTATATATAGGCTATCTGTTCATGTTTATATTTTTATTTATGTATATGTATATATTAATATAGAACGAATTTAATAAAAAAAAATGATGCCCTATGCAAACTGCGTACTCCGCTTATAGGGAGCGGCGGTACACCACCACAACCACCCGAAATACTCTATTGTGTCTGTTTTACAATGAAACACAAGCTTATTGCGCCCGATTCCCTGACATAACACATTCATTGCGGCCCATTTAACAGATGCATCATTTTAAGTTTAACAAACTGAACAGCATCAAACAATAGCCTACAGCAAAATAATCAATTAACTACGATAATCTAGCCCTCTATTAAACATTAAAAAAATTATTTCATCATACCTTAAGCTTAGTCAGTAGTGCTGCATAATGCCTGCATTTAGTTGAACCGCTTGCGGGAAGTTTGTGTGCCAGATGTAATTAAAATGCGACTTTGTGAAACAGACTGTCCTAAATGTTTGTAGCATCATATTAATGCTAGAAAGCCTATTCGTTTGGCAACTGTGTTTTTTAAATAAACCATTATATTTCATAAATAAAATCTATTTTCACACTCAACTTGAGTGAGGGGGCGGGATAGTCCGAGTGAGGGGGCGACGCCCCCCCCCCCCCCCCCCCCGTGGCGCCGGCCCTGCACAGAAGTGAGTACTCCCCTCAACATTTTTGTAAATATTTTATTATATCTTTTCATGTGACAACACTGAAGAAATGACACTTTGCTACAATGTAAAGTAGTGAGTGTATAACAGTGTAAATTTGCTGTCCCCTCAAAATAACTCAACACACAGCCATTAATGACATAAACGTGAATACTAAAAATAATGTCTTTCTCATTAAACCTCATTTAAATAAAACAATATCTGAATATCAATTTTTTATGAGCCCAAATATTGGAATACAATATTTTTTTAAATGGGCATCCCTAAAAAGAAACTTCTATAAATTGCTCACTAGATATTATTCTAGCTAAAAACATGTATTTTGTTCTGTTTTCTCTGATCCCTCAGTCTCTAGATGAAAACGTCCCAGCGCAGGATCTGGAATCACTGACTTATATCACTTCTATCGGCTGCGGCATCTCCATGTTTTTTCTGTCCATCGCTTTATTCATGCATTTCTTGCTGCGGTAGAGTATCTTAAAGTATAACATATAGTTAGTGCTGTTATTTAAGTATTAGTTTGTTGCAAAAACGGTTGTTTTTATATTTTAATAGTAAAGCCAAATCAAATCAGGCCACGAAGATCTTGATGAACATGTTTGTGGCTTTGTTTCTACTGAATGCCTCGTTTTTGTCAAACGAGAGCGTCGCTAACACACAAGACAACGCTGCGTGCGTCTTCATAGCGCTGCTCCTGCATTACTCCATGCTGGCCTCATTCACCTGGTTCTTCATTCAAGCTCTTCATATGTACTTATGGCTCCTCAGACAGAACGTCACCATCACAAACTACATGAGGAAGATCACCGTGTTGGGCTGGGGTGAGTTACAAAACACGTGTTGCATTGCCTTACGTAAATATTTACGTAACAACAAAAACAGAAAGTCTGTTATACTAACTCTTGTCATGATACTTTTATGGTGTTTTTGTCTTTTTCTTAAAGGTGATGTATGTACGTTTTTGACTCTACTAAAGCATAAAAATACCATAATATGTTTGCAGATATTTAAGAAACATGCTAAGCTAACATACTTGTTTATCTGAAAAACAATGCTACAGTCAGTTATTCTCCTTTGAAAATGTGCGTTCCAGCCCGGAATGTCGGTCTCTGTTTTGGTTTGTGAAACCCGCCCACTGCCAGTTTACCCAATTGTATTTCGGCACCACGGGTTGCCAGTTGGTGGAAAACACAGCGTATTTCATGTCATTCATCGTCATGTGCGCTCGTTCCTGTTAGTGTCGTTAATCTGGCAACCTGTGTGTGCGTCAAGTCTGAGGAGGAGGGGTTGGTGAAAAAAACCCTCTCCAATATTTTGTCAATTCTACATACTTCTACATAATAGCACCTTTAAGCTTTTTCTTTTAAGAGCATATCAATACTCAAAACTAATATGTATCCATCAGTGTTATTTCTAGTATTTTATTGTAGTTTTTATTAATATTTTGAATCACTTTTATATTTTATCAGTTAAAATGTAGGCCTATTTATTTCCAGTACCAGAAATACTTTTTCAGCATGTCCAATTAAAACCATCTACCATCTCCATCAGTCAACTCGGGTTCACCCAACAAAAAATAAAATATTGTACACGAGCCATACAAACTACTGTAATGCTACTTTATTTATTTATTTTCCTTTTCTTGAGCTGTTGCTTTAAAAGCATTTGAACACTTTTCACATTTTACATTTTTTGTATTACTGAGATACTATTAGTTTTTGCTGATTTGCTAGTTTTGCTTTTAAAGGGGTCATATGATGCGATTTCAAGTTTTCCTTTCTCTTTGGAGTATTAAAAGCTGATAATGCATAGATAAGATCCCTGAAGTTGCAAAGACTAAAGTCTCAAAACCAAAGAGATATTCTTTATAAAAGTTAAGACTCGTCCACACCCTCCTAAAACGGCTCATTCAAACACACCAAGTAGGGCTCGCTGCAGTCCACAAGATCCAGGGGGCGTGGTTGGATCCACATCTAGGGGGTGGAGATTGGTAGGTTTAGGTATAGGCGCGTTCGACTTTAAGCGGCACTGCGCAGAATGGTCAGTGTATGACATCAAAGTACCGCGAGAGCCATTCGAAAGCATAGGATCCGTCTGCTCTCTTATCGTTCTCGCGATACTTTGATGTCATACACTGACCATTCTGCGCAGCGCCGCTTAAAGTCGAACGCACCTAATATGTAAGGTGGGAGGAGTTGGATCTAGATCTGGATCTTGTGGGCTGCAGCGAGACGCTCCTCAAACACGCCCCCACATGTCTACGTCACAATGTGGAAATATTTGTATAATGCAGTCCAAATGTTCACACAAGGAAAGAAGGTATGGTTTCAGTAACCGCAGTACTGTTGATGCAGCCATGACAGGATGCTGTGTATTTCTATGCGAGAGCAAAAGCACTTTATTTGGTCTTCCGAAAGTAGATGCATTTAGGAATTAAGATTACTTACAACAGAACAGCAACGCATTTTCAACGCATGGATGACCGTTTCGTGAACCTAGGAGAGGTCATTCTGGCTTTGCTATGACAATCTGGCGCTTCTGAATCCGCTACTGTATGTTTTGTTATTAGTTTAATTATTTCCTATTGACTGTTCAAATGCGGAATTTTGCACGTCATGTGTGTGTGTATGTGAGAGAGAGAATCACAACGCAGGGTCATTTGTGTGTGTGTGTGTGTGTGTGAGAGAAGGAGACACGGTCACACAACCGCGGCTTGTGAGCAAACCAAGCGGCAACCTCCCGCTCTCTCTCTTGAAACCAACACAGAAGTGACTTAAACTGCAATTCGTCAACTGACCGCTAGAGGCTGGTTGCAAAAGGATTGACTGCCCATATTAAAATGCCCAACTTTACAGCAGAAAAAAACATGTTTACTGCCTGGTTCAAAAAATGATTTTGGTCTATATAGCTACGGACACTACGTCCATGTTTTTTACAGTCTATGGTGCAAACACATACGAGCTTCATCACTGTGCCTGTCACGCGACTCTTCCCCTTTCGGGCTTGAACTGATGCTAAAACTAAGGACATTATGAACTGTCTTACTATAATTTTGAAAGCTAAAGATCGCGATTATGGAAAGTGGCATTACATTTCCGAAGTGGCTTGTGGTGTTCGGCCAATCACAATGCACTGGGTCAGTTGGCCAATCAGAGCAGACTGTGCTTGTCGAAAGGAGGGACTTTGTAGAAAACGAAGCGTTTGAGAGAGGCGGGGCACAGAGGACCTACAATAATGTACAGTATTTGAAAAATAATGTGTTTTTTGAACATTAAAGCTTGTCAACATATTCTGTTAAACCAAATACACAAAATAATGGTCTTTAAAAAAGCATCATATGACCCCTTTAATTAATTTTATTTTATTTTATTTTTGATTGCAAAGTTTTAGTATTATTGGGGGGAGGGAGTTGTTAGTATTTTTAATTACAGTTTTTTTGTAAATAGGTCTGTAGTTTTTATATAGTTCTATGTAGTTTTTTTTTTAGTTATTTTATCATATGAAGTTAAACTAAATGAAAATGTTTCTTTGGTGACTAGTTGAAATGAAATGCATATATTTCAATAACAAAATTTGTTTATTTATTTATTATATATTTAGGTTTAGTTTAACTATTCGTTTTTTTTACTTTGTCTCTGTGTGTTTTCAGTGTTTCCCGCTCCAATAGTCATAGCTATTGTTTCTGTAGGAGAATATAAAACTGTGATCATAAAAACAACGTCTGAAAAAATTTCACGAATGTAAGTTGTGTAAAATGTAAATGTAAATTTATGCATGTTTCTGTTTGGCATCTTAAATTATATTTCATTCTCTTTAATTTCAGGTGCTGGATTACAAATCTTTACATTCACTATATAGTGAACGTCGGCTACTATGCTTTAGTGTTCATCTTCACGACAGGAATCTTCATCACTATCTTAACTAGGATTGTTCAGGCCAGACGCTTAAGAGCGACTGATGGCAAGAGAAAGACGTTCAGAAAGCAGCTGATGATGGTGTTGAGTTTGTTCCTGCTCTTCGGTCTGACGTGGTCTGTGGCGTTCTTCAGTTATGGACCGATGCGCATTCCCTCATATTACATCTTCACTGTGTTGAACTCGTTTCAGGGTGAGAAACAATCACATGCAGCTGGTTTAGTAGAACGCTTATGTTTTTTCTCCAGATTTCAGCAAATTATTTGAATTAAATATCTTTAATATTTTATTATTATTAATTTATTTTAAAAAAATATTGATTCGTTTATTTTTATCTTTGATTACAATGGTTTATAAAAGCAGTTGAAATATTTTTTCTGATCTTCTTTTCAGGGTTTTTCCTCTTCCTGTATTATTGCCACATTCACAATGACATTGCTGGTCGTTTCTCTGATGATCCAAGAAGCTCCGGCTCCACCACAATCATGGTTCCACCCAACATGAATGGTCTGGAAAATGTCTATAATTTGCCTAATTAAGACAGAAAATCACACTGTCTCTTAGTTTCAGACAGCTGATAAGTTAACAGCAGACTGCCAGAATACTAGTACATTCATGTGCAATATAATATGCAGTACAGTTTAATATGTGTGTTTAATAATATTCTGTATGGTGATGGGAATATAACTCATGATGGGATCATAAGTGGGATCATTAGCTTTTAAGACATTTGAAACAAAGTTAATTTAACATATACAGTACATGAACATTGTCACAACGTTCACTTTCATTAACCGGAAGCTACTTTACATTGTATATTATCTCGTATCTCTGAGTTTAGGGTAACTGTAACTATTAGTTATGAAATATATATTGTTTGACTGACTTGAATGTTTAAACTGTGTAATGAACATTATTTCATTCATTGTTAGATGTTGATGTACTTGGAGCAGAGATGTCAAGTACAAAGGTTTGTTTCAAATAATTCGCAGTTTCCATCTAGATAGTTTTAGGCACATATTTCAGAGAGCTAAATAAAACAAAAAATCATTCAATAATATTAATAACTATGATATTGTTTCTTTTAAAGTTCATCAATATGATAATATTAACTATTTTCTCCCTGCATTTGTGAGTTAAATTCAATATTTTAATTTGTTTTGTCGTTCTACATGCAAATATATGAGTGTAAGCTACAATATTTTTATGTTTCTAATTTTAAAAAGATGGCATTTGATATGGATTTCTCATAGAGTGATATATGCTTGTGTGCCACTAGAGGGCGCTGTGAAATCTCAGATTGCAATGTGTTGTAAAGGTGGTTTCCCTACAGTGGTTCAGGCTGTAGGATTGCCGAATGACTAAAGATATGTTATCAGCACGACTGTACATTTCTAGTCTATTACCACCCACTGCCACTTATACCAACGATGGAATTAAGCGCAGTTAGAATAGCTAAATATGTGGGAGAGCGTTGCTATTAAGTGACTATTTTGTATTGCAATAGGTAGCACATCAATATTAACCTTGAATCAAGACTAGTTAACACATAATTTATAATTGAAATGGTTTAATAACAGTATTTCATTATGGTTACACTTGAATTGGTTACAAAATAGATGAAGGATGGTAAAACATAACCAGTTAATTGTACCAACATGTATGTAAAATGTTACCTGAGAGAGAGGGGGGGGGGGAGCAGAGCCCCAAGTAGAGTTCCAGCAGAGAAAAGAGAGAGAGCAACGGTTGCAATCTTCTTCTATCCCTTCCTTGACCATGTGACTAGAAACCAAATGTGAGACATTCAAACTGACCAATCAGCAGATTATAGCTTCACCCACTGGTCAAAAGGTGAGACAATTAGCAGACCCCGGATGTATACACATGTTGGCCTACAGGCCTTGATCACTATCAGCACCCCTGTGCCTTTAGGAATGCCAAATGGCCCTTTTGTTACTCAAGATAGGACAAGAAAGCAGAAGTCTTTGATTATTTTCAACCTTGCAGTGTAACTCATGAATGAGTTGGAAAAGCGAATGAGATCACAGACAGACTCTCCTTGCTTTCCATTCGGAAGGGATCATCCCTATGACCTAAACCCTTCAAAGGGTTTACCCTCAGGAGTGAGAGCATTGAAGGGTGTAGAGGACCACCCTCCTGCATCATCCCATGCCCACACGGAGGCACCGTCATCATGCAAAGAATCTGTGCAAAGGATCATGGGGGCCCGAAGTGTCCATCAGTTGTGCCCTTCGAAATCCTTCATTCTGAAGGGCCCTTTGAAGGGGATACTTTTGAGCACAGTTTGGAACAACCCTTCAATATGGCAACATGATTGTTTTCACTCCGAAGTGCCCTTCGAAGGGCGATATATCCCGTTTGGAACGCACCGTCTGTAAACGTTAAATGTGACGCATGCTAATGACTCAATAAGTTCAGGGCCCATATTCACAAAACATCGTAAGGCTAAAAGTAGCTCATAGCTCACCGATTTAGGAGAAAATCTTTAAAATAATGGGCATGTAAGTCCTAAATTTAGGACTCCTGAATTTTTGTTCTAAGAGTATTTCATTAAGTGTTTTAGCACTGAAACTAGCTCCTAAATCTAAATCTTACAAACTATCCTAAAATAGCTGTTGCCGGCAATCTGCCTTGGAACATAAACAATTTAAAAACATTTGACGATAATAAGCTTTTAAAAAGACATCGCCTTTGGTTTTGGAGATTATCCCAACTCCAAATTTTCGTTTGATTATATCTGTTTTCATTAACAAGTTGGGCCAAAAGTAACAGCTGTTCTTGTGTCCAGTTTGTTTGTTTTTTATGTTTGCATGTCTTACTATCAGCCATGATTATTCTACTCTGTTAATTAAAAGGCTGTTTATATGCATATTCACTAATTGTTTATGAGAAGCATACATGTAAGAGGCTGACAATTAGCAGAACATTTACTTAATATATATACATTTAGTTAGTGACACTTAGCCTGCATTTTAAAATCTTTATTTGAACGTGGCAATTAACATTTTAATTTTTAAACCTTTATTTGAATATGGCAACATAATATTGCGCTCTACAATATTTCTATGAATAAATCTCTGACAGAGACTATCAGCCAATCACTGTGTGCATAGTTAGTAAGCATGCTGACATCATCCATAGCAACGAGCTCAACCCCTTACTCTTAGCTTAAGACTCCTCTCTATTCCTTAGTAAAAGTTTGTCTCAGCAGCTTTGTGAATAGGTTTTAAAAGAAAACTCTTAGCTAAAAATGTTTACTGCTATTTAGGAGAACTCTCAGTGGTAAAATAAAATGTTTTGTGAATACGGGCCCTGGTTCACAGCGACTAATAAACCTCCTGAATCCAGCTAAATGAGTTCATTCAGATTTACTGGATTTAATGTTGTGGACATTTCTTTATGGTCATTGATGAACACGAATAAATCTGTGGTGTTTTAATGACACCTAAACTTGCTGATATTGACGGCATTCAGCGAGGATGCATTAAATTGATCAAAAGTGACATTATAATGTCATTTATAAAGACATTTTTATAATGCTGCAAAATATTTCTGTTTTAAATAAATGCTGTTCAGAGTTTAAATAATGATCAAATACATTATAAAAATTTATCCAAACTGTGTTTTGCCTTTGACCTACCCTAAAATGCTACGGTAAGCCTATAATGATTATTTATAATTTTGTGCTGTCCGGACGGATTTCGCGGGAAACTGCATTCTTCCTTTAGTTTTTTTAAAATTCAGCTTTGCATCACAGGAATAAATTACATTTTAAAATAGGCTTATGTATTTTTGCGTGTCCTCAAGAACCTGTCATGCATCAAACATCAAATAAAGCAAAATGACAAAAAGCAAAAAAAAATCAAGTAAATTAGCCATCAGGTGCCATGTTCAATACAGCAGCATCTTAGAGATCTCTAATCAGTTAAATAGTAGAAGTTATTACTCCACCACATGCATGTGACGTCATCAACAATGGCCCTATAATGTTGAACTAATGTGGTTCAAACGACGGAGATGCGACCGAGATCGGGAAACAGTCATGACGTTTGCTTTTCTTCTTTCCTTTTGTCATATAAATACATATATTTTAATTTTCATATTTTCAACATAATCCGTCCAGAAAAGATAGTTCATTTCCACAACAATGCATCGTACTATGGTGGTTAATCAGCGAGTTATGTCCTTGTATGGGAAACCCCAGATTGTTTCACAAGAGTGTCTTTTATACTCTCCATCAACGGGAAAGGTGTTCTGCTTTTCATGCAAACTTTTCTCATCACACACCTTTACAGATGGATTCAGTGACTGGAAGCACCCAGAATGGATTTCTGAACATGAGAGGAGCCCTGGCCATTTGTCTTGTATGCTAGCCTTACTGCATAGATCTAAGAACACTCAGGTAATGCACTCAGCTCTGGTCAAACAAATTTCTGGAGAGAAGGAATATTGGAAAGTGGTACTGAAGCGTGTGCTGGCAGTGATAAAGTTTTAAGTCGAAATGGCATGGCATTCAGGGAGAGGGCGAGCTGCTGGGTTTACCTCACAGTGGTAACTATCTAGAAATTTTCAAGCTAATATCTCAATTTGACCTGTTTCTCTTGGAGCATATTAAAGCACACAGCCAAAAAGGAAGGAGAAGTGTATCTTATATGTCGCCAAGTACATGTGAGGAGTTTATTAACGTAATGGGAGAAAAAAACTAAAGTAATTGTGAATAAATTAAAGGATGCCAAATATTTTTCAGTCATCATTGATTCAACACCAGATTTGTCCCACATAGACCAGTTAACATTTATCATCAGATTAATCAATGAGAAAGGGAACGTAATAGAACGATTTGTAGCTTTCAAGCCCATTTCATGTCACACAGGTGAGAATTTGTGTGATTATCTCATTGCAACGGTAAATGGCCTTGGCTTGCTTGGATATCTTTAACTATAAATACAAACAAACCACAGTCTATATGGCACAGTTCTGGAGCACTAGACTCAAATGACTCCACTCAACCAGTTTATGTCTAGAAAAAAGTTATATGGACCTTCTGACAGCTGTGCGACTGCTTGAATCACTGTGAGTTTGTATCAGCTCAGAATATCTGAACATTTTGAGTGTGTCAGGTGTATGCCAGTCTTATAAGCAAGAACAACAAATCAAGAAAATAAAACTTTTTTGCTGATGAGACCACAGACAGTGATGCAGGCCTTAGTGGAAGCCATAAATTTCATGTGGACACATTTAATGTTACCATTGACAATCTTGTTAACTGCCTTGATCACAGATCTATTAACACGAACCGTCTCTTTGGTGTTCTGTTCATGCCAGACTCTGAATCCAACAGCAACATTATTACAGGAGCCCATAACCTTCCTTCTTACCCTAATGACTTGAACAGCAGTCTTGCTCATGAGTTCAGATCTGGATTTTGATGAGGAGTTTTTTTCGGCGGAAATCAAGAGTGACACCCCTAAACAACTTTTGGTCACACTTTATATTAGGTGGCCTTAACTACTATGTACTTACATAAAAAAAAATAAGCACAATGTACTTATTGTGGTCATATTGTATTGCAAAACACTTTTGCTGCTATTGAGGTGGGATACGGGTAAGGTTAGGGACAGGTTAGGGTGGTATGGGTAGGTTTAAGGGTAGGTTAAGGTGTAAGGGATGGGGCAACAGTGTAATTATAAATGTAATTACAGAAATTAATTACAGATGTAACTACATATAGGTATTTTTAAAAATATAAGTACAATGTAAAAACATGTATGCACACAATAAGCACATTTTATCAAATTATTAATTTAAATGTAAGTACATAGTAGTTAAGGCCACCTAATATAAAGTGGGACCCAACTTTTTTTTTATTTAGCTAAATACCTTTGGTTATTGATATTGCTGCTTCTTTTAATAATGCATGGACTGCTAAATGCATGTCTGATAAATGCAGAAATGTAAATTATGCATGGAATATTCTTCTGTAATAGTAGGATTTAAACATTTGCAAATTAATATAAATATTGTCTAATAACCATTAATAAAGCTTGTGTTTTCATTGGCATTTTGTTGCTACTTTTATGAAATATATTACTTTTCTACATTTATATTGTTTCTGTGAGCAAAAATGACTTGACAAACAAGACCTGAATGTAACCAAATAATGAAATTCACAGTTAAAGCCCAAATAAAGTTGTGAACGGCGGTGAAAATTCCTCAATCGGCCACCAGAGGTCTCACTGAGTATTAATTTTGGACTACATTTCCCAAGAGCCCACAGACCTGGACTGATTACTGCTCACCTGTATCACCCAGACTATTTAAGCCTTGCCTTTGTGCTTACTCCTTGCAAAGTCTTGTTTGCTCTGGCTACAATTCTGAGCTTTCTCTGCCTGTGTACTGGCCTTCTTTGGATCACTGCTTCTCGTGTCTTTGCTGTCTGTCCTCAACTGCTATTGTTTGCCTGGACTGATTTTCTGATCGTCTGCTGCCTGCCCTGATCCTCTGCCAGGTTATGACCATGATTGATGTTCTGTTTCTGACACTGCTGTTTGTACAGGTACTTCAACCCACGCCTGTTTGTACATTGCGCTTGTTTTTTTCTAAATAAACCACACATGGATCCCACTCAGTCTGTGTTAGATAAACATGATTTGCATGTTTTCAGATGAACTGTATGTCAGTGTCCAGCGGCTCTGAGCTGTGGCTATTAATCAAATGACTTCATATGTGGATGCATCAAACTGCCTCAACCCTTGGTCTGTGGACTTTATCTCAAGAATGTAATAAGAAAATAATTAAAGATTTATTAGCTCTGTCTGAAGAAAACTAAATTAAACACTTGTCGCAAAAAACAAAACAAAACAAAAAAAACATGATTTTTAAAATACATGTGTGTATGTTGTGCATGTGAATATAAATGTGGGCATCTAAATTGTGACATCGAATATAGACAGGGATGCACATAAGTGGTGCGCATTCATTTTCATATTAAAAAAATAAATAAGAATTAAAGTTAGTGTACTATAAAATAATTATTTAATATTTTTTAAAACCTTTTAAAATATAATAGTATTGTCACATTTTATTTTATAAATAAAGTAAAGTACTATTATTTTTTCTTTTCCATGTTTAATGGGTCACACTATGTGCAGTGTGAGTACCAATCCAAATCTCCAGGTGCTCTCATGAGAACCAGACTGAAAAACATACAGCATGAGTGAACTGTTCAAATGAATCAAGCTGAATCATAAACTATTTCAGACCTTTTTGGTGATTAATGCACTAGCTGCTTTTAACAGCTGAGAGAAAACATGCATAACACAATTACCAAAAACAAACCCTAGCAGGCCTGCTCTCCAGTGTATAATCCCAGGACAAGAACTGGACTATCTGACTCTAAAGGGCTACACAGCGTGAGTTTAAGTAATGTTGCATCCTTGTTTTCATGGAGACGTGGCTCAGCGACAGAGATCTGGATGCCGCCATTCAGCTAGATAGGTTAGTGTTGTTTTGTGCTGACAGAAATGCAGCTCTGTCCGGTTAGGCCCACGGCAGTGGCCTGTGTGTTTACACCTACACTGAATGAAGCAAGAACTTATTTACCAAGGAAATTCACTAGGGCTGCACGATATATTGTAGGGGTGGCACGGTACACAGATGTCACGGTTCGGTACGTACCTCGGTTCGGGGGTCACGGTTCGATACGATTTCGGTACAACATGAAAAAAAAGAAGAAATCTTCTATGCTCGGTTTCTTTTCATTTATTTTGAACAGACAGTAGTGCAAATAAAAAAAAATCCATCTAGATGTGAAAATACTACATATTATTACATGTTATATACTGTATATAAAATCCGCTTTGTTTTCACAAATAAAAGCAGACCTTTATACAGTGATTATTAATAAGACAATAAGTATTTAAAGTTGATTCTGCTGGTATAAGGAAACAGTTGAAGTGATCGCGTCACACACACACACACACACGCGCACACTCACGCACACACATCAGTTCCAGCATTGCTAACTTGACAGCCAGTTGGTACTTTATCAAAATAAAATACAGTGAGCCAAACATCAGCGTGCCCACCGTTGACATTCGCTGTTCTTCTGCTGACGGTTATCAAACAGCGTTGCATTGCTGCGGGTGCCCCCTTCTGGATTGGGGGTGAATTGCCTGTATTCGTCGTGAGGCATCATGCACCGAACCGAGATGCCTGTACCGTGACGGTTCGGGAGGAATATATGTACCGTGCCACCCCTAATATATTGCATGCGATAGTCATGCGCATCTCGTCAGTAAAGATGGTTCTGTGATTAGCCGTAAATCTCCATCACCTGTTTTCAAATGGAGCGGCATTTAATACACAGAGCCGTAGATCACTGACAAGCTACGCAATTTCACGTTCACTATCGCATGCGATTCATCTGCGATTCTGAGCGCGAATTGCGTAGCTTGTCAGTGAACTACGTCTCTGTGTATTAAATGCCGCTCCATTTGAAAACAGGTGATGGAGATTTACGGCTAATCACAGATCCGTCTTTACTGACGAGATGCGCATGACTATTGCATGCAAAATATCGTGCAGCCCTAGAATTCACCACAGTTTTCATAATTGGAGTGTACATCCCACATAGTGCTAATGCTAAGGAGGTGCTCTGTGAACTTTACAGGAAGAATAGTGATCTGCAGAACAAACACCCCGATGGACTGTTCATTGATTTCAACCATTCAAATGTCAAAACACTACTCTCTAAAGCTGGTCACACACTTGACGATTTGAAGTCTTAACCGATTTTAAAACCATAGGAGACCACAGACATTAAGACAGTTTCAATTTTAACCTTATAATCCTCTAAATGCACACACTAGATGATTCGACCAGACCACGAGACCACACACTTGTCGATTGTAGCTATAGAAGCACGCAACATCCCTTAGGAATCATTTCCTCTGATTTGAGGGATTACTCATGGTTAAATTTAGGTTTAGGTGTAGGGATATGGTCAAGACAAAATTTTTGGATTACAATGTTGTTCCAGGGTCAACAAAATATGTTGACCTAGGAACACATCTAACTCGGCAAAATCAGGACGTGCTTGCAGGTATCACATCAGAGCATAGGAAGAAATCCAGCGGGGGTCGGGGGTCGGGGGGACAGTACCCCCATCTAGATTTAGATTTTAGATTTAGATTTATTTATTATTGTCATTGCATATGCTTATACAACAAAATTATGTTGAAGCAATCTAATTAGCAGCATTAAGAATAATAAGAATAAAAATGTTACATTTAACATTAAACACATTAACATTATTATCTGAGGGTTGTCCCCATAAAAAAATATGATTTAAAACCTTAAGTAACTAAACAAGTAGTAAAACAACACAAACGCAAATGGGGCAAAAATGCATTTTAAGTTTAGAAACATTTTGAGTCTCCCCCTCCCTTGCCTTACAATGCTTTGGTCCAAATGCCTCATTATGCCTGCTTTCCTCTTTTACATCACCTACACACACACACACACACACACACACAAGTCCGGTGAGCGAGAACAAAGTCAATAGTTGTGGAACTCAAGCATGTTTGATATTTATGATTTGAATTCGGGGACTCTCCGTCTCGATCAGTATGGAGCTTATAAAATGCCAAAACTATTTGAATTTGTATTGTGTAAATTTGAATTATTGACAAGTGTCACTTAAAGGGGTCATATGATGCTATATCCACTTTTACAAGTTGATTGTACCGAGATGTGTGTTGGCAGTGCCTGTACACAACCATCCTATAATGATAAAAATCCATCCAGTGTTTTTTTTTTTTAAATCTCCTAATATGTTTTCCCCCGTCTCAAATCGAGCTGTTCGTCTTGTGACGTCACAAGATCGGAGGCCCCTCCCACGATTGTTGATTGACGGGAGCGTTTCAACACAGACCCGCCCTGAGCGAGCTGTCATCATAGTCCGCCATTGTTGATTCGCTGGAGCAGAATGGCATCTAAGCGATCGTGGTGTTCTGTTCTTGGGTGTAATAATGAACACAGCAGTCGTTTTGATGTTCCTAAATCAGAATCACTGAAGACGCAGTGGCTGAGTTTTGTTTTCGAAGGGAATAATCCCCCAGATCAACCTCAATTCTTTCATGATTGCGCGAATCATTTCTCACCAGACTGTTATAAACGAGGGTCAGTTTAAAGCTGGTTTTGCCACGAAGCTGCTCCTGAAAAAAGGATTGGTACCAACTATTCGTGTTCCTGCTGCACCTCCAGAAGTGAGTGAGTGTAACGTTTTATTAACCTTTATATTAATCTTTGCTAATCGCTTGCATGTTTCACCATGAATGTGGCTAAAGTTTACACTAACTTTCATTATGTGAAATCAAGTGTTCATTACTGAAATCAAGTGTCCATTACGGCATGTTTTCTATGTACGACATTCTCAATATAATTCATAATCCCACGTTTGTAATGAACAATGCGTTATGGTTATTGTGTTATTAGAAACTGTGTACAATGTGGTAAAGTTAACGTGGTAACAGTACATTAAGCTTACTTTTGTAGATGGTTTATAACCGTGTCTGTAGGCCAGTTCACCTCAAACTCCATCACCCTGAACGTAGGAGCCCCGCAGGGTTGTGTCCTGAGTCCCCTGCTCTACTCTCTCTACACACATGACTGCGTGTCCTCTCACAGATCCACATCTATTATCAAATTTGCTGATGATACTGTGGTTCTGGGCCTCATTTCCAACAATGATGAGACCGCATACTTGGACGAGGTAGAGAGACTCACATCATGGTGCCCGGACAACTGTCTCTCTCTGAATGTGAGCAAAACTAAAGAGCTGATTGTGGACTTCAGAAAGAGACACCTGCTGCCCTACACTCCTCTTATGATCAGTGGGACCCCTGTGGAGAGAGTAAGCAGCTTCAAGTACCTCAGTGTAAACATCTCCGAGGACCTGACTTGGACTACACACATTCAAACACAGGTTAAGAAAGCCAGGCAAAGACTGTACCATCTGCGACAGCTGAGGAAATGCAGGGTCTCACCAACAATCCTGAAAACTTTCTATTCAGGGAATATAGAAAGTGTATTGACTCAGTGCATCTCAGTGTGGTATGGAAACAGCTCTAGCCAAGACTGCAAAGCCTTGCAGAGAGTTGTGCGCTTAGCTGAGCGCATCTCAGGGTCTGTTCTCCCCTCTCTGCAGGACATCTACCTCAAACGCTGCAGAAGCAGAGCTGTCAAAATCATCAAAGACTCAAATCACCCTGGAAACTGTCTATTCACTCTGCTGCCATCTGGTAAGCGCTTCCGCTGCCTGATGGCAAAAACTGAGAGACTTAGGAGAAGTTTCTTCCCCCAGGCCATCAGACTCCTTAACTCAAACTCAGCCTCTTAACATCATCATGACTTCACTTATTAATCACTCACAATCAGTAAGATACTCACACTCATTATCTACCTCATACTGACAGTGTCATTTGCACACATCACTTTCTGTGTTTTGGTATCTTATTTTTTCATTTATTTTTTGAGATTGCTGCTACATGTCAACCATGTACAACCTATTTGCACATTCCTCTCTTGTACAGTCATCTTAATATTTAAGTCTACAGTATACTATCATGCACATTATTTTATATTTTGTTCTTTATACCTTTTTCTTTTTTATTCATTTAATTTTATGTATACATCTTTGTGTTGTTGTTTTTGTTTTCTATAATATTGCACTGTCCATGGAGCGGACCTGACTCACATTTCACTGCTGGTTAATACTCTCTGTATAATCGTGTATGTGACAAATAAACCTTGAACTTGAACTGTTACTGATTAATAAGTAATAAAAAAAAGGTTTTTCATGACCATTAGCTGTAACATCAATCTGTCAATGAACTATACATCAGTAAACACAGTGTTCGTGTCTCACTACTAGGGATGGGTACCGAAACTCGGTACTAAATCGGTCTCGGTGCTAAATTATGAAAGACCGGAGTATCGATAAGCTCTGACGTTATCGGTTCTGCTGTCGGTACTGGAGAAATTATGAAAACACACATTTATTGTTGCTACATATACACATTATCTTGCAAATTCTATCTCACCAGAGTTACCAGCTGTTTTATATGCAATAATATTCAAACATTTGTCTATGATGCATTTTTGCTATTCGTAATTCAGAAGCAAGATCGCGCTCACGTGGAGGAGCTTCAGCACGCGCAACATGAAAGCCCTGATTAATTATGATACAATAGAGAACTAACTATTCAAACAGCTGCTTACGCTTTAGGTCTGTGGCTGTTATATTAAGCTAAGTTTATTTATTTATTTTTGATTTTGGCTTCTAAGGATTATAGCCGCGTTTCTTCTAGCACAACTTCCATCCCTTCACAGCGGTGCGCATTCGTTCCTCCCGAACCAACACTTAAAGTCTGAATCAGCTCAATCGGTGATTGTTGCAAGATGCCGTCTTTACTGTTGCTAAATTGCGGGACATGTTTGATAATAAAACGTTGAAAGTACAATCCGCACAAGAGACGCTGTTTCCCAGGCTGAAATGTGTGTGTGTGTGTGTGTGTGTGTGTGTGCGCGCGCGCCCGCGCGTGCGCGCGTGTGTGTGTGTGTGTGTGTGTGTGTGCGTGCGTGCGTGTGCGTGCCTGCGCGGAGCGCTCCAAAACAGACAAGCAGATTACAGTTTGAGCTTCGGGCGCGTCCAAACGATCAAATACACACAAAAATATGTCACAATGGCCAGCTACGAGAGTATTCACTTAAACAGTTTGTCTTAAGTGGACCAGAACTGTTCGGAGAAAATCCGATGTGTGTCAATATATTGCCTTAAAGTGACAGACTGACGCTTCAATGTTAATCAAAGAACAAAATGCAAAGAGAAAATCACTCACAGCTCTTAATCTGAATAACGTTATAGCTTTAATAAGCATTAATCTATCAATACATACAGTGAAAACTATGCAGTGCGCATTTACATTTGATTACTTTTAGATTTCTTTTGTAGGCTATTACTTGCCTGAACAGTAATGTTAGTAGACCATCATGGAAAAATTAAAGCACTGTTTATTTCATTTAATTTGTATATTTATTGTATTTGTCAGTTTGTTTTTACTTTGTTTCTTTGTTAATATTCTTACTGTATCTTATGTATATAAAACACTAAAAATGCATGCACACTGGTGCATTTACAAATTGATGTTTTATATTAATTTAATTAAATATTTATTTTACATTTCAGAACATAAAGTAATGTTAATTCAGCTCCTAATTTGTTATAATATATATATATATATATATATATATATATATATATATATATATATATATATATATACACAGTATAACAAAAAGTACCGATAAGAATACCGTTAAAGTACCGGACCGATAAGCAGTATCGATAAGAGTAGTAATACGTTAAAACCTTAACGATACCCATCCCTACTCACTACGCTACCCTGCCAGTACATACAAAGATAGATCAAAGTGACATTACGTTAACCAACCATTCAGAAACATCCTGTCATCTTGTTCCGGGTCCGACTCCGGTTCAAATTGATATGGTTGCACAGTGTCCTCAGAAACTCCCGCTGCCATTCTTCCGCCAAAAGATACCCTCAACTGTTGTCAAGGCAACACTCCACGTGTGTTGTGTCACGCCCCACAGAGCAGAGGGGCGGGGAGAGCAGAGCTCATGATCATGCTGTTTTTGACCAGGTAAAATGAGTGTTTTCTTACAATACTAACGAGAATTTTTAATTAAAGTATATTACAAACTTTTCATTTAGACCCTAAAGAATCATATTAACTTGTACAAAAATGGCATTATATGACCCCTTTAACAAAAAAGTGTCATTTATTATGTGGCATTTCACATAGTTCTGAATTAGATTTTTTTTTTTACTTGAATATTGAACATTTGAAATTTAAAACAATTGAGTTGTTAGTTTTATAGACATGTTGTCACGGTGCACACACGAGGAGGAAACAAGAACACGCTGACGCGGACATAAACTCAAATAATAGTCTTTAATGACATCAAGGCAAGACAAGGCTGACAGACAGGAACACCGGGTAGTAACGAGTAGACCAGATGAAATCAAACTGAACAGACAGGACTATAAATACACAGGTAAATCATAGATAACGAGACAAACACAGCTGGACACGAATTAACTAATGATCACACTTAACAAGGACAGGAAACAAACCAAATATGGACACAAGAGGCGGGAACACATGACACACACGACAGAGGACTGACATTACTCCCCCCTCCCGGAAGGCGTGTCCCACGCCGTACCAGTTCCACCGGGGAGGGGGGGTGGGCACTCTGGAGGCCCCTCAGGACAGACACGGACAGGACCACAGGACGGGGACCTCCAGAGCGGAACAGACAATTCAGAGGCCATGACGGAGCTGGCAGCTCTGGAGGCCATGGCGGTGCAGGGAGCTCAGGAGGCCATGGCGGAGCAAGGGGCTCAGGAGGCCATGGTGGTGCAGGGAGCTCAGGAGGCCATGGCAGGTGGTCCTTGTGGCCGTGGCCTCGGTCCCCTCAGCCCGGCACCCTCAGCCCGGCCCCTACCACCGGAACCCTTTTACCCCCCCCCAAAAAAAAAATTTCCCTGGGGAAGTTAGGGGGTATCAGCAGCCCTCCGGGGCTAGATACAGACGACAGGACAGGATACCCCTCCAGGGCTAAACAGACGAACAGGACAGCCCTCCGGGGCTAGACAAACAGGACAAGACCGGACTGCCCACAGGAACAGGAAGCCCTCCTGGGCTAGCTTGGAAGCTGAGGCTTCTTCTGGGCATGACAAGACATCAGGGGCCCTCACAAGGTTCCCTCAGCAACCGCTTCCACTTCTACGACAAGGAGGGGCAGGTGGCTGGGAATGGCCTCCTCGGCCATGACTAGAGGAGCCGCCTGCCCTCGACGAGTCTCCGCGGACAAGACAAGACAAGGTCAGTTAAAATGTTCCTGTGGGCACGACAAAACAAACACGGCACTCCTGGCCGTGACGTGTGGACTGGATCCACGGGGCTAGGGTCAGTGGCAGCCAGCGGGCTTGAGTCAGCGGCGATCCGGCGGGCTTGAGTCAGCGGAGATCCGGAGGGCTTGAGTCAGCGGCGGGCCGGCGGTGTGATCTCCCGCGAACGGCGGGCTGGGTGAGCCGCGGACAGCGGCGTGATCTCCTGCGAACTGCGGGCTGGGTGAGCCGCGGACTGTGGTGTCGATCTCCCGTAAATTGCGGGCTGGGTGAGCCGCGAACGGCGGCGTGATCTCCCGCGAACGGCGGGCTTGGGGGAGCGGCAACCCGGGAACTAGGCAACCAGCCAGCGGGCTTGGAATAGCCACAGCCGGCGGCGGATATCTCCCACGATCGGCGGGCATGAGGGCTCGCGGCCAGCGGACTCGCGGCGATCCCGCCGAACTCCCAGTCCATCTTGACGCGGGCTAGTGCGGAAGGACGAGTGGCGACTTCCTTGCCGCGGGACAAACACAGGAACAAAATAAAACACTTTCAAAAACGGAAAACAAAACGGGGTGAATGGGCGCCGCTTAAGGTTTAGGTCTGGTCTTCTGTCACAGTGTGGAAGGAAACACGAGGAGGAAACAGGAACACGCTGACGTGGACGTAAACTCAAATAATAGTCTTTAATGACATCAAGGCAAGATAAGGCAAGGCTGACAGACAGGAACACCGGGGAGTAACGAGTAGACCAGACAAAATCAAACTGAACGGACAGGACTATAAATACACAGGTAAATCATAGATAACAAGACAAACACAGCTGGACACGAATTAACTAATGATCACACTTAAGAAGGACAGGAAACAAACCAAATATGGACACAAGAGGCGGGAACACATGACACACACGACAGAGGACTGACATGTATTTTCAAACAACAGATTTTTTGTTCTGAATTCTTAGACTGCAAAAATTAATATTTTAAAAATACAGCTTCAAGTTTTCAAGATGAAGAGGAAATTTGTAACTTTAAATTCAATATTCTAAAATTCAATACGCAGAAATTCAGATCGAACAGAAAGGTCAGACGCCATCCACAGGGAAGAGTAGATGATCTCCAAAAAGTCGAACGAAGCATTTTGGCCAATTAGTAGTTTTCTGGCGTGAGTGTGCGGTTCTAGATCTACCTGATCATGAATTACCCAGAGTGATTCTTAAACTCTGGGCAGTGATTCTTTATGTCGGGTTGTGTTTTTATTATTATTTTATATATATATTATTTTTTTTTATTTTTTATTTTTTACTTATCGTTTGTACTGTCTATGTGATATTTTGTGTGCTATATGATGCTACTACCCTACTTGAATTGCCCCTTGTGGGATTAATAAAGTTGTTAACTATTAAACATTTATGATTTATATTTGTATGTTAGGTTAGCGATCAGCAGGTGAAACATTTGTCTACAGGAAGGTCCAACAAAGTGTAAAAAACATGACATTTTCTGTATGTAAATCATGTCAGATATCCATTAATCAAAGTTACCTTTACATTAGCGTCTTAAAATTGTTTCTGCTATTATTAAATATTAGTTTTCTTCATTTCTATTGTTATTTGTGAGCAAAGGTAACCGGATGTGAATGTAACCAGATACTGAAATTCTCAGTTAAAGCTCAAATAAACATGATTTGCATGTTTTCAAATGAACTGTATGTCAGTGACCTGCGGCTCATAATCAGACGGCTTCATATATGGACGCATCAAACTCTTTCGACTCCTGGACTGTGGACTTTATCTGAAGAAGACAATAAGAAAATTGTCAAAGATTTATTAACTCTGTCTGCAGAAAACTAAATTAAACACTTGTGTCTCTAACAGGTTGCTGTCTCTGGGAATTATGTCTCGACCAAAGCAGAATTTGCTGTGGCTGATGATCATCTGTTGTGCTTTATGCCAGATAAGTATGTTGCTTTAGAGGAATATATTCCAATGAATATGTTGTTTGGTGAACATTAGAAAACAAAGTAAATAAAATGTAAACAAAAAATAACATTATTAAAGACATATTTTATATATACTATATACTTATATACTTTAATAATGTTGTGTTTGTGCAGCCTGCTCAAGAAAACTGATAATCCAAGTCAATTCAACAGATCACTGTTTCTGGAACAGCAGTAACTCAACAGTTCTAGGTAGATGTGAAATATATTGCTAACAAGACTATGTGAATATACTGCATATTTACTATCTGAAAGCACTTGTGACAAACTCAATGAATTAATTTCTGTTTTTCTTTCAGATATAGTACAGACATGTCTATCAGATAATAACCAAAATCATTTTCACATGATTGTCAAACTAAATATCTCTTCTCTTGGTAAAACTCACTTATATTTTATTTAAACACCATTTTTGAGTTCAAAGCTCTTTAAAAAGTATTTCTAACAAATGTAAATGTTCTCTGTGGTTTCAGGACAATGCAGATCATACATTTTCAACATAACAAAACGGGGGGGGGATTATAAAATCAGAATGAATGAGACTGTTGGAGGCATAAAACTGTGGTCATTACCAGATGGACCTGACTGTCAGTCCTTATCAGTCCTGAATTCAGCAGGTGCACGTAGGTACAGTAGGCACAGCATAGTGTTAATGCTGAAGGTTGTGAGTTTTTTTGTTCTTCTTAGTCCACAACAAACCCTACAGACACACACACCACATGAGAACAAATCTGTCCACAATGATCGTTCTCAATGCAAACCAAAATCAGATCCTAACACACTTAAGACTACAATTATCTACAAAATAAGCCCTTTAAATTCAGTCTCAATATTAATTTTCCAAGCTCTGTAATGAGATCCAACATAATCTCATGATAATTCGTATGTATTTTACGTAAAATGTGGTTATATAAAACTTACATTTACTTACGTTTTTACAGGCACTAAAACGTAGAATATAGACGTATTTTCAGCATCTAAACATACAAAACTGACGTATTGACATTTAAAAATGAATCCTTATGAATATTGAAATCGCAGCATTAATTTTATTATTAGTTGTTTTTAGTTGTCATATCCATTACCTTGTTTTCAGTTGCATCATTAAATAGTTTAACGTTAACGTTACTCGTTTTGTTGTGTGATTTCTGCTGCCAGCTCGTTTCCAATAATAGGCCTACATAATGTTAAACAAGACTTCACTTTAAACCTTAAAATAAATAACATTAGAAACCGGTTAACCTTTACCGGTCATGTAATGTTTACTTTGTTTGCCATGGGCCACAAAAAGCATTTTCTCCGACATGCTGTGACTGACAATAGAACTATAAAAAAACAGCAAACCCACAACATAATTACGAAATGAAACAATTTTATGCGTGCGCTGTAATCCAGATCAGAATCCACACGACTGCGAGGAACAGACCCAAATCCAAGCCTTTATTCGGCGATCTTCGAGCAGCGAGTCCAGCGACCGTTAACAGCAAAGCCCGCGCTGACTGACACGCGCTCATTACGAATTCAAACGACAGGTTTGGAAAACCAAGATGGCGCTGGAAAACCAAGATGGCGCTGCTATGTTCGGCTGCCGTCCGGGCCGCTCCGCTAAGACTATGCTTTTATTTACTTTTTTACTTACTTTTGATTTCTATTTTTACACACATAACGTCGGCACTGATCACCTATGACAAAAGTGCACTCTTGGACATTGGAAACCGCTTCACTAACCTGGTTCAGGACACTTTATCACCGAATCCATCGTGGCCTCTTGAGATTCTTCGGAACGCGGAGAACAAAGGACACAGGAGACGGAACAAAAAACACTGTGGGAAAAGCGCTGGTATTCGCAACAGATTGAGGAAAAGGGCTCACAGTCCTCCTTTACCGAGCCTTTTGCTCGCTAATGTCCAGTCCTTGGATAATAAGATGGACGATCTTAGAGCCAGGATTAGTTTCCAACGGGACATAAGGGACTGTAACATCATCTGTTTGTCTGAAACATGGCTCACGCCCTCGGTTCCGGACACTGCTGTAACGCCGTCTGACAACTTCTCTGTTTTACGGATGGACAGAACAGCTGAGGCCGGTAAATCCAAGGGTGGTGGTGTGTGTTTCATGACTAACAAGAAATGGTGTGACCCCAGGAATATCTCCTCTCTGTCGCGATCCTGCTCGCCTCATCTGGAACATCTCTCCATCATTTGCCGCCCATTCTATTTACCCCGTGAGTTCTCTGCGGTCATCGCTACTGCCGTTTACATCCCACCACAGGCAGACATGAGCTTGGCTTTGTCTAAACTTCACGACGTGATCAGTGGCTACATTAACCAACATCCTGACGCTGCTTTTATCATCGCGGGGGATTTTAACAAAGCCAACCTCAGGCAGGTCATGCCGAACTTTCACCAGCATGTATCCTGTCCAACCAGAGGACCGAATACACTGGATCACTGCTACTCTCAGTTCAAGAATGCCTACAAGGCCCGTTCACTACCTGCCTTTGGTAAGTCTGACCACGCCGCCATCTTCCTCACACCGGAATATAAACAAAGGCTCGCACAGGAACCCCCAGTGAAGAGGGAAGTGACGCGTTGGTCCTCCCACTCTGAAGCTATGCTGCAGTCGGCTCTTGATGACGTCGACTGGGACATGTTCAGGGCGAGCTCATCTGACGTCAGCGAGTTCACGGATGTAGCAGTGAGCTTTGTAAACACACTAACCGAACAAGCTACAGAAACAATAACTGTAAGGACTTTCCCTAATCAGAAACCGTGGGTGGACAGATCAATCCGTGATGCGGTTAACAAACGCACTGCCGCATACAACGAGGCTCTTTTGTCTGGGAATATGCGCGAATATAAAGCTTCGTGTTATGCTCTCAGACGAGCAGTAAGTGCCGCCAAACATCGCTACAAAGAGAGAATTGAGTCTCATTTTCAGCTCAATGACTCGCGACGCATGTGGCAGGGACTAAGGACCATCTGTGCCTTTGGAAACAAATCCTCCACGGAGGTGAGAGCAGATCCGTCGCTGGCTGAAGAATTAAACACCTACGGCCGATTTGAAAGCAACGGAGGCATCGCGGCTCTACCGAGCAGCGTGTCAGGAAGCAGCAGGCAGAGAAGCGAGAATCATGTGATCACCGTGACGGAGGACGAGGTTCGGAGGGCACTAAAGAGAGTGAACATCAGGAAAGCGGCTGGACCGGACGGGATCACAGGCCGGGTTCTGAGATCATGCGCTGATCAGCTTGCTGGTTTGTTCACTTCTATCTTCAATGAGTCCCTTGCCACCTCTGTAGTTCCCACCTCCTTTAAAAAATCCATCATCATCCCTGTGCCTAAGAACAGTAAACCCTCTTGCCTGAATGACTATCGTCCAGTGGCCCTCACATCTATAGTCATGAAGGTTTTTGAGAGACTTGTTAAGAGCCACATTAGCTCCTCCATCCCTGTTACTTTGGACCCTCTTCAGTTTGCCTATCGCTCCAATAGATCAACTGATGATGCCATCTCACACATACTCCACTCCTCCCTCACACACATTGACAGCAGCAATGGGAACTATGCAAGACTGCTATTCATAGACTATAGCTCAGCTTTTAACACCATAGTCCCCACCAAGCTGACTAATAAACTCACAGGCCTCGGCCTAAACACCTCACTCTGCGACTGGATTCAAGATTTCCTCACCGGTAGACCTCAAGTGGTGAAGGTAGGCCAGTACACCTCAAACTCCATCACCCTGAACGTAGGAGCCCCGCAGGGCTGCGTTCTGAGTCCCCTGCTATACTCTCTCTACACACATGACTGTGTGTCCTCTCACAGATCCACATCTATTATCAAATTTGCTGATGATACTGTGGTTCTGGGCCTCATTTCCAACAATGATGAGACCGCATACTTGGATGAGGTGGAGAGACTAACATCATGGTGCCAGGACAACTGTCTCTCTCTGAATGTGAGCAAAACCAAAGAGCTGATTGTGGACTTCAGAAAGAGACACCTGCTGCCCTACTCTCCTCTTATGATCAGTGGGACCCCTGTGGAGAGAGTAAGCAGCTTCAAGTACCTCGGCGTAAACATCTCCGAGGACCTGACTTGGACTACACACATCCAAACACAGGTCAAGAAAGCCAGGCAAAGACTGTACCACCTGCGACAGCTGAGAAAATTCAGGGTCTCACCAACAATCCTGAAAACTTTCTATGCAGGGACCATAGAAAGTGTTTTGACTCAGTGCATCTCAGTGTGGTATGGAAACAGCTCCAGCCAAGACTGCAAAGCCCTGCAGAGAGTTGTGCGCTTAGCTGAGCGTATCTCTGGGTCTGCTCTCCCCTCTCTGCAGGACATCTACCTCAAACGATGCAGAAGCAGAGCTGACAAAATTACCAAAGACTCAAATCACCCTGGTAACTGTCTTTTCACTAGGCTGCCATCTGGTAAGCGCTTCCGCTGCCTGATGGCAAAAACAGAGAGACTCAGGAGGAGTTTCTTCCCCACGGCCATCAGGCTCCTGAACTCAAAGTCAGCCTCTTAAAAACATCATCTGACTTACTTCATTTACTAATCACACACTCATTACTCTCTACCTCATAACTGTCAGTGTCATTTGCTCATTTGCACACTTGCACACAACACGTTCTGTATCTTGTAAATCGTATCTTATTTTTATATTTATTTTATTTTTTGTGATTGGCTGCTTCATGTCAACCATGTATAACCTGTTGCACATTCCTCTCTGTACAGTCATGCTTATATTAATATTTAATTCTACAGCTTACTGTCATGCACATTCTTTTACATTTTATATTTTATTCTTTATATCTTATTTTTCATTCATCTTATCTTATGTTTACTTCCCTTGTGTTGTTTTTTCAATATTTGCACTGTCCATGGAGCGGACCCGACTCTCATTTCACTGCTGGTTATACAGTCTCTGTATAGTCGTGTATGTGACAAATAAAACTTGAAACTTGAAACTTGAAAACTTGAAACAGGTTTTACAGCAGGATAATCGAACGCTCATTGGCTCTCGCCTGCATTCGTCACAGATTGCGACATGCTGTGTTTCTGGTGAGGTGTGTGTTTGAATGATGCGAGCACGCGCGCACCTTCACGAGTTCACTGAGAGCGAGAGGATCAGGAAAATAATCTGGATAATATTTTCAGCGATTAACAACATAAATTCTGCACTGCACCTCACACAAACCTGCTGTATTCCTCCAGAGAGGACTGCGGCTGCAACGCATCGTTATTTGGATTACTTTTGGTAGTGCTTTTGACATTTTTGCAATAAATAAATGATTGTAATTGCATTTATCTGTCTGTCATGTTTTTCTTATACTGTACAGAAATAGCTATGTTTAGGTTTAGATGTAAGAGTGTGATTAGCGACTATAAAAACATTTTTAATGCTATATTGTTACTAAAATGGTTGTTTTCCTGCATATTTCGGTCAATTGCGTTTTATATCTTTTTACATTCGCTGTAAAATGGGTAGGTTTAGGTTTGGGGGTAGGTTAAGGGGTCTAAAAATCTAAATCGCTTATTGATAAAATGATAAAAATGCATTGATACGAATATCTTAATGATATAGAAGATACGTAAATATTTTTAAGTTTTTTAGCTAAAAATACGTATCGATTTGTACGTTTTAAACGTTGAAATACATGTAAATTGTACGTTTTAGCATCAATAAAAACGTACAAAAATATACATTTTGTGCTTGTAAATGTTACGTATTAATACCTACGTATAAACATGAGACCAGGCTGTGATATCTCAAGAAATCTTGTAATCGTTTCATCTCTTCTCTTTTACAGAAATTGAGACTTGCATAATGAGCTTCAGCACCAGAATTCCACAGACAGGTAAGATAAGATTTATCCAGGGATATATTGTTTTTTATTTCAGTTTATGTCTTCTTTTAGGGCAGGACAGTTGCTTATTTAACATAAGGGTGCAACAGGTCACTGCTGAATGAGCTTTTTTTTATTTCTTTTTTAAATGTGCATTAAAAAAATGTGCATTATTTACTTCACATAATTAACTTGCATTATATTCTCTTTGAAGTAAATAAGAAAGTAAAGTTGCACTGATGAATGTACAGCTTAAATACTGAACACAACAACCTTCATTATAAGACTATATTATGTTTCTGAACAGGGTCAGAGAAGTTTTTTTTTAGTCAAGTTTTCACTAAACATTCAAGACAAAGCAAGCTGAAACTTGTAACCACTTGCATAAGAATATAGCAGGGCCTGCATAAGCATTGTATGATAAGGTCCCTGTGTTACTTAGTAGCCTATTTCTTTTTCTTTTTTTCTAGTAGAAATATTACAATACAAGATGTATTTATGAGAAGCCAATTGACAAGATCAGAGAAATGTATCAGAATTTAAGCTTTATGCTTAAAGCAAGCAAGTTTTTTATAATTGTGATTCACTTCAGTTAAACATGCAAAAGGGGTAAGAAGTTGTTTTACTTTAATGTTGCTTTGGAACTTTAATGTTTACTTTAAATGTTACTAACGTTGCTTTTTATTCTCATAACCCATTGGCAGGTGTTTTAAGTAAAACAATAATCTCACTAAAGTTTAATACATTTCTCTGAAACAAATGACTTAAATCTTCTAAAAGTTCTAATAAAAGTAATAGTAGTAATAAAACTCGTATAGGATGTCAGTGTTTCGGATTCGTTACAGTGTTGGATATTATCTATTGTCAGCAAGCTGTAAATCGCAGGCTACATTTTTATCATGCAATCAGTTTTAACTATTTGTGTGTTTTTTTTCCTCTGTTGTTCTTTCAATTACTATTCAGTGCAGAAGTTGTTTTTCATATGCATGATTTCATAATTACGTTGAATTGTGTGTTGCCCTGATCTCTTAAGGATGTCAGAACATTGATCCTGAAGAGAAATGTAGAACCGCCCTATATGACAAAAATATATGCAAAGGTAAGTCTGTTATAAACTAAGTCTAGATCTATAAACTGCTTTTCAGTAGTTGTTTCACACCCGTCAAGATTTGATTTCAGAATCAAAATAAACATGTGAACTGCCATCGTTTTTCTTTCCTCTAAGTTTGTTAATGTTAGACCTTTAACACAGATTGGACTTGCTTTAAAAAGCATTCTGAGCAATTCTTTCTTGATAAGTTGACACTTTTTAGTGCTTTAAATGGGCAGTTATTGTAAGCTTGACAAAATCAATTATTGCAATAATACGATTGGATCACATCTATAATAAATGTGAACTGATGAACAGTGTTTCTTGGTTTATAAATAATAAACCAACTTTAATCTTTAAGAGCACTTTAATCTTTGAAATTGTTTCAATTATTGCACAATTGTAATAAAATCCATCCATTATTTATTTCTGTGTTGAAGAGAATGAAGGAAGCAGATACATTCTGGATTGGAATGGGAATAATTGTATGTGTGTAACCTGTGTTGATGGAAGATCAACCACTGTCATACCAGTGTCACACAACACATCTCACAATCCAAGTACAAATTCAACATCACATACGACAACTCACAATCCAAGTACAAATTCAACATCACATACGACAACTCACAATCCAACTACAACTCTCAAATCACATGATGCAACTCGCAGTCCAACTACAGTTAAGGATGGAATTACTGATCCCTCAGAGGCATCGTAAGTGTACAGTTACCAGTGGATATCAAGTCTAAAACCTGTTACAGAATACCATGTAATTCAATCACATTTTACAGGGAGGACTTGGACAGTCTGAAGTCTAAGATTGAAGAGTTGGAAAAAGGCAATAAAAGCAATGCAATGATTGTCACAAAGAATGGTGTTGGTCTTCTTCATGTACAAGCCAAGAACACAGAAACCAAAGACATCAACATATGCTACTCTTCAAATCATGCTATGGTAAACCTAAGAGCTAAGATGCATTAAAACATTGTGTGATTTATCAGTTATCATGGCAATTCTTCTTTTCACAGGTTGTTGAGAGTCAAAGTGACCTGATTACAAGCTGTTCCTGGTTAACAAAGATTTCCAAGGAGGCTTTTGATAAATCACGTCTTGAAAACAATGCAAGTGCATTTGTTGGAGTTCTACGGTTCAAAAACATGAGAAATAAGGTACTGTACGCATCTATGATTTTTTTTTTTTACTTTTAAGTCTTGTGGAAAGATTATTTTTTTTATTATTACTTTTGGACTAATCTTTTTGATCTGTTATATTGACACACATTTATATTTATATCATGATTGCTCTTTCCTGGTTTCTGATTTAGAATCAAACTAAAAATCACACGGTTTTAAACAATGAGGTTTATGGAATAACAATGAGGGACAAAATCTCCAACCTTACCAACACTATTGACATGTTCTTTACAAATAATGATAAGGTAATGAAGGTTTTGTTGCAGAACTTATCTGTTATAATGACCAGACAATGTGGAAACAAAATAAAAATAAACATGTTCTTTCAGGACAGTAAGGCATCCTGCAGTTCTTGGGATGGCAAAGGTATTTTAAATTTATTTATATAAAATGATCAGTGTAGTGACCCTTACTTGATATTAGAAAGTCACTTCTTGGGTCTGCTGGGTAAATTTTAGACACCTCTTTGTTTGCTCCTTTACATCCATTAAAGTCCAGGAAAATGATGTAGATCACAGTTGATTTATTTTTCTTGAGTGTTACAAAACTGAACTGATACAACTTAACAGTAAAATACAAAATAATTCAAGCTGTAAACTATAAAAACACCGGAAAACATTGGACGGGAGAAAGAAGGTCTAAAGACCGTGTGCTTCCAGCAAACCACCCCATCTCATTAGACACCTGTGGCTTTATCTCATGGTTTGACCTGTAGAGGGCGCACACAGACTCCAGAATGGTTCATCCTGTAGAGAGCGCACACGAGCTCCATATAACATACAAGAAAGAAGGGAAAACATGAAACAATATAGCAAAACCTATAAATGGCTCCTACAAAACCGGCCCCTAATTGTATTTGGCTTATCACAAAAACAATTACCAACATTTATCAAAAGGAGCCTTAATATAGTTAAAGGAAATCAATATTATAAGTGGAATAAATTTAATACTCATCTTTTTTGTTATTGATACTGGAGGGACGAGGGCATCATTCTGTATTCTCCAATAATAAACATATCTTAGTTATAGGCCTCTCTAAGATACTGGTTTGGGTCTTCACTTTGACAGTTCGGACTAATCCATTATGATCATGAAGAACTTCTGTGATTCGTCCTAAAATCCAAGAGCCACGTGGAGCGGTAGGATCTACCACCAACACTACATCACCAACCGCAAAGTTCCTTCTTTTGTTCCATTTTTGCCTCTCTTGCATTATGGGTAAGTACTCATGAACCCAACGCTTCCAAAAAATGTCAGCAAGGTATTGCACTTGCCTCCAACGTCGTTTTACGTATACATCAGTTTTATTGAATAACCCAGGTGGTGTAATGGGCTGCGATTGCAATAGCAAAATGTGGTTTGGGGTGAGTGGCTCCAGGTCTCGATGGTCATTAGAGACTATAGTTAAAGGACGACTGTTCAAGATAGCTTCTACTTCACATAACAGCGTGTGTATTCCTTCCTCAGTTAACTCTTGTTGCTTTAAAACTGAAAGTAGTACTTGTTTAGTGGATTTAATCAGCCGCTCCCACATTCCTCCATGGTGAGATGCTCCTGGAGGATTAAAACTCCATTCTATCCCACGATGACGCAAAGACCTTTGAATGTGATCTTGATTGAGGGCAGATAGAGCCTTTCTCAATTCTCTTTCCGCACCCACAAGATTTGTCCCATTATCAGACCTCATATGTTTCACTTGTCCTCTTCTACATATAAAGCGTCTGATAGCTTGAATACAAGAGTCAGTGTCAAATGAATACGCAACTTCTAGATGTACAGCTCTGGAAGTCATACATGTGAACAATACTCCATAACGTTTCAATGCAATTCGTCCTCTTTTAACGTCAATAGGCCCAAAATAGTCAACACCCACGTTAGTAAAAGGGGGTAAATCAGGAACCAACCTTTCCGATGGTAGATTGGCCATCTTTTGCTCTCCTACTTTGGGTCTGTTTCGCCTGCATACAACACATTGAGTTATAACTTTGCGTGCAGCAGAATTAGCGTTGATGATCCAGAACCTTTTACGGAGTTCCGAAAGGATGTGATTTCTTCCTATATGTCCCAACGTTTCATGTATGTGTCTAAGGATGAGTGTCGACACATGAGAATGTTTGGGAAGTATAGCAGGAAACTTAACTTCTTCGGGTAAGGCCGCTTTAGACAGACATCCTCCTACCCTAAGAATTCCATACTTCAACACTGGATCAAGTCGGTACAGAGTACTTGACTTCTTAATGTTGGTATGTACGCTTGAGATCTCTTCTGAATAATGGCTTGCTTGAACGTACTGAATTATGGACAGTTCGGCCATCTTCAAATCCGAAACATTTACCTTCTGTCCACCCAGTAAAGCCTTGCTACGTTCCATATTTTGCTTGAAAGCCTTTTCCATATTCAGAGTTACTAGGTTGGTGTTGGTTTTTGAACTTAGTTCTTTTCTGTTAAGTACCAAACACTTCAAGGTTTCTTTAAGCTTCAGATACCAGGCTACTGAGACTTTGAGCTTAGTCCAACTTGAAAAATAAGACATGAGCTTGTCTGTAGGATTGGTACCACCTTGGATGATGACGTTCATGGTTGAGCTTCTTTTAACCTCTGGATCATCCTCAGAAAGTGAATGGGCTTTTATGTAGATTGGTGGCCAGTCAAGATTTGTTTTCCATAGGAAATCTGGACCATGAATCCATCTTGTGTTCTGAAGAAACCTTTTAGTCCTCTGTCCTCTTGAGGCTTCATCAGCAGGATTTAATTTGGTGTCTACAAATTTCCATTGTGTAGGTTCTGTTGTTTCTCTTATAAACGACACTCTGTTCGCCACAAAGGTATGGAACCTAGTATGTTCATTGGATATATATTTCAGTACTGATTCACTATCAGTCCAAAATATTGATGTTTCTAAATCCAGCTGTAATTCTGACTTGAGAACTTTGTCTACCTTAGTGGCTAGAACTGCAGCAGCTAACTCCAATCTCGGAATTGTGATTTTCTTTAAGGGAGCCACCCTAGACTTGCCCATCAGAAAACTGACGTGTACTGCATTCCTCTCATTTACGAGTCTCAGATAGCTTACAGAACCATAGGCTAACTCACTAGCGTCAGCAAAATGATGAAGTTGTGCGTGTGCATAGTTGTTAAAACGCTTGGGTTTTATACATCTGCTGACTTGGAAGTTTGTTATCTGCTTAAGCTCCTCTTTCCATACAATCCATTTATCACTTAAAGACTGAGGTATCTCTTCATCCCATCCGACGTTCCTTCTACACAGTTCTTGCAATAATAGTTTGGCAGGTACGATGAGAGGAGCAAGGAACCCTAAAGGGTCATAGATAGAACTCATGGTAGACAGTATACCTCGTCTGGTATGTGGCTGTGGCTTGTTAGTGACATCAAAAGTGAAATTATCATCTTCCACACACCACTGAACTCCTAGTGCTCTTTCTGTTGGAAGTTTGTCTCTGTCCAAATCTAACTTGCCAACTTCTTTTGCTCGGTCAGACTCTGGGATACTAGATAACGCCAAACGACTGTTGGTTACCCATTTAGCTAGGTGGAAACCTCCTCTTTCACAAGCAGCTGTTACTTCCTGGATAAGCAAAACTGCTTCTTCTTGCTTGGATACGGACATCAGACAGTCATCAACGTAAAAGTTAGACAAAATTGTGTCAATTACTTTAGACCTGAAATGTTGTCTACTGTCCTCAGCAGTTCTTCTGAGAGCATAGCTTGCACAGCTGGAAGAGGATACAGCTCCAAAAATGTGAACGGTCATACGGAAATCTAATGGAGTGAGACTTACATCACCTCCTGGCCACCACAGGAACCTTAGGAAGTCAACATGTTCCTCTGCCACCTTTACTTGATGGAACATTGCTTCGACATCACCCATTATGCCTATTGAATCCTGACGGAATTTAATTAGCACTCCGGTGAGTCCATTAGTGAAGTCTGGGCCTTGGAGTAACTCAGAATTAAGAGAAGTACCTCTGAATGATGCTCCACAGTCAAAAACTACTCTTAACTTTTTCTTCTTTAAGTGGTATACCCCATGATGGGGTATGTACCAAATGTTTCCTTCTTTTCCTTGCAGTTGTTCTCTAGGCACCCTTTCAGCAAATCCTTTATTAAGAACTTCAGAAAGAAAGTTGTTATATTCTTCGTGAAAAACAGGATCTCTTTTAAATTTTCTTTTTAGACTGTCTAGGCGTTGTTCGGCAATTTGTCGATTGTTGGGCAAAGAAACATCCTGATTTTTGAAGGGAAGTTTGAGGCTATAATGTCCGTCCACTATTTTGGCAGACTCGTCAACAATTTTCATGAATTGCTTGTCTTCCCTAGACATCTCCTTTTTCTCATCGTATGCTTTCTCATTAAACTCAGTATTATACTGGGCTATCATTAGGTCGTGCAAATTGACCAGTGATATACGGTTGACATTAACTGTGGTGCATCTATTGTCTCCTCCTCTTAATGGGCCGTTAACCACCCAACCCAGCAAAGTCCTCACAGCATATGGCCCATCTCCCTGGCTGTTGATTATTTCCCAGGGTTCTAATAATTTAGAGGCATTAGTGCCAATTAACAGGCCAATATCTGCTTCTATGGTGGGAAGTAAAACTCCTTTTAAGTAAAGCCATTTGGATACTTCACTCTGAATAGGGATGTTGTGCTTATTGACAGGCATGGAGGTTTGTGTGTATACATCTGGAAGGGCGATGAAGTTGTTCTCAAATAGTGCACTCACCTCCAAACCAGACACCACATTACTGACCATCGTCTTCTCTTGATTCATCGTTCGCAAAAGAATGTTGGTCTTTTTTCCAGTCATATTAAGCTGATTCATGAGGCCTGTAGTGCAAAATGTGGCAGAACTGCCAGGGTCCAGAAATGCATACGTTTGCACTATTTTGTTTCCTTTGCTCGCCTTGATCTTCACTGGCACAATTGATAGAACACTTTCTTCCTCACCGGCCCCAATGTGGCCACAAGCATGGGAAGAAATTGATGGTTTGTCATGATTAGGATGATGTACTCCAATAGTTGTCGGATTTTCCACTTTTTCTATATGGAGTATTGTTGGGTGTTTTTGACTGCAGACTTTACAGATTTGACGCTTATTACAGGTTTTACTCATGTGTCCTTGGACAAGACATCCAAAGCATATTCCCTTTTCCTTTATAAACTGGATTTTATCTTTGTGCATCTTTTATTTAAACTGAGGACAGACATCTAGCAAATGCTCCTTTGCGCAGAAAAGGCAAATGGCTAGCATATTTAGAGTTTGTGCTCTCTCCATAGACACACTGGTGGCAAAACTGCTGCTAGAAGACTTTGACTTGCCGGTTTTAATGACAGATTTAGTCTTAGCGGCATTTCGATTAGTTTGATCAATTATATTGCCAAATATAGGGTCAGTTAATATATTAACTTGCTTCTCAATGAACTTGACTAGGTCGCAGAATCTCACCTTGCTGTGTCCCCTTTCATGGAGCTCCAAAACTTCAATTCGCCATCTTTCTCTGAGTTTGAATGGCAATTTAATGGTCAGTGATCGAAGATTAGAAGCAAGATCAAGTTCCTCCATAAATGCCATCTCTTCCATAACATTACAACACCCTCTCAGGTATAGTGCAAAAGCCTGCAGTCCCTTTGGATCCTCTGGCTTAATGGATGGCCAAGACAGAGCCTTTTCAATATATGCATTAGAGATTTTAAACTCATTTCCAAAATGTTCTTTGAGGAGATTTTTGGCTCGCTGATATCCCCTAACAGGATTCATGTGAAAGCAAGTCTTGATCAATTCTTTAGGCTGCCCTCTGGTAAACTGTTCCAAAAAACACAGCCTATCTCGATCGTTGTCAATTTTACTCTCAATAGTATCCTCAAAAGATCTAATGAATGCTCTAAACTCCAGCGGCTCTCCATCAAAAACTTTGACTTCCTTCTGAGGCAAAGAGAACAAGATTGTCTGTTTCACAAGACTGTCAGTGATATCAGTTTGTTTCTGTAAAATACTATACAAAGCAGTGTCGGCTGAAGGTGTTGGATTCACTTGGGGTGCTGGCTGAGATATTGAACTGGATGGCTGAATGCCTGGGTGACTAGGTGCATGAGTCTGAACTTGCACCGGATGGTGTCGTACATCAGGTCTTGGTAGTTCAACAGCGCTACATACTGGTTCAAGATGTTGCCGCTCCTCTCTAAAGGCATAGTGCGTCTCTGCTTGAGCAGATACAAATGAACCTGTTTCCAAAGGGACTGGATTGGCTTTGGGATGTTTCAGAGGAGCTTTGCTTTCCTTTTGCTCACGGAATGCCGAATGCGGCGGCTCTTTAGGACAGACATTTTGAACCTTCATTGCACTTCTCATTGAGTCACCTAGTACCATCCGAGATTTATCTCCAATGCATCTTGTTCCTTATCAATATATTCATTCATTGCATCCACTGGACTTACTGGGTTTTCTACTTCTTTTAAGATATTGATTCTAGCAGTGGTAGCTGCTAACTCAGATTCAATTTCCAATGTTTCCTTTTGTTTTCTTATTTGCTCCTTCTGCAGGTTTAGCTTCTGCTCCTTTTCCTCAAGTGCGTGTTTCTCTTTTAATGCAGCATAACGGGCTTTTAGAGCAGCCTGTTCCGCTTCTGCTTCAATCAATGCTGACAAGTGTGAACTGTGCGAGCTCCGAGAACTATACGATCTCCGTGAACTGCGTGAGCTCCGTGTAGACTCTTTCGACCTGAAAGATACTACAGAAACATTATCAGCAGGAGCATCAACCTCAACATCTTTTGTAACTGCAGTACTAGACAACCAGGTAGTCACACATGACATAAAATCTTGAATTGCATCCATTTTAGGCTGGAACCACTTCTCAAGATCAATTCTACGCTCTTCCTCACTTAAAAGATGTTGGAAAGACTTATGAGCATCTTTAAATTCATCCAGTAATTTCCTGTATTTGACCATGCTTTGTCTGACTTCAAGGACGTTTACATCATCATCCAACAATCCTTTAACAATGTTCATTTGGCGTGTTAACAAAGCCAATCTTATTTTCCTGTTTGCTCGCAACTGATATATTGTTTCCTCCATGTCTTTCAGAGAATCATCACAAGCTTCCTGACGCTCAAGAACTTCTGGCTCAATTGACTCTTCAGTCATATTTATCCAATCAATCAAAAGTTTGTTTATTTTGCAAACTGATAGCAATGTTGCGGATTCAACAATTAAAGTTCATGCATTTGCAAAGTCTTTTGTGCAGCATACTCATGCTTAAACATCTTCTGACCTTTTCCTGTTTCCACAAACATAAAATGTTTTGAACTTTACATACCGCATGCTTTATCCGCGATCATCAGCTAGCTCCTTGTTGTGCTCAAATAATCCAAATACAAATCCAAACGATTTTGAGCCAGGTCTTTAGACTAATGTAGTGACCCTTACTTGATATTAGAAAGTCACTTCTTGGGTCTGCTGGGTAAATTTTAGACACCTCTTTGTTTGCTCCTTTACATCCATTAAAGTCCAGGAAAATGATGTAGATCACAGTTGATTTATTTTTCTTGAGTGTTACAAAACTGAACTGATACAACTTAACAGTAAAATACAAAATAATTCAAGCTGTAAACTATAAAAACACCGGAAAACATTGGACGGGAGAAAGAAGGTCTAAAGACCGTGTGCTTCCAGCAAACCACCCCATCTCATTAGACACCTGTGGCTTTATCTCATGGTTTGACCTGTAGAGGGCGCACACAGACTCCAGAATGGTTCATCCTGTAGAGAGCGCACACGAGCTCCATATAACATACAAGAAAGAAGGGAAAACATGAAACAATATAGCAAAACCTATAAATGGCTCCTACAATCAGTTTTAACAAAATTTTATAATTCATTTTTTATAATCAATTTCATTTGTCACTCTCTTTTCTTTGAAGGTGAGCTTGATTGGACAACGTTTGGCTGTGAGACAGAAAGAATCAACAACACCATAAAGTGCTCCTGCTCACATCTGACATTCTTTGCAGTGCTGATGGTGAGAAGCTTCTCAGAGATGAATTTATGCTTTCATAATTCATGTTTCATTTAAAGTTTAAATTAAATGGTCCATGTACATGTTCATTTGTTTTTTTGCAACATGATAAAACGGCACCATTTTTTGTTTTTATTTTTTTCAAAAACATGAAAAAACAAGTTATCGCTTGATATTTCGTTTTTTACATTCAGGGGTAGAAAATGGATTAACAGCTTGAATGTTCGATTTCCACTAACTGGTCAAGCAAAGATCAAATGGTGCCGTCATCATGTCTTCTTCAGTTCAGAATCAGTGCAACAGAATAAGGAGTCCTCCGTTGCTATAGTTAAAGAGCGTTTATTGCAACTCCTACATTACATCACTCTCTCATCAAACACCCAGATTAAAAAATGACTTGACACAAACATACTGGGGCAGTGCCTAGACAGGGCTTACTTCTGTGTAGGCATAGATTCTCTATGGCAAATATTAGGTGCTTATTGCAGAAATGTGTGCCTTGCATCTGCACCCACATTACTCTTTTAGTCTATTTCTAAAATAATGTTTTGCATGAATGCATTTGCATTATAGTGAAGAGCAGACCAGTATACATTTTAGTGTGAATACGCAGCAGTCATAACTTTTATTTTAGACAGTGAGCTTATTTCGTTAATAATGAGTATAAATTGATTTAATTTTAGACAAAACGGCATGCTTTATTTCACTTAAAACACAGGCGCAGTGTAGGGTTTCATTCTTGAATGAATCCGAGTCTTTGAGTGAGTGCTATCTATCTATCTATCTATCTATCTATCTATCTATCTATCTATCTATCTATCTATCTATCTCTCTCTCTCTCTCTCTATATATATATATATATATATATATATACACACACACACACATACTCGAATGCAGGTGGTGAACTCTGGAAAGTTTCATCTTTGTCTAGCGTCTGCTGTATTTTTCTCCAGAAGTTATGACCGATATAAAAATGTCTTTGTACTTTTTTAAACTAAATTGGCTGCTATCTGTGGTTGTTGTTGCAGTCTCCATTATTTTGTTGTTATTCTGTCTCTTTGGTTTAATTTTCTACTTTGAATCAATGGCCCAGGCCAGTGCTGCCACCTTGTGGAACAATTGTTTATTGCAAAACCAAGACAATGCACATGTGCAACCTGCATGTAAAAAGATGGATGAGACGCATTAGTCCGTGTTTCACTCCGTCTCGAATCGCGCTCGCGGAAAGCGCTCGAGAAACAGTATCTCTTCCGCGGCTCGTATAAGCTCTCATTTTTTTATTTTTTTAAGTAAGAGCAAGAGACTGGATGACATTCACGTTACATGATTTGGCTGATTTTTACGTAGAGAGTGTGACAGCGCACCACATTAAAAGAAACGATCATTCATGTTTTCAGAACCGCTGGCCAAAATTAAAAACGAAACTAAAATTAAAACATCTTTGAGAGCAAAGATAGCATAAGCTGGTGTTTCGGGGGCCCTACGCAGCGTGCGTATTCTGCATATAGGGAGGATCGGCTCTGATGCCAAGACAGGTATTTTGAGATAATTTTGTGTGTATTTGTCCATTCAAGCTCAAGAAGATGCAAAACAGGAATCAGTTCTGTGTTTGCGTGTTGTCTGAAACCCCGCTCTCTGTCTACGTGCTTTGAGTGTGTCCGCTGTATGAAATCGAACACATCTATTAGGTGGGTTCGACTTCATGCGGCGCAGCTTCTTCAGAGAGCCTGCAGTAGCTCTGATGATGACATAGCGGTTTCAGGATTGGCCAAATTCACCACATGACACAGATCATGCGTGTTTTGTGTTTATTCTGACACCATCAGTTCCACTAAATCTATGTTTTTATAACAATAACAGCTCTTTTACTGTACTCGCAATCTTATATTAAGTCACATTTATCAAAAAATAAATAAAAATACTGATAAAATTATTATATTGACTGTATTGTTGTTATTTAAATAGTATAGGCTTAGGTTAAATTTCATTATTGGACAGATGGCACTGTATTAAGCAGTACATAAGAATTATTTCAGTTGCTTCATAAAAATGTCTCTGAAATATCTGTGTATTTGACAAATACTGCATTTAATTAATTTCAACCGTGATAAAGTATGCAAACACCGTGCGAGCTCCGCTTTCAATTCCGCCCCTGAATGCAAGCAGCAACTATCACCGTACGGTCTGCACAGCACTGCATGAACTCAAACACACCTAATGTGTCTCTCTAATATCTCATGTGAGAATATTTTTCATCCTTTGTCGGTGTAGCCTCTTGATCAAATGTCTTGTAGTTTGTGCACCCTGTTAGTGTTGTGTTGTGTAGCATGTACACTGCTATGACAAGGTGACCATGGTGATTCATGTAGTCTTTTAGTCATATAGTGTGAGCTTAGGGAAATGGTGAAATAACGATGGCATTGCAAAGTGATAAAACTATTTATGACCACAACCTGCCAAATTGCCTATTGTTGATATGTGATATATTTAAAATTAAAGAAGAGATTTTTGCTAAAAAAAAATAAAAATTCAAATCCTCCCTCTGATCTATGTTTTGTTCTGTTTTCTCTGATTCCTCAGTCTCCGCCAGATGCAAACATCACAGCGCAGGATCTGGAGTCACTGACTTATATCACTTCTATCGGCTGCGGCATCTCCATGTTTTTTCTGTCCATCGCTTTATTCATGCATTTCCTGTTACGGTAGAGTATCTTAAAGTATAACATATAGTTAGGCCACGTGTCCACTAGGGTTGCCACCTGTCCCTTAAAATACGGAATCGTCCCGTATTTAAAGGTAAAATGATTGTCCCGTATTTTCCAAAGGCCAACACATAGTTGAATCAACAAATAAGTATTTTGCACTGTTTATAATACTAATAGCAATTATAATGAAATCAATTTCATTATTATTATTAGAGAAGCTCATTTGGCATCTTTGTTTCCATAGTGACGGAGTCGCCGTTAAAGCCCTTTCACACAAGTGCAGCATGCGGTAAACCTGCACAGTTTTAAAACATCTTGGAGCTCACGTCTGCCCTTTGAACACAAGACTCTCCAGATGTGGGGCTAAATGGGAAATTTATCAATGGGTCTGTCCAGTAACTAATGATGAACGCACAGTTTGTAGAGTAGCATTTCAGTTGCTTACCATGGACTGTCTGACTTAAAGAGATAGTTCACCTAAAAATGAAAATTGTCATCGTTTACACACCCACAAGTTGTTCCAAACCTGTAATAATTGCTTTCTTCTGTTAAACATAAAAGAATATACTTGGAAGAATGTGGGTAACCAAACAGTTTCTGGTCCCCAATGACTCTAATGGTATTTTTTTCTCTACTATGGAAGTTACTGAGGACCAGCAGCTGTTCAGTTACCCACATTCTTCAAAGTATCTTCTTCTGTGTTCAACAGAAGAATGAACTTTATGCAGGTTTAGAACAGCCTGGGTAAATTATGACAGAATTTTCATTTTTGGGTGAACCAAACCATTAAAGTGACAGACATCCATGCTTCTAAAGGTATAAGCCTATTGTTTTATTAAAATTTGCATAGTCTGTTAATATAATATTCCATACATTATCAGAGATTGGTAGACATAATTATTATATTTTTATACATTATTAGACAGATTAATAAAAATTATAGTTAATGTTGGACACTATTTATTAATTAATTAATCATTTATATTAATCATGAATATATACATAATATATAATTATATATGTCATATACAATTTGGCATTTTAAAAAGTAAAAAAAATGCTAAATTATTTAGATAAAAATGAGACAAATAGTTACATAATAATGTAGTCCTAATTTAAGCAAATTAATAATAATAAAAAAATAATATAAATTTATCCCATCCAGGTAACAGCTGCAGAACTGTCAAAAAAAGACAAATAATAATTATAAATAATCATTTAAAATAACAATATTAATGTGTTCTGTTGCAAGTTTACATACTTGAGCATGTTATCTCATGTTTTATTGTTGAGTGGAGTTCCTCACTGATTATTTATGTCATTGGAGTTTTTATTGTTGTTGTTGTTATCGTTATTAATTGGGGGGGGGGGGGTCTTGTATGGGTGTCCCTTATTTTACCTCGCTGAAGGTGGCAACCCTAGTGTCCACCAAAGCGTTTCAGCCAGCTGAAAATGCTAGGCGCTCTGCTGAAAATGCCCAGCTGTGAGCACTTGAGCACAGCGTTTTTTTCCGTTGAGACGCTCTGGTAGCTATGATATGGAATATCCGCTGACGTAATGGCAGATGCAAAGCAAAAGCATTTTTTTTCTCCAAGCATTATTTTTCATAATATTATGGTAGTCTGGCAATTCCATCTTGTAAAGAAAATACTCAGAGACAAGCAATATTAACTTCCCTATTGTTGTTTATTTATAGTACAACAGGGTGTGACGGTTGGTCGGTATTGGTCCCACCCCTACTCCACTGTGATTGGTTAGCTTACAAAAAAGTGACAGTGATAAGTGCTGCATTTTACCCAAAGTTGAAAATTCTTTAACTCTCGGCGCTGAGGAAAAAAACTCCTCAGTCAGAAAAAGACGCTCAGCACTCAGCAAGCTCCTGGCATTTTATTGAGAACAATTGAAAAAAAATACGCTAGCCTTGGGAAAAAAACGCTTTGGTTGACACGCGGCCTTAGTGCTGTTATTTAAGTATTAGTTAATGTTGCAAAAATGGTTGTTTTTATATTTTAATAGGAAAGCCAAATCAAATCAGGCCACGAAGATCTTGATGAACATGTTTGTGGCTTTGTTTCTACTGAATGCCTCGTTTTTGTCAAACGAGAGCGTTGCTAACACACAAGACAACGCTGCGTGCGTCTTCATAGCGCTGCTCCTGCATTACTCCATGCTGGCCTCATTCACCTGGTTCTTCATTCAAGCTCTTCATATGTACTTATGGCTCCTCAGACAGAACGTCACCATCACAAACTACATGAGGAAGATCACTGTGTTGGGCTGGGGTGAGTTAGAGCAACAAAACCCCTATAGGGTCATTCCGTGTCCCTAAGCACATACTCTATCTCTCCCGCTCTCTCTCCCTCACAGACGCACATATATTTGCACACACGTTAACATAAGTGCTAATGTTGTTAACGCTACTCTGAGGATTTTATCAGTAACATAGTTTAACAACTTAAACTACATGACTTCTCACAAGCGATGTAACAATAACGGCGCTGTTCGTGAAGAAAATTAAATTTAAGCTTCACTATAATTAGAGACATTGCTGCCGAACACTTTGAGACGCACAGACTCACAGAGGTAATCTCTCTCTCTCTCTCATAACTTAGTTATTAACTGTATTAACTGCATTAGTCTGCTATCAATGGCTCAAGCCTCCGTTACAGTTTAAAATTACGTTTTGGAATTAGCAACGGAGGCGTTGGATGAGATGCGGAAGAAATAATCCTACTCACAATAGCGATTTAAGTAGAAAAACCAGACGAATGCCTTGAAATATATCATCTGATCGATGTCTTGAGGTGTGGCAACCGTAGTATAAGCGGAATAATTGACTTCAGTCCACTGAATTATTAGAAAAATAATGCACACCTGAGGCTTCGCGTCGTGGCCGCATCACCACCTCGGGTGTGCATTATTTTTCTAATAATTAAACAGCCCGTCGTCAATTATTCCTTACTTACTTTTCAAGCTAGACCAGCCACTGTGTATGCGTGCTGTCCTAAATCTCAGGTTTCTATGGGAACCGGAGCTTATAGCAGCCTCTGCAGTGATGCTGCGATTAGCTGTTTTATTTAGAAGGCGGGACTATTCCGCCATATTGCGCATTGCAGTTTCTCCCATTGATAAGTAATAGGAGTGAATGTCTATAGTCTTTGCTCTGTCCTTTTCTTGAGCATCTTATCACTTATTTCAGTACCACTGACATACTATTAGTTTATATTAATATTTTAATTAATTTTATTTTTGTATTTTGTTTTCCTTTTAATTTTTTAAGTTTTAGTAATTTCTTGTAAGTATTAGTATTTTTATACGCAATTTTTTTTTTTTGAAACTATCATTTTTATTACTTTTTATTTTAGTTTTAGTTAAACTAAATGAAAATGAGAAATGTTGCATTGGCAACACGGAATGTTTTGTTCAGTAATAAATATATACAGTGCCTTGCGAATGTATTCATTCATACCCCTTAATTTTTTTCATATTTTGTTATGTTGCTGCCTTATGTTAAACTGCTTTAAATTACTTTTTTCCCCCATATCAATCTACACTCCATACACCATATTGACAAAGCAAAAACAGAATTGTCACAACTTCGTAAATTTATTAAAAATAGAAAACTAAAATAAGTAGCTACATTGCATAAGTACTCATACCCTTAACTAAATATTTAGCTGAAGTACCTTTACTACGGTGCCCGTGAGGGGTCGTCTTCGGTTCACTTAGTTTTGTCGTGGCCACAACATATTAAGTCGTGGGAACGTGATATGTTGTGGCCACAAGATATTAATTCGTGGGAACGTCATATTAACTCGTGGGAACGTGATATGTTGTGGCCACAAGATATTAATTCGTGGGAACGTCATATTAACTCGTGGGAACGTGATATGTTGTGGCCACAAGATATTAATTCGTGGGAACGTCATATTAACTCGTGGGAACGTGATATGTCGTGGCCACGAGATCGTTTTGTCAAGGTAACAACATCCTTATGTTGTGGCCTCGAGATGCTATGTTGAGGGAATAACATCCATTTCTCGTGGCCACGTCGTCTTATGTTGAGAGAACGAGATATTTTTCTCATGGCCACCGAGTTTAATGTGTAAACAAACCTACGTGACCATAGCAACCAGGGATTATCAGGGATTCATTAATATTTTATTTTGAATTAAAAAATTATTATAGAAATGACATAATTAAATTATTATATTGACCATAGGCTACTGGACTGTAGGCAATTGCACGCGATGTAACCAGCATTCTAATTAAGTTTATCACAAATAGACTAAATGTTACATAAAACACATAATATAAACCTACAAGAAAACATTTTTATCCATCCCACAGTCTTGCTAGCTGTGTGTCTCCATTAACTGATTGTCTTTTTCCGTAATATTTGTATATTATTATTAGCTATTATTATCATCATTATTGTTTTGGCAGCATGGCAGCGGGCTTTGTCATGAATGCACCTCATTCCACCAAACTTTTATTTCTTCTTATTTATTTAGGTAGATAATTGATCAACAAAAAATATATTAAAATTAAGATACAAATCGTACAAAACGAAATTCGTTCCAAAACAAGGGATTCCACAAAAAAAGAATATGAAGTGGTCAAAAATTATGTCTGACCCACTTCCAATCTTCCGGCGTCCTGCCGTGACGCCCCTTATGACGTTTACAATTTCCTTTCTTAATTAACAAATTGAACTAAAAACACAAACAAATAATTTAAAATAAAAGCACTTTCTTAAATGGCTACAACAATTATTATTAGCCTATTATTATATTTTAATATTAGTTTTTTTTCCCTTCATTTCGATCGCTTTACATAAGTTCTGACCAGTTTTGTAAGCCTACTGTAAATGCTCGACATAAATCTTTGATGGTGTTTCTTTGAGGAATGAATCATTCATGTAGTTTCATTTGTAAATAAAAACGAGCTCATTTATCATCATGCACTGGCATAAATAGCCTACAATCATTAAAGTATTGGCATAATTGTCAGGCGTTTACAGTATTTGCAAAATATATGATAGCATAATTATACAGAACGTTAATTAGGTAAAGCCATGAATTGAAAGGGGAAATAAATATATAAAAATATAGCCCTAACAAGTTAATATAACCTAATAATAATAATAATAATAATAATAATATACAAATATTAAATGAAAATGTTTAATGTTAATAAAAATGTTTTATTCATCTCTGATAATCCCTGGTTGCTATGGTCAGGTAGGTTTGTTTACACATTAAACTCGTGGCCACGAGAAAAATATCTCGTTCTCTCAACATAAGTCGTTGTGGCCACGAGAAATGGATGTTGTTCCCTCAACATAGCATCTCGAGGCCACAACATAAGGATGTTGTTACCTTGACAAAACAATCTTGTGGCCACGACATATCACGTTCCCACGAGTTAATATGACATTCCCACGAATTAATATGTTGTGGCCACGACAAAACTAAGTGAACCGAAGACGGCCCCTCACGGGCACCGTACTTTACAGCCTCAAGTCTTTTTTGTTTGATGTGACAAGTTTTGCTCATCAACATTTGGCAATTATCTGCCATTTGTCTCCTCACCTCTTCACCTCTCAAGCTCTTTCAGGTTGGATGGGTGCAGACACACATTTTCAGGTTTCTCCAGAAATATTTGATTGCATTCAAGTCCAGGCTGTGCCACTCAAAGACATTCACAGCGTTGTGTATAAGCCACTCTTGCTGTGTGTTTAGGGTTATTGTTCTGTTGGAAGGTGAACCTTCTGCCCAGTCTGAGGTTCTGAATGCTCTGGACTGGGTTTTCATTAAGGCTCTCTCTATATTTTGGTGCATTGAGCTTTTCTTCTACTCTGACGTTTCTCTCAGTCCCTGCCGCTGAAAACAGCCCCACAGCATGAGGCTGCTACCAGCACACTTTACTTTTGGGACGGTACTCTGCAGGTGATGAGCAGTGCCTGGTTTCCTTTAAACATTATGCTTAGAATTGAGGTTCATCAGACCAGAGAATCTTGTTTCTCACAGTCTGAGGGTCCTTTAGGTGCTTTTTTGTAAATTCCAAGTGTGTTTTATTTTTTCTTCACTGAGGAGAGGATTGAGTTTGGCCACACCGCCATAAAGACCGGATTGGTGAAGTGTTGCAGTGATGTTTGTCCTTCTGTAGCTTTCTCCTATCTCCACATATGATCATGGAGCTCAACTAGAGTGACCATCAGGTTTTTGGTCACCACGCTAACCAAAATCCTTCTCCATCAGTTGCTCAGTTTGGCCAGGAGGCCAGCTCTAGGAAGAATCTTCATACAATACATTCACAAGGCACCAGTGGGGATTTCTTTAAGACTGCAAGGGGAGCTCGGTTTCCCCTATAATGTCAAAAAATTAATGGTCAAATATGTACTATTGTGTTAACATTTTATTGACTAAAAATGCGTTAGAACACGTTCATCTTGAAGACAAGTTTGTTCAGAATCAGCTACATATAGCAGGTCGGCTGACTCTATTTCCTTCTCATACATTCCCGTAGCGTCACAGTGTATTTCCCTGTTGAAGCCTAGCGTCCATTGACTTCAATGGGGCTGGTTTGAACAGTTTTTTTTCAGTGCATCGAAACTAGACGGTCATTGGATAAATGCTGCTATTATGTCCCGCCCACGGACGCTCAGCGTCTCTGGGGTGAATGGAGGAGTGGGCTGGCCTGGACTCCGGGCTTCTGCGTGACGAAGTCAAGTTGAGCTTTATTGTCATTCCGCTACATGTAGGGACATACAGTGGAAAGAAATGTCGTGCCTCACAGGACCACGGTGCTACATAAATACAGACATACAACAATGAAGTAAAACACTATAAACCTATACACAAACTAACCTACTGACAGATTTGACTAGGTATACTATATATAAATGTTTACCCTATACAACTAAAGATAAAGATAGAAAATACAAACTATACAAACTGTTTACCCTAAATGTTTACCCTATACAACTAAAGATAAAGATAAAAAATACAAACTATGCGAATGCTTCACATAAATACTGTACATGTGCAGAGAGAAACATTGTGAGTCAGCAGCTGGCTGGGGAACAGTATAAGATGATTTGTAGTAGTGCATGAGCATGTAAACATACATATATTGCTGAGTCTTTTGTGGGATTGTGTACACATAGCAGTGTTAGGAAAAGTGTCTAGTGCATAGAGGAAAGTGTGTTACTACAGGTGGTTTGTACAGGCCCACTCACCTGTGTGTAGCACACTTGGATTGCACAAAAAAGTTCAGTTTTTTCTTTGGTGTGGTAAGGTTGGGGGGTGTTTGGAGAGGGGGGGGGGTCCATGTTTCAGGAGGTAGGGGGTTTGCATGGGGTTTCAGAGGGGGGCGTGGTGATCTGAGTTCAGGGCTCTCACAGCCTGGGGGAAAAAGCTGTTGAGCAGTCTGGCGGAGCGGGCTTTGATGCTCCGGTACCGTCTTCCTGATGGTAGGAGCTGGAAGAGACTGTGGGAGGGGTGGGTGGGGTCCTTCACGATGCTGTTGGTTTTGCTGGAGCATCGTGCAAGGAAAATGTCCAGGATGGATGGGAGAGGGGCACCGATGATCTTTGCAGCTGCGTTTACTGTCCGCTGGAGGGTCTTGCGGTCAGCAGCACTGCAGTTCCCGTACCAGACAGTGATGCAGCTGGTCAGCACACTCTCAATGGTGCCCCTGTAGAATGTGGTGAGGATGGGTGGTGGGAGACTTGCTCTTTTCAGCCGGCGGAGAAAGTGCAGGCGCTGTTGTGCCTTCTTGGAGAGTGACATGGTGTTGGTGGTCCAGGTGAGATCCTCTGTGATGTGCACCCACAGGAATTTAGTGCTGCTGACTTTCTCCACAGTCGAACTGTCGATGGTCAGTGGGGGGTGGTCAACGGAGTTTCTCCTGAAGTCCATCACAACCTCCTTTGTCTTCTCCACATTGAGGGACAGATCGTTAGTGCCACACCATTCCGCCAGCTGTGCCACTTCCTCTCTGTAGTGCGTTTCATCGTTGTTGCTGATGAGACCTACCACTGTTGTGTCATCAGCAAACTTGATGATGTGTTTGGAGCTGAACTTGGCAGTGCAGTCGTGGGTCAGCAGCGTGAAGAGCAGCAGGCTGAGCACACAGCCTTGTGGGGCACCTGTGCTCAGTGTGGTAGTGCTCGAGGTGTTGTGGCCGACACGGACTGACTGAGGTCTTCCGGTTAGAAAATTCAGGATCCAATTGCAAAGGGAATTGTTAAGGCCCAGCAGGTTTAGTTTATTTATGAGCTGTTGTGGGATAATTGTGTTGAATGCTGAGCTGAAGTCGATGAACAGCATTCTAACGTAGGAGTCTTTATTTTCTAGGTGGGTAAGAGCCAGGTGGAGGGTGGAGGAGATTGCATCGTCCGTAGAGCGGTTTGGACGGTATGCAAACTGCAGCAGGTCAAGTGTGTTGGGGAGGCTGTTTTTGATGTTGTGCATGACTAACCTCTCAAAGCACTTCATCATGATTGGAGTCAGTGCTATGGGACGGTAGTCATTTAGACAGGACACAGGTGATTTCTTTGGTACCGGTATGATTGTTGTGGATTTGAGACATGTGGGGACGACTGCCTGGCTCAGCGAGGTGTTGAAGATATCTGTTAGGACATCCGTCAGCTGTGCAGCGCAGTCTCTCAGAACATGGCCAGGTATGTTGTCAGGACCCGCAGCCTTGCGTGGGTTAATCCTAGATAGGGTCTTCCTTACATCGGCTGGAGACAGACAAAGCGTCCGGTCGTTGGGAGGAGTGGGCAGTTTTTGTGCAGGTGTGTCATTCTGCATTTCAAACCGTGAATAAAAGTGGTTGAGTGCATCGGGGACGGATGTGTCATCATCACAGGCCTGTGGCGGGGGCTTGTAGTCAGTGATGGTCTGAATGGCTTGCCACAGGCTCCGTGTGTCTCTGCTGTCTGTGAAGTGATTGTTGATTTTTTGAGCATATGACCGTTTTGCATTTTTGATGCCACAGGACAGATTGGCTCTTGCTGTTTTGAGGGCCGCTTTATCTCCTGATCTGAATGCTTCGTCTCTGGTCTTTAGCAGCCCACGAACCTCTGCTGTCATCCATGGTTTCTGGTTTGCACGTGTGGTGATGGTCTTGGTGACTGTCACATCATCAATTCACTTTTTGATATAAGCAGTCACAGTTTCAGTGTACTCATGCAGGTCTGTGGGGTTGCTGTAGGTGGCTGCCTCTTTAAACATGTTCCAGTCTGTGCACCGAAAGCAGTCCTGTAGTGTTGAGGTAGCATCATTTGGCCAAATTGTGATGAGTTTTTGAACCGGTTTGGCAAGCTTGAGAAGTGGTCTGTACGCTGGGATTAGCATAACAGAGATGTGATCCGAGTACCCGAGGTGGGGGCAGGGTTCAGCTTTGTATGCGTTTTTCCCTGTTGTATAAACAAAATCCAGTGTATTGTTTCCCCTTGTCGCAAAGTTCACATGTTGGTAGAACTTTGGCAAAACTGTCTTTAAGTTTGCGTGGTTAAAGTCACCGGCTATGATGAAAAAGCCGTCGGGGTTATTTGTTTGTTGTTCGCTGATGGCGCTGTACAGTTCACGAAGCGTGTCCTTAGCGTTTGCACACGGTGGTATGTAAACTGCGACAATAACAATGGCCGTGAACTCCTGCGGCAGATAGAACGGTCGGCACTTCACAAACATAAACTCCACCAGCGATGAACAGTGTTTTGATATTACCGCAGCATTGTTACACCATTCTTTGTTGATATAAACACACAAGCCACCCCCGTGAGTCTTACCAGACAGTGATGAGTCCCTGTCTGCTCGGTAGCAGTTTAATCCATGTAGCTGAATGGCGGAGTCTGGGATGTTGTTGTTTAGCCATGTTTCGGTGAAAACAAACACACAGCAATCCCTTGCCTCATGCTGTGTAGACCGACTGAGTTGAATTAAGTCCAGTTTGTTTTCCAGAGAGCGAACGTTTGAGAGCATGAGTGTTGGGAGAGCCGGTCTTGTGGGGTTAGCCCTTAGCCTGGCTCGTATACCTCCGCGTTTACCGCGCTTCCGTCCTCTCTCACACCGCTTGCGACGCTGCCTTGTGCGGGTAGCATCAGTAGGCGAGGCCGTGGACTCAAGGTCCGGCTCCAGCAGTAAACAAAGGCCTTGTAGCTTCTCAGTAGCCACCATCGAGAGTTGGTGTTTTTACGCGTTGCCGATATCCAAAAGGCTTCGGCGATCATATACGTGTTTTTCCTTATGAGTTAGCGGTAAATTTACACTATTTGGAGACGAACAGACGACATTAAAAGACATAAAAGCACCGTCTTTGGGACCTGGAGCAGCCGCTGCGTCAGAACGCGCCGCCATCTTCAGAGCAATATGATTGGAGGGTCTGTCGAAAGATTGCATCTCCTTTTGATTGACGGTGATTTTGTACTATAAAAAGTCGCTGAAGCACAGTTGCCAAGTCCGCGTATTATAAGTGACTTTGGGCTTTTTTTTTTGTTTTAAGTTGCGGGGAAAAATCCCTGGTCGCGGGTTGCGGTTTTTTGGGCTTATTTAAAAAAATATGGTTGCTTGTTAGGGAAATCTGACAAGCAACATTGTTTCTTTATTTATGTTTGCCGTATTCTCCAATGCATTGATTGACACTCTGTCTGCTCGCAGTTAATAGCCAACCAGTGCAATAATATAAGAGCCGTAGAGTAATTTGCCATATGTTCCACCCCCTCATTGGAGAAAAATCACATTCAAAAAGACGACGCGTGTAGAGGAGTGGGAGGACTTTCTTTTAGCCTAATTTTTTACAATGTTTTTGTAATGTATTAATTATCACGGGCTATAATAAAAAACTATTAGTAATACTGAGTAAATACATTTGGTTCGAATAGCCTGGTATGGCAAGATGTCTTAAAATGTATTTCTTTTTTTAACATTTAAACTTAGACCACATAAATAACAGCTTAATGATTTAAAAAAAAAAATTTTTTTAATCTTTTTAATAATATTATATAATATTTTCTTTTTTAATATAATATATATGATAATTTAATATAATATTTTATATATTTTTCTATAATATTTATGTGGCATTTTGTTTATGTCATTTATTTGATAGTTATGTATACATTATTTTATTTTAAATGGAAGAAAAACCTGTTTTTGACCTCAAAATAATGCACTTTCCCTCTATATATGGATGTGGGGACGAGCAGTTTTGTGGTGCTTGGAATTCAAATGGGTGTCAGCCATTTTGTAGTGCTGTCCGAATTCTGAGTGAACAACTTCATTGCCTACATTCGTTCACTACTTTTTTAACCATAATGCATTCTAATTTCGAGTTTACAACTGATGTACACTCGCTGAAGCACTATTTCCCACAATCCAATGCGGAGAACCAACGAGCTGGAAGAGAGAGTGCATTCATGCATTATTTATATTAAAATATATTGTGTAGGCATTAACTCAGTTTAATATTTTATTAATTTACTAACGGTCGCCTAAGGGTGCTCTACGACCATTGGCATCTTATCTGTGCAAAATGCTGCTCGGGAGAGTTTAAAAATACTACAAACAATAAATACATACAATTATGAACACGTGTTAATGTGTGTTTATTTTTGTTGACAGTATTTTAATATTATTTAATGATTATGAACAAAGCTGTTACGTCTGTAAAGAGGACTCGTACTGGAACTTATTTTACTTTTTATTGTTCTCGTCAACTTCACTGAACTGTCACTGAACACTCACATCACTGAACAGCGTGAAAACATTCTAGCGTCAACGTCATTGCTCACTCCAAATTCTTAGGCCTTTTCTCAAACGGATGGCTGCATCCGCCGTAGGTCACATTTGTTGGCTGCATACGTCATAAAGAAGACCTTATTTTAGAATATTAACAGTTATAAATTTGACCATTATTCTTAGTTAAGTGTAAATTGTTGTAATATGCTTTTGACTCGCAAATGTAATGCTCAGTTAACTGAAATAAACCAAGCTTGATGACGTAAGCAGCCTACAAATGTGACCTACGGAGGAGGATGCAGCGTTCCGTTTGAGAAACGGCCTTAAAGTGGCCAGCGCTCTTTATCTCTTATTGATGTAACAAACACATTACTTTAAATAAACACCAGATTATAAGTCTAACTAAGCATGCAACAAATACAAAAGAAATTAATAATACCATCAATGAAACCACAAAGCTGACACGGAGGTATATACAATTACAAGGTACATGTTATAAAAGTACATATGACCAAGATGTTTCTCATGCGCAGTGTATATGTCACCATCCGAATCCGTTCACTTCATTTCGTTCACTACTTTCTGATACAGTCCACTCAACTGCCATACACTCAGGGCCATAGCTGGGGTTTGCGGGGCCCCAGTGCAGGTTGTACCAGTGGGCCCTGTTAGAAATGGTTTCATTTGTATGTTCGTTCTATTCATTTATTTGTGCTATTTACACAATGTTTAAGTTTTTTCAAGTTTGTAGGTGTCCAGGTACAGAAACCGAATAATAGCACAGCATAGTCTTCACTGTAAAAATTAAATATACAGTCAAAGCAAAATTTATTCAGACACCTTCAACATTTCTCACATTATCACAGTTTATTTGCTATAGTTTAGAAAATGGTAATAAAATATGAGAAGAACTCCGAGTTAAACTGTGTCAGAACAAATTCATCTTGATAATGTCAGATAACTTTGAAAGAAAGGTATGTAATGGATTACAATCAACCAAAAATTCTGACAACTGTTAGTATGACAATATTTACACAACTATCAAAACTAAACAATTACCAAGCAATGCTTCATTTTGTTCAGTCTGTGGTGTAAAAAGTTCGCATTAGCAATTAAAGAAAAAAACACTTAAAGGGGGGGTACAATGCTGTTTCATGCATCCAGAGTTGTTTACACTGTTAAAGAGTTGGATTCTCATGCTAAGCATGGACAAAGTTTCCAAAAGAATTTTAGGACGTATAACAGTATTTCTGTGCCAAAAATCTCACTTCCGGGTTCGTACAAGTTTCGGAGAGTTTTTTTGATTGTTGTTCTTGATGACGTAAATGACGGTGGAACTCCTTATATGGGCATTTCTCCCGGAAGAACGCGCCCGTACATGCATCGACCGGAGCGAGAACGAGAGCGCGCCCATCAACAGGCTTCAATTGGCAGGCTGGCAGCACGGGACTCGCTCGGGAAGAATGTCTCTAAAGAAGTGTTTTTGTTTGTGAGCTTCCCAAAAGAACCCACCATTACGTGAACAGTGGATATAGTTTGTTTTTCCGGGGCAGCAATGGAGTTTCTCAAGTGTTTTGTTGACGAACGTTTTATAAACAAGGCCCAATTCGACGCTGGATTTGCACATCGTTTAATACTGAAAGATGTAGCGGTCCCAGCTATAAAAGATCCCGGTCATGATTCAGAACTGCAGATGGTAAGTGAAACGGCATCAAATGTCTGTGTTTTGTTGGCGATCGGAGCAAGTGCTCATCACTCTTTAGCTCCGCCCACGACACGCCTCCAGGAGCTCGGCTTTTTTCAGAGAGAATCGTAAATATGAATCTTTCTTTTATAAATATGATCAAACTAAAGACTTTTTGGAGATATGAAGGATGCAGTACTACTCTATAGGTACTCAAGATTAACATGAGATTGGGTGAATAATTTTTGGTCCCAAATTTATTATCAATTGTACTGGTAGTCCACTGTATTAAGAATTTTTGGGTATAATATGTCACAGTTTGCTTTATTTTGCTATACTCACTTGCATAAAAGAACTATAGTGTCCTGCACCCACAAGTAAAAAAATATATATTTTTTTCAAATTATTTTCTTGGATTAACAATTAAGGACACCAACAGCTCTAGTAAATTAGGCGCAGTCACTTTAAGAGACAATGCATCCATTTACATTTATGCATTTAGCAGACGCTTTTATCCAAAGCGACTTACAGTGCATTCAGGCTATACATTTTTGTGCGCACCGAACACAGCGCACGAGTACTCAGTTGAGCTTTTCTGCATCTTGTGTTTGAATGCTTTAAACTCTTTTGAATGTTTAAATTGGCAAGGCTTAAAAACACATGCAAATGATAAGCTTTCGTGACGACGTGCAGCAGTGGCCCGTCAACTGTCCTGAGAGACTTTTTAGGCTGGCCTCAGCCAGTTGGTTGAGTCCCCCTTTCAGCCGTGGGACCCTATAATTGTCACCACCTTTCACCCCACTAGCGATGGCCCTGCATACACTATATAGGGATTAGTGAATGAGTGAGTGGTTTCGGACACAGCTTTTGTCTCTTTGTGTTTTCAGCACTTCCAGCTCCAATAGTCGTAGTTATCGTTTCTGTAGGAGGATATAAAGCAGTGATCATAAACACAACGTCTGGAAAAATCACACGAATGTAAGTTGTTCTGATGTCACAAATGTGCACATTTGTAACAAGTGCATTTATGAATGTCTACCGATTGTCTTAATTATATTTCATTATTTTCTTTACAGGTGCTGGATTACAAATCCTTACATTCATTACACAGTGAACGTCGGCTACTATGCTTTAGTGTTCATCTTCACGACAGGAATCTTCATCACTATCTTAACTAGGATTGTTCAGGCCAGACGCTTAAGAGCGACTGATGGCAAGAGAAAGACGTTCAGAAAGCAGCTGATGATGGTGTTGAGTTTGTTCCTGCTCTTCGGTCTGACGTGGTCTGTGGCGTTCTTCAGTTATGGACCGATGCGCATTCCCTCATATTACATCTTCACTGTGTTGAACTCGTTTCAGGGTGAGAAACAATCACATGCATCAATACATTTGGTTTAGTAGAATGCTTCTCTTTTATCTACAGATTTCAGCAAATTATTTTAATTCATTAATGATTTAAAAAATATATAAATATTGTTAATAGGGTTGGGTATCGTTTGTTTTTTTTCGATACCGGTGCCAAATCGATACTTTTAAAACAGTGCCGGTGCCTAAACGGTGCCTGAACCGATACTTGTTATATATATACACATACATGCATACATACATACATACATACATACACACACACATACCGTATATGGAACTAATGAAGCTCCAGGAAATCCCCAATATGGACAAAGGCATTGCTATTCCTGTAACTGAGTAAACAGAAGATATAAACGTTTTGAATGATAAAACAAATACATTAAACACTCGACTATGACAATATATAGTTTGTCTGTGTTATTCAAGCCATCTCTGGTATTTTCATAATAATTAAGTATATTTAAAATCCATTGCTAATCAATGCATTAGTAGCCTATGGAACATATTTTCTGCCTCATTCTGTGACAAGAAGCTATCAGATCACAAAAGGAAGCATTTAACTGGTGTTGTGGACTAAAAAGGTTATAATGTTCTATTTTGTTGGTTTAAACAGGTTTAAAAACGCGAATACAAGAGGATTTTAGCTTTAGGCATTTTAATTAAAGCTAGGGCTGGGCAGTATATAGAGTTTGTACGATATATCGATATATTCTTTATAATCGATACGTTATTATGAAGCAATACAGTTAATATTGATATACAGTAGTTTGATACGAGCGCATCTGATAAAATATCTAGTGAGGACACAGACTGAACTGCTGCGGAGAAAGTGCATCATACAATTTGTTCTAATTTAAACATGTGACAAGCTTTATATGAAGGGCTATAAAAAAAAAACTCGTAAGATACTCGCGCTCTCCCTGTCATCAGATGCTCTGACAGAAAGGCTGCGTGTGCCGCTGACAGAGACGCTGTTTAATGTGTTTGAGACATGCTGTTTTCCCTAATGCATAACTTACATTTCACAGGTATATTCTCCATCTGTAAATGTTAGAAAGCCATGGAAATATTTCCATTTTGCTGTCAGAAGTGCGTGAGCTTTTGCTTTGCGATTCTCTGCTAAACTTCACAGACTTCATTTAGAATGAGCGCCGCCGTGCGCATGCGCGCCAAACAGACGGCGCGTAATGAAATAGGAGCGCAATAACTCTGACTAAAATATACATTTTGCTGAAATATTTGTAGTTGTAGCCTGTGATGCTTCTTACGTGCGTTTCGGAGAAACAAAGGACAAATATTTTAATCGATCGCTCGTGCATGGCACCGAAATGTGGCACCGAAATCTGCGTTCTGATTCGGTTCTAGTACATACCGGTTCCATAGGTACCGGTGCCATATTGGTACCGGGTTTCGGTACCCAACCCTAATTGTTAATGCTTAATTTTTATTATTTTTTTATTTAGCATTTGCTTTTTAAATAATTTAATTGTAAATGGTTATAATGGTACTTATAATATGATTAAATTAACCAAATTAAATTAACCAAAAGTCTGATTATTTTTGGTTAGTTTAAAAATTATGCAAATGACTTTAATCATATGTGAAGTGTATTTGAATTAGTTGAAATATGTTTCTCTGATCTTTTTTTCAGGGTTCTTCCTCTTCCTGTATTACTACCACATTCACAATGACGTTGCGGGTTATTTCTCAGATGATCCAAAAAGCACCAACTCCACCACAACCATCACTCAATCCAGCATTACTGCTGTGGAAAATATTTATAACTAGCATAATTAAGATAGAAGGCTTTCTCTGTCTCAGACTTTCTTTCTCTTAGACTAAAATGATATATGTTCATAAAATGATGACCCTACAAATGGTAAATTTTACTGAAATCACGCAAAACAAATGAAAAATCTCTGTTGATCATTACTAAAAACTTGTAGAAGATTGAATTGTGCTTTCAAATCTCTGATATGATGTAATATTACTGTTGTTCGATTTGTTGAGCGTTATCATCTATATGTGATCGTGTGCATGTCAGAGTGACTCAAACAACACTGAACCTTTAGAAAACAAATTTACATCTTCAGGATGACAGTAATGTTCACACGCCTGTGGATTCAGATATTTGCATGGTTATTTGATATAGCAGCTCACTAAAATCCACATACATGCATGTGAAACATATTTGGTTACTGGAAACACAACAAACAAAAATATATCAGCAAATCCATCATTGTTTTATGTTGCTTATGATTATATGTTATATTTCCTAGTATTTCTCAAATGATTCTAATGAAGCTAATAAAATACTTTTTTAATCATGATGGACTGACAAATTCATTTATTCACTTTAACATTTATAAATATGTGAATGTCATTCATTAGGGCACCAAATATCAAAGCAAATGTCACTTAAACAAAAAGGTGCACAAACACACCAACAGTGTAAATCATCACATTTTCTGTATCTAAATCATATCAGATATTAAAGGGGTCATCGGATGCAAAATTCACTTTTACATGTTGTTTGAACAAATGTGTGTTGGCAGGGTGTGTACACAACCACCCTATAATGGTAAAAATCCACCCAGTGCTTCTTTTTTTTTAAAATCCCAATAAATGATAACCCCTTTCTCAAATCAAGCTGTTCTCAGATTCTTGGCTGTGTGATGTCACACAGACCCAGGCCCCTCCCACGATTGTTGATTGACACTGGTGTCTTACCTTAGACCCTCCCTGAGTGAGCTGTCAGCAGTTCGCCATTGTTTCAACACCAGGGGCCTCATTTATAATCGTTGCGTAGGCACAAAACCTGCCCTGAAAGAGGCGTACGCCACTTCCTACGCAAAAGGTGGGATTTATAAAAACAAACTTGACAGGAAAATTTCCGCACCTGCACGCAAACTGACCCATGCGTACGAACTGTTTTTCCAGGAGTGAGAAAATTAATGAAGTAAACAACAATTTAAAATAATGCCAATAAAAAATAATTCCACTCTCATAATGGAAATAAGCACTGAAATGACAAAGTCATTATGCAGAAGTTAAACTAAAATTAGGCTATATGAATTTAGACATATTTGTAGTGGATGCGCTTGATCAATGCTATCTCATGACCAATTCATAAGTATTTTACGAGGTGGCTCACTCGTACGATTTTGTACGATTTGTCTAAACCCCAGTGACGGGTAGGTTTAGGGGCGGGGTTAGGTATAGGTCATTCTTACAAATTCATACGAATTGGCAACTCGAATATGTACGATTTAGCAAAAATCGTATGAATTTGTACGAGTGAGGTCGTACGAATTCGTACGAATTAGCCACCTCGTAAAATATGTACGAATTTCCATGAGATCGGGCTGGCTTGATCACTTTTCCTGTGGCATGCTATGTTTTAATGACAGCGATGAGTGCTACAGGTGCACAATAATTCATCTTTTAACTGAACTGCAGATCTCATGTTATGAGAAAATATTTTTAGCGAGAACAATGATCAATGATGCACACTTCGATATTATGGCGGACAATGCTGGATACTCTGTGGTCGAACGGTCCATTGTCCAGTTTGAATAGGTCCAATGTAGGGATGTTCATTTCGGTTATTTTTCCTAACCGACAACCGACATTCGTTAACCGATTATTAACCGTTAACCGACAGGATTATTTTAAATTAATTAGAACTGAATTAATATAATTCAGGTTATATTAAGCTGCTTAAGGTGCCACGATGGAGCAGTGCAAGCCAAATGTTTGTCAGTGCTGGTGTGCCAACCTGCGCTGCTGTGATGCGTAATCTCATGTACAGATGTACGTGTAGATTATCAGAATCTCTAAATAGTATAATTTTAACACTGACGAACTCGGCACTAAGTTCAGTCAGGCTATTTTCAAATATGTGGAATCATTGGCATTTTAGTACACATGTAATTATGTGATATTGTAGATTCTGTCCTTGTGTGTGTATTTGTATGTTGTTGTTGTGTCTTTGTTTGGACCGAGTGTGTCCTTAATAAAGTTTTGATTGATTGATTGATTGATTGATTGATATATATATATATATAGATATATATATCTATATATATATATATATATATAATAACGAATAAATAGGCCTATACGAGAAATATATTTTCACTTAAATAATCATTTAAGAAAACGAAAGAAAAACTGTGCAACAAGTAGCCTATGCAGAGTTTCGGTTCATTTTTGTTCTGCGCGAAAGGAAAGCAGACGACAGAAGTGCCATCCTATTTTTTTAGGCTTATTTTACAAAAGCGCAAATATTTGTTTTTATTGTGAATGCACACAAATAAAAGCAAACCATTTACAATTCCGATTATCTTCATGACTAAAAGGAGTAGTTGCTTCCACTGTTAGAAGAAAAAAAAATCTAGTGATTGTTCCAGCGCCGCATGCGCACGCACACAGTTAAGCATTCTACCTTCCCAATGCAGCCTGTTCATCATTATAAAAAACAATCAGTCAAACATATGGAAAAAAATATCACACTGCTCAGTTTAAATATATAGTAAAATCTGTGCCGTTAAGCGTTATCACCGTACCGCCATGAAGTTATGCAAACATTTAGTTTTACGTGGATATTGTAACACGAGTGAAGCAGGCCTACATAAAAGGTAAATAATATTTTGGCATACAAATACATCGCGAATACAGAAACATTTGATTTTGTGTCGAACGAGAGACCCAACATTGGTTTCAGTTTCGCTTTAGCCTAAATTAATTAGTTTTGGTTTGTCGTTTATAGCTATAACTTCTTACATTTTTAATTTTTGTTCTCTTCTAACTAGCCTACTGTTAATTGAAGGGATGTGTTGTGGAGTGAGGGGAACTAAAATAGCCTAGCTATGTTTACAATGTTTATTATAATGTTTATAATTCGCATTGGCCTATTTCTGAATGAAATGATAAAATGCGATTTACCTTTTCTGTCTCTCTCTCTAAAAAACTTATTTTTTTTATACGTGTAGCTTATTTTAACCATGCAGCAAACCTTTTAAAATATTTTGATAAATAAAAAAAATAAAAAAAGTGACTTTAAACCGTTTAACTGATTGTATTAATCGGTCAAAATTCTTATCGGTCGGTTAACGGTTAAACGGTTAAAATGAACATCCCTAGTCCAATGATAACTTACTGTACAACCACAGCTGCACGGAGGTGTTAATGTCGTGTGAAGGCATCTCCACAACATTATGAAAAATACCACTGTATTTGAAGGATACAACTGGAAGTAAACGGTAAGATTTGCAAGTTTCATTTTTTAAATAAGTCAGTGACGCACCGAGTCAGACAATTGTATTTACACTAGTGCTGTGTTCGAAATATCGATACGACGATCGTCACAGAGGATTGACGATACGAGTATCGATACAGCTAGCCCAGTATCGATATTGTGGCACGTGTGCAGCAGTGTGGACCGTGCTTAATCTGAATACAAGAACACCATTTAAAATGTTTAACAACAATGTTTAATCTGACCGCAGAGGAACACAACTGGGTTGCCTGATATAAAGAGACGTAATCCCCGAGATAGAGCTACCCACTTGCGCAATACGTAAATATCTGCTAAGTGTGATACTTATTTTTGTCAACCTGGGGCCTGTACCATGAAGCCGGATTAGCTGGCTAGCCAGGTAAGTTTCAGTTTAGTTTGCACCAATCCTGGGTTTTAGGTACCATGAAAGTGGCTTGGCTTTTAGCAGCGTTCATTGCCATAGTAACTTACACTCCACAGCTAACCTGCTCCGGGGCATGTTATGTTCTGAGTTAGAGATCTCAAACTGAAATTGGACCAATCAGATGTGAGCAAAGTGACATATGACACAAACAAGTCACTCCCCCAGTTTCTCTTGCTCTAATTAAAGGTCACTAGTACTAAAAAATTGTAGAATCAATAGATAATGCTTTAAAAAAGACTTAATGTGACCTTACATGTTCGAGTCTCTATATAAACTAACTTCACAAGTTTCACTTGTGACTGCACTGATAAAGCCATTTTTTAAAAAAAAGATAATTTCTTTTATTTGTCCTCTTTCACGAACAAGTACTTTTTTCATTGTAAATGCATTTAAATTCATCATATTCTTCAATCTCTTAACCTTTCATGTGCACGTGCTCCACAAACTCAGGAACAAAGCCTGAGTTGACAAAGAAAGTTGATGATCAGCATCATGGTACCAACAAAGCCGGATTGGCGTGGTTTGGTTTTGTCAACTCGAAACTAATCCTGTAACCCTGAATTTGTTCATCTACCATCATGGTACAGGCCCCTGGCAACCATGTGCACGCGCGCTCTCTCCACTGGATAAAAGCGCTTGCTTTCTGAAAACACCGGCTAGCTAGCAGTTTAGCGATCTCCACTTCAATATTCTATTATCAGAAAAGTTAAATTCATGAATAAGTGTTCACTTATGAGAGAAAGCGAGAGAGATGCTGTGTATGTATGAATGACCACCGCAACAGTAAAGCTGTGGCTTTAATTCCTTCAGAAACAATGACGTTATCAGCTCCTTGTTGAGAAATATAATGAAGCTCTTGAGCGATTAAAACATTGTTGCTGAATGTCTGTGTGCGGCCGCAACGTGATCTGTGTGAGTGACTGAGCGTGTGTGTGCGTGAGATACAGTGAGCATTAGTTTAGAACTCTTTTAATTTTAATTTTTAAATGTAGAGAGTGTGTTAATTTGTGCAATTATAACCTACCAGCAATGTTAAGATGATTTTTTAATATATTAATATGAGTACATTACAATATAAATTTATTAGAACGAGTACATTATTATTTATGTGCTTAAAAACAAGATGCAAGCAATCAGAATATTTTACCTGGTAGGGAGTGCCCAATGTAAACATGAAACATATGCCATTATCTATATTGTACTGTGGTACAGTTATGGAGGCCATTCATAATGCAGAGGTCAACTGCTGCTCTGCCTATAGTTAGCAATGGCCCTATAGTATACAGTGTTTAATAAACAGCTGTTTTACAAAAATTTTCTGAGGTGAAATTCAGTGCAGCCCCGTATGGTGATACATATCGTATCGTGGCCTCTGTATCGTGATACGTATCGTATCGTGACTTTGCTGGTGATACACAGCACTAATTTACACTGCAATAAATATAGGCCTATCAGTTTCCACTAAAAATAGCTATAATATGTTCATATTATCAGAAAAACTGCATACATTTAAAATAAAAGAATGAGATCAGCTTTATTCTTTATAACTTTAAACTTTATAACTTTATTCTAAAATATTTATTTGATAACTATTTTAAACCGTCTTGTTTTTATGAATATTTTGATATATTTATTCTAAAACATAAGGATATTGGATGATTTTTAGCAATAAAAATGTATGTTTGGCACAAATGGCATTTAGAGTCCGTATCTCATATTTCCTTAATGTCTTGTACCTTTGACGGTGTTAAACATGGTGTCACGTGGATGGGAATATGCATGGAAATGATATGCAGATGAGGTTATGCACAGTAAAACTAGGCATTGTAAGCTCCATGTATGGTTATTTCTGGGAGGAGACAGGGTGGAGATGCACGTACGCACAATCATCCCCTGACTGGGATTTATAAAGGGATTTTTGTGCAGGTTCTGGCATCATTTTGTGCGTATGCAAAATTGAGCTTTTGTGCGTGTGTACACTTTTAGGATGAAATCTACAGAGAGTTTTATAAATTAGACCACAGAGCAGGAGTAGACAAGAATGGCTCCTAAGCGATTGAGGTGTTTTGTTGGATGTATTTAATGAATATAGCAGTCATCATTTACTCCCGACATTTGAAAGGTGTTGTTTTACATTACCATTGAAAATTTTTAACCAAAGTATGTTATAAACTTTTCATTAAGAACCTAAAAAATCATATTAACTTGTGGAAAATGGGCATCCGATGACCCCTTTAACTTACTTTTTCATTAGCAATTCAAATTGTTTCATTATTATAATTAACCATTATTAAATGTCAACATTATTAAATGTTTTCTATATTCATATTCTTATATTTTGTATTTATATTCTATGTTTATATGGTTTCTATGTTCTCTGTAAGTAAAGATGACTAGATAAACACAGTTACACCGTTCATAGTTAAATCCCAAATAAACATGATTTGCATGTTTTCAAATGAACTGTATGTCAGTGTCCTGCGGCTCTGAGCTGCGGCTCATAATCAAATAGCTTCATATGTGGACGCATCAAACGCTCTCAAGTCTTGGGCTTTAACTCAATTTAATAATGGTTTAAAATTTATTTATTATCAATGTCTATAGAAAACACTAATATGTGTCTCTAACAGGTTGCTGTCTCTGCGAATTATGTCTCGAGAAAAGCAGAATTTGTTGTGGCTAATGATCGTCTGTTGTGCTTCACTCCAGATAAGTGTTTCCTTCAAAAAAAGCATTTATTAACTTCAAGAAAAACATATCTCTTTTCTTATGTTTTATATGCAGATTAAATAAGTCTTAAGGAAATTTTTGGCTCATCTCCCGAGGCCACAAGTGGGCGCAATGAGCAAAATAATACATCAAATTGTCAAAAGCAAATGAAATAACAACTGTATATAAAAAAATGCATAACGTCTAAACTAACCAATCAAATTTAATTTTGTAAATTCCAATTAATTTTGTAAACAATTATGAACAAAATGGTATCATGTATTTATGCATAGCTTAATACAAAGAGCCAAAGCGCCACTCACACTGATTGCATTTAAAAACATGAGATGCAGTGAAATGGAATAAACCTCAACAAATTCATGACGTGTTTTCTAAATGTTTAAACTCTTAACTTTGCATGTCTTTCTCGTGTGAGATGCGAGTGTAGCACTCATAGTTGTCCATAGGGGTGTACGATATGACGATTTTTGAGATTTTAGAGTTACTCTCACGGGACACTGCACTTATTCGCAATCACAAAAGTACATTATTTGCATGTGCTTTAAAGCCTTAACTGGTTAAACGTTTCTATGGAATGCCAAATGGCTCATAATTCACCATTAACCAGACGCCTGGTGTCCAGAAGAATTTAAAAAAAATTTAGACAAAAGAGTTTACGGCACTCCGTCTGACAAAGACAGCGTAAAAAACGGTGTTTTCTCTAATATTAAAATCAGCCCCTCCTTTTCTACACAGTCCAACCCCTTTAATGAAGTAGGCAGTCAGACATGAGTAGTATAATGTCGATCTGAATAGCAATCTACTTCAAGGATCCTGTTTTTTAACGTTAGTGTGACCAATATTTGGACTTTCATCGTGATATTTTTACTTTTTCATTGGGTACACGTGTATCTTCATCATCTTTATCATATGTACACAAATTGTACAATTTTATTATCCTTTGTATATGTTGATGTTTGTCGAATGCAGTGAGCATACGCTTACAAGTATCTGTTTCTGGGATTGCAACGATTCAATTAAATTCAATTCAAGTTTATTTGTATAGCGGTTTTTACGATACAAATGCGATATACAGATACGATACGTTGCAAAGCAGCTTTACAGGAAATTTAGTTTCCACAATATATTTATATATTGTAGAAACTTAATATATTTAACTTATGGTAATACGGCAAAATTTGGTAATTCTGTATGTTGTCTGAGGGTTGGCATCCTCTGAGGTCCTCTGAGGGGTTGGCATCATCTCTTCTCAGGTGTTTGGTCGATGTCACTCAAGTCACGGGGCCGCGCTGTGTAACTTGTCTACACGCTCGCAGCTTTTAGCTATGAATGTAAAGTTAATATATTAATACATTTACTTACCAGAAATGTAACTGTATGTGCCCAGTTGTCACGGAGACAGAGGTACCTGTGACGTATTAAACGCTAAAACTGACTAAAATACTAGAAATAACTTAACCTATATGTGAACTACACAACACAAACACTTAAATATAGCAAACTCAACGCTACACACATAATATATATATATATATATATATATATATATATATACACACATACATACACATATATATATATATACATATATATATATATATATACATACATATAAATAAATTAAATATATATATATATATATATATATATATAGATAGATAGATAGATAGATAGATATATATATATATATATATATATATATATATATATATATATATATATATATATATATATATATATATATACACACACACACAGGTGCTGGTCATATAATTAGAATATTATCAAAAAGTTTTTGTATTTCACTAATTCCATTCAAAAAGGGAATCTTGTATAATGTATACATTCATTCCACACAGACTGATATATTTCAAGTGTTTATTTCTTTTAATTTTGATGATTATAACTGACAACTAATGAAATCCCCAAATTCAGTATCTCAGAAAATTAGAATATTACTTAAGACCAATACAAAGAAAGGATTTTTAGAAATCTTGGCCAACTGAAAAGTATGAACATGAAAAGTATGAGCATGTATAGCACTCAATACTTAGTTGGGGCTCCTTTTGCCTGAATTACTGCAGCAATGCGGCGTGGCATGGAGTCGATCAGTCTGTGGCACTGCTCAGGTGTTATGAGAGCCCAGGTTGCTCTGATAGTGGCCTTCAGCTCTTCTGCATTGTTGGGTCTGGCATATCGCATCTTCCTCTTCACAATACCCCATAGATTTTCTATGGGGTTAAGGTCAGGCGAGTTTGCTGGCCAATTAAGAACAGGGATACCATGGTCCTTAAACCAGGTACTGGTAGCTTTGGCACTGTGTGCAGGTGCCAAGTCCTGTTGGAAAATGAAATCTGCATCTCCATAAAGTTGGTCAGCAGCAGGAAGCATGAAGTGCTCTAAAACTTCCTGGTATACGGCTGTGTTGACCTTGGACCTCAGAAAACACAGTGGACCAACACCAGCAGATGACATGGCACCCCAAACCATCACTGACTGTGGAAACTTTACACTGGACCTCAAGCAACGTGGATTCTGTGCCTCTCCTCTCTTCCTCCAGACTCTGGGACCCTGATTTCCAAAGGAAATGCAAAATTTACTTTCATCAGAGAACATAACTTTGGACCACTCAGCAGCAGTCCAGTCCTTTTTGTCTTTAGCCCAGGCGAGACGCTTCTGACGCTGTCTGTTGTTCAAGAGTGGCTTGACAAGGAATGCGACAGCTGAAACCCATGTCTTGCATACGTCTGTGCGTAGTGGTTCTTGAAGCACTGACTCCAGCTGCAGTCCACTCTTTGTGAATCTCCCCCACATTTTTGAATGGGTTTTGTTTTACAATCCTCTCCAGGGTGCGGTTATCCCTATTGCTTGTACACTTTTTTCTACCACATCTTTTCCTTCCCTTCGCCTCTCTATTAATGTGCTTGGACACAGAGCTCTGTGAACAGCCAGCCTCTTTTGCAATGACCTTTTGTGTCTTGCCCTCCTTGTGCAAGGTGTCAATGGTCGTCTTTTGGACAACTGTCAAGTCAGCAGTCTTCCCCATGATTGTGTAGCCTACAGAACTAGACTGAGAGACCATTTAAAGGCCTTTGCAGGTGTTTTGAGTTAATTAGCTGATTAGAGTGTGGCACCAGGTGTCTTCAATATTGAACCTTTTCACAATATTCTAATTTTCTGAGATACTGAATTTGGGGTTTTCATTAGTTGTCACTTATAATCATCAAAATTAAAAGAAATAAACACTTGAAATATATCAGTCTGTGTGGAATGAATGTATACATTATACAAGTTTCACTTTTTGAATGGAATTAGTGAAATAAATCAACTTTTTGATGATATTCTAATTATATGACCAGCACCTGTATGTATGTGTATGTATATATATATATAGCTACACAAACACTTATGAACAGCAAATCTATGTTTAATTTAACAATGTTGATCTCTCTAAAACAGAAAAAAATAAAAAACATTTTACAAACGTCTGTCTCTTTTAAAGTGTTGATACTGAGATGTATTTGTAGGGGTTATTAGTACAATTCTTAAAGTCCCCCTGTAGTCAAAAATGTTATCCTTTAAAATTCATTTTTGATCATCAAAATGACATTTAAATGTTAAAATATATATTTTTTTCTTGCCTTAAAATAGCTTGAATGTAATTCTACGCCCTTGCCTCATTTACTATACATGGATCTATGAATATGCAAATTAGCCCCGTCTCCACACACCAGCCAGGGCCTCCTGATCCACTAACTGAACTGTGGTAAATGCGATACAATGGCAAGTGGAAATATTGGTTTAATTAAGTCATATGTGTTTGAACCAGAAATAAGCTGGTATGCTCAACGTAAGGAAGAAGACTGATGGCTAACTTCGTGAGGTAACATTATCTGTTTGCGCTGAATCGTACACGGATAATGACTGATTTTTACTAGCGGACAACTACAGTGGATACTGTAAGATTCATTAAATTTACTTACTTGACGATGTTGTGTCCTCAAAATGCCTTGAAGACTCAAATGCAGCCAAGTTTGTGATTCCAAATCCATAAACGATCCTTGTTGATCCTGGAACAACATTCCAATCAACCAATCATAATTGAGAGATAACTTTTCAGGAAATATCTGTTTTAGGCTTACGATCAGGGTTAGGTGCTTCTACACCCTGTTAATCAGCTATCAATTCCCACTGATTTTAGGAATAAATTATGGCTAGGGTTAGGTTTAGGGTTAGGGATTGGGTTATATTTTTGGACAGTAATGTTGATCCAGGATCAACAAACGATGTTGATCCAGGAACATGTCTTACTTGGCAAAACCACAGCGACCAATACTGAATAAACAGCCTATAAGGTAAGGCTATTAAATAGCAGTCCCAAACTAATTTTTGTTAATACAATAAAGTTGGTATGAGCCACCACAGTCATTTAAACATATACAAAATTACACAAAGTGAAAATAACATTATATTTTTGGGTTATGGAAACAACAGTTACCATGGTGAACTGTTAATGAAACTTGGAAACTGCTCCTGAATAGAATGAAGATCATACCTTCATGCAAATCCTTCCAAGCTAACACACATGTGATTTATCGGTACTGTACTTTTATTTCACGTGTTGCATGCTTGTAGTATCAGCGCTTTAGTGAAGTGATACAGCACGGTGCCATTTGCGCGTGCTATAGAGAAGTGCACGCTACGAACACGGTATAACATCTGGCAGGACAGGATGGTTCGCTTTTCTGAGCTGAGAGACTTTTATTTCATAAATTACGAAAATAACGATAGAATAATGACACTGACATTAAACCGGTCAACATCTCATCTGACCACATATACTGAATCGGGACAGCACATTTTTCTCAGGCACTCTTTACTTAAACTGCATCTGACAGAAGTGTTAACAGCTTTCATGCACGTCTTTTAAAATAAAAGTCTTGCATCAGAAAAACATTTAGAATTAAGTTTTTTGTTGTTGATGTCATTTCTTTGGCCGCACACTCCGCAACCCACTCAGAAAGTGGGTCGCGACCCACCAGTTGAGAAACACTGCACTAGACAATTCGACCAGACCGCGAGACCACACACTTGTCAATTGTAGGAACTATTTCACAGTGACTCAATATCTCACGGAGACTCACGAGATCAAACGTGACTAGAGAAGATAAACAAATGGAGAACAATCGACGTTGTCAGCTGGCTCTCCCGGCGTGTTCTGTTTCACAGTGAAAAACTAAAGCCGGGCTCACACTACAGGATTTTTAGCCCGATTTAGCCCCGATTTCCCCATCCCAAGAATCGGGGCAAAAATCTTGTCGAGCACCTCGATCGGTCCCGATGTTGGGTGCGGATTATCTGGTAATGTGAGGCGTTCACCGATCGAATCTTTCAGCTACCGATGTAGTCGCACACAAATCGGGGCCGCCCCGATCATATCAAACATGTTTGATATTTAGGATTTAAATTGGGATGATGACAGCTATATGATTACATCAGTACTTTCACAATAGCCAATGGCAACCGCAAAACAGCTGCTGTATGGTCCCGTTGGATAGTGGAGACGGAGGAAATGTTCTTGACGTTTTGTAGTAACACAACTGTCTGTATAATTTGTCGAAAAGGTATCACAACCGTAAGGAGAAAGAAGCGCTGGAGTGAAATCGCCTCAGTTTTGAACGTACAGGGTGAGTGTAGAAAGCTGCTTGCATGCTAGCTAACATATGTAAACATCACTGAAATATCAATGACGATCTGCTGTGAGATCACATGAGGTGGTCCCTCTGGCATGATAATCTTAATAATATCTTGTAGTGTGTGATGCTCTACAATTTTCAAACCTTGTAGTGAGTGCATGTTTAAGATTTGAGGGAAGATAATCTGCAAAGATTCTTGTGTGTGCTGCAACCAGATTTCATAATTGGTTAGGATTTTAAAGCTCCTGTAGTGTGAGCCCGGCTTAAGTATAAAAAAAATAATATGGGTGATGTATTATTCTTTCGTGCCATTTTTGTGGCTGCCAAGGTTCAGCTATAGAAGCACGCAACATCCATTAGGTGACGCTTGCTCGCTCTCATTGGCTATCGTGGGTATCACGTAAGAGGCAGCAAGATCTGATTTGCAAGATCAAGATCTGATTTGAGTTCAGGGATGCTCCGTCTCAATCGGGAGCAGTTAAATAATCGTAATGACACCACACAATAGAGGATTTTCTGGACAAAAAAAAAATCGCTTACAAGCAGCTGTGAATCGAGCCACAACCCCCGATCGTTCAGGAGTGCAAATCGGGCTCAAAATCAGCCTTTTTAAGACATCTTAAATGCACCACTCATGTGCAAGACGTTGCAAGCACAATGTCATACACATCCGTAAAAAAAATGACTACACTCGTAGTATGTTTTTAATGGGAAAGTATAAACAGAATTTAAAAAAATGAAATAACCAACATGGGAAAATTATGTTGGTTAGAGGTTATGAATTTCGGTTAATCATCCAGCCCTAGGTTGCGGATAATGATTTTGTGCTTTGGGATGGCATTATAATGCACCGTTCACTTGCAGAACGCAAGCTTCTGGAGGACTCATAAGTCTGAATTAATGAATTTAGGTAAAGGGTTGCAGAGCCAGTGGTAGTTTTGTAGGCAAACATCAATGCCTTTAATTTTATGTGAGCTGCTATTGGTAGCCAGTGCAAATTGATGAACAGAGGTGTGACCTGCGTTCTTTTTGGCTCGTTAGAGATTAATCTTTAAACTGCATTCTGGATTAATTGTAGAGGTTTGATAGAACTAGCTGGAAGACCTACCAAAATAGCATTGCAACAGTCCAGTCTGGACAGAACAAGAGCTTAAACAAGTAGTTGTGTAGCATGTTCCGAAATAAAAGGCCTGATCTTCCTGATGTTGTATAAGTAAAATCTGCGGGAGCAAGCAATGTGGTCTGTGAAATTCATCTGATCAAAAATCATGACTCCGAGGGTCCTGGCTGCCCTTGAAGGAGTTATGGTTGATAAGTCTAACTGGATGGTGAAATTGCAATGAAGTGAAATTTCCTGTAGCTTTCCTGTAGCTCAACTGGTAGAGCATGGCGCTAGCAATGCCAAGATCATGGGTTCGATTACCAGGGAAAGCAAGAGCTGGTCAAATGTAAAACTGTAACTTGAATGCAATGTACAGTGCACAGCATAAAAGAGTACACCCCCTCTAAAACTTAACAAATTCAGCAATTACTCTTTACTTAGATGACATGTTAGGGTTCTTTGGAGATATAATGTTCCAACAAGCCTGCTTGATCAATTACCAAAGAATAATGTCAAAGTTATTCAGCAAAATAAGATTTTCTTACCAAAGTGATAAAATGATATGTTGCAAAAATGAGTACACCCTCCTGAAAGTTACAAAAAAAAAAATGCGTATAGGTTCAAGGCTATTTTTGATCAACAGGTAAGTATATTGAACAAAAACTTTTAAAGACAAGTAATTTCCTGACAATTAACAGTGTTATATAGCCCACTTAATCATACTCAGACTTAATGCTGGCAGCAGTGGAACCGCTTGGGAGAGAACTGCCAGGTGACTTATTTCTTAGCATATAAAGAGGACAATGTTACAAGAGGAATACCAAATTATTGTTTTAAGTGTGAAAATATAGCAGAAGTAGCACCGACATTCAAAAACAATGGACTTGTGACAAGGCTCCTGAAATAATCAGGTCTTCACTTTGTTTTCATTTATTGATGAGTGAATTTTTGCTAGAAAAAGAGCAGGAGAAATAACATGCAAGTGTCTCAGAGCCGGCAAAAGCTATGAAAAGAGTGACACTTTATCTCACAGAGTATGACGCAGCATGCAGAAGTGACATGCATGGTTGTTGTCACCACTAGAATTACCCTACTGTAGCCAAAGCAAAATAAACTCATTTAACCTCTTCCAAGGCCCATATTTACAAAATAGAGACTTCTGGGAATCCATACTCTGGTCTCAAGAGACCAAGTCAATCATTTCTGACCCAAAAGCATCCAAAATGTTCTGGTGTTGCTAGAGGAGGAGTACAGTGAGAAGTGTTTGGTACCCACAGTGACATTCAGTGGTAGTAAAGCTCTTGTATAGGGATGAATGAGTGCTGAAGGTGTGAGGGAGTTGTGCTTTATCAACGCTGTCATGAATTCACACACTACTGTGTGATGTAATACAAAAAGTTGAAAGAAGATGCTACCCTCCCCTCATTCCCTGCATTATTGGGATTTTTTTCAGCATGACAATGAAGACATTCATTCTCCCAAGGTGAAATTCCTTCAGTGGACATGTATTTAACTCAATCTTAACGCTCTTGAGCAGCTGTGGGGGATTCTGTGGAGACGAGCTGAGCAAAACTTGCCATTAAAGACCACAGCATTTAAGGAGGTCGTCCTCCAGGAGTTAAACAGGACAGATGTGAAAATTTGTCATGAACTTGTACACTCAGTGCCAAGAAGGGTCAGAGCAGTATACTTAAAGTTCTGGAGGACATACTAAGTACTAGGGTTGCACGATACACCGGTACTACGGTAGTATCGCGATACTAAAGCTTAAAAATACCCGTGGTGCCATCGCATTTTTTAAATGGTAGTATCGTCCATAAGGTAGTACTGTAAGATATGTAGTATGCACGGTAGCAACACTGTTTTAAACGTTCATTTGCAGTCTGTGTATACGCTTTATATGGTATTGAGTGTTTCCCGACGCTTCAGTTCAGTTTGCAATGAGAAGTCGCACTTGCACGTCATCGTTCATGCTGCAGTTTATCAGAAGAAAGGGTCTGATTCAGACTGTCTGATGTCATTTTAAAAAACAGCAGATCAAGCATCACTTATTCAACATCATAATATCTTACAAGAAAGTATTATCGCAGTTTTATTCATTTGACCACTTCTAGAACAGGTGAACTAGTTCGTTTCTGGAAGCATCTTTGCGATCACGAACGCAGTTCCATTCATCAACATAGCGGCTTTGCACTTGGTTCTTATCATATATATATATATATATATATATATATATATATATATATATATATATATATATATATATATATATATATATATTTATTCATTTATAATGTTATGTTTTAATATACATGCTGCTAACTTGGAAATTAAGATATGCGAGCAAAAAATGCTCCTGACAGTTCGGCAATATGACACGAGCAAGAGTGCTGTTTTTGTTTCGTTTCTGTGTTCGAATCCGATCAGTGTTCGAATCGATCAGTGTTGTCTTGGGCGAATCACTGATTCACTGAACCATTCATAAAAAAGTCATTTGATTCACTTCTGAAGGATTCAGCCGTTTTGAAAGAATCGTTTGAATGACTCAGTGTTTCAATCAGGAACTTCTGCCACCTGCTGGCCGTTTGAAGTTTCCCATCTAAAAGTAGGCATATTACATTATTTTCCAACATATTTCTATATTCAGAATTTAGTATTTAAAAGATTAATCTCATAACTTTATTTATGCAATTATAAATACAGTCTAAATGTATAAATGCACATCTAAATGTCACTTCATGCAGCTTCTGTGCAGTGTTAAGATTTGTTTAGATCATTTCACGGATAACAATAGCCAGTCATTTATTCACATTAATTAAGTATTCAGAGAAAAATATTGTCTGTTTTCATTTACATCTATTTATTTATGAAATTCTGATTCATTTTGTAGAATTGAATTTTAAATGAACACAATACTGCATGGTATCGTGATACTACTTGGTATCGTGATACTTCAGCTGGTATAGTATCGTAAGACATTTTTATGGTATCGTGACAACCCTACTAAGTACTAGAATATTATACATTTGCTGAATTAAATCTAGGGTGTACTCATTTCTGCAATCATTCATTTAAACAAAATCGGCTAATTTACTTATCTTACAGAAAATATTGGCATATATTTTGTTTTTATTAAGTACATGTTCAATACATTTCAATTTTGCCATCTTTCCATGAATTATATTAGTGATTAGTGTTGTCAAAAGACCCGGTACTTCGGTACCAAGTCGGTACTAAAAAACTGAAAACGTCACGGTACCAGGTGTCTTTAAGTCCCGGTGGTACCGAGTACCCGGTCGACCCGGGTCTTGCTGCATGATCTGAAAGCTGCAGATGCACTCTCTTCATAAAAGCACTGTGACAGGGCGACATCCAACGGAGGAAACACAAACTAACAACACTTTAAAGACTGACACCCAGATCAAATGAAAGAGTTCAAGCAGGTAAGTTTCTATTTAATATTTAATATTTAGATATTCTGTTATGAATATTATTCCATATTTGAATTTGAATATCGGATTAAAATAAACTGCCGTTATAGCGGAGTTAATCCTTAGCAAGGGCGGCTAACGCTAATATAATGAGCATTAGAATGAAGTTTCTTTATTAACTACTTAATGCGCCTATATCTTTTATTAGGGTAAAAACAACAGGAGGACATGATGGTATTTACTATTGTTACACACCAGAGGCTTTTAAATGAATTGTGAATCTAAAATATGCGTGTTGGAGAATGTACAAACAGTTAACAGTGTTCATGTCATATCAGTCCGTCAGAAAACAGTTCTGGCCTGTTTTTTTTTTTTTTGCTAGTTAGTTGCTAGTTGTTGTTGTTCTTGGGTGGATAACTAGCAGTTTTAAAAGCCCTTTAAAATTAAATATGTACACAGTTTGTATTAAATGAAAGTACAGTCAAATGTTATCTCCTGTATAGACTTTACAATGACTTCATGTTATTATCTAACATCACTGTGAGTGAACTGAGTGAACAATATATTTTTACAACATTAATTAATGTTTGTGAATGTTATTTAATACAAACACTTGATCATTCATGTTTGTTCATTGTGCATTAAATAATTTTAACAGATTGAACTTTGATTGATTGATTTTATGTATTTGTAAATTTTGAAATTAACCCTAAGAAGAATAATTGCAATATATAACTATTGTTTATTGATAGGTCATGCTATCTAAAAAATGGAGTCTTATTGTAAAGTGTTTTTAATACTACAGTTTCCTTCTATTTGATATACACTTGTCTTAAAATATATGTAATCTTGTCTAAATTTATTATAAAAGCTGAGGTTTGTTATTTACTGAAATGTTATATTTTAGTTGGAGTCAATGATCTAATGTTGTATTTGGTCAGACTCCGCCCACTGCTTTACTAATATTATATTTTCCTTTTACAGCTGCAGGAAGATCATGAAGCACCAGCAAACCCTAAAACAGACAGTTTACAGATGTTTTTCAGCAGAAGCAGAAATATGACAAACATTTGGGTGGAACTTGTTTACTTTTATTAATTGTGGAAAATTTTGAAATAATTTTAAATAAGCATAAAGAATGGCATTGGTTTTTGTGCAGTTTATTTTTGTTTAACTTTATTAATAAAAATGTGTTTTTTAATTAGCATATTTTTGTGTTTTGCTTTGGTACCGAAATTGGTACCGAGAACCGTGGATTTTCACTGGTATTGGTACCGAATACTGAAATTTTGGTACCGTGACAACCCTATTAGTGATCATTATGAAAATACATATTTTATATTTATTCAGAGGGGGTGTACTCATTTATGCTGTGCACTGTAAGTCGCTTTGGATAAAAGCGTCTGCTAAATGCATAAATGTAAATGTAAGTGATGGGTTTCGCTAAAACCACAAGCAGTTCTGTCTTAGCAAGGTTGAGTTGAAGGTGATGGTAATTCATCCTGCAAAAAATGTCTGTTAGACAAGCTGAGATGTGATCAGCTATTGTCGGCTCATCAGGATGGAATGAGAGGTAGAGTTGTGTCATCAGAAATACAAAAATTTATTCATCTGAAAGCTGAATAAATACGTTTTCCATTGATGTATGGTTTGTTAGGATAGGACAATATTTGGTCAAGATACAACTATTTGAAAATCTGGAATCTGAGGGGGCAAAAAAATCTAAATACTGAGAAAATCGCCTTTAAAGTTGACCAAATGAAGTTCTTAGCAATGCATATTACTGATCAAAAATTAAGTTTTGATATATTTACGGTAGGAAATTCACTAAATATGTTCATGGAACATGATCTTTACTTAATATCCTAATGATTTTTGGCATAAAAGAAAAATTGATAATTTTGACCCATACAATGTATTTTTGGCTATTGCTACAAATATACCCCAGCGACTTAAGACTGGATTTGTGGTCCAGGGTCACATATGAATGCGCTGTTGCACCTCAGGCCTATTCTGTGGTGATTGCAGACGGGTTGTGTCATGGAGCTGTTAAAATGGTTACACTCACTGAATCACGTTTGTGCCGAACTCTTATTACAAAGCAAAAGCAAACACTCTCCTTTGATCCATGAACATTTCTCTCAGTTAATGTATGCGATCTCACAGTCTGTCATAGCAAATGAACACATGCTGTTGTGAATAATTAAGCAAAGTGTATTTTTGGTAAGAATACGTAGTCTCATGAATAATTTAAAAGACACCAACACATCATCAATGTACTTTGCCACATCACAAATTGTGACATCAACACGATTTTAAACCCGGAAGATGAAAATTGCACAAAGAATCTTCAAATTAACCAGTTTTCTCCAATTAAAATTAATGGATGCTAACATTGTCTTCTATGATGTGCAACACAAACACCTCTGCTAAAATCTCAGCAAAGGCAGTCTGGGGTTTCATGACCCTTTAATTTTGTTGTGGAAGTATGTCCTTTTAGCAGTGGAGACATTAGCAGAGAAGGAAGAGAGGAGAGATTGATACACATTAAGGTCAGAAGGATTTTTTTATTTGTGCCACACCCTTTCAGCAGCCCTGAGTTTAGAACGATGCGCGCGGTGAACATCAGACAGCCAAGGAGCAGAAGGGGTGGTACGGGCTGGCCTGGAAGATAAGGGGCAGACAGTGTCTAAACAAGATGTAAGAGCAGAAAGCATCAGTAGTACGGTTAGCATCAAGAGATAACTGTTTAGGGGGAGGAAGCGAAGATGAAACCATAGCAGATAGACGGGAGGGTGAGAGTGAGCGTAGGATACGTCGAAAGATGACATGTGGAGGAGTATAAAATTAAAGCAGCAGATGAAATTAAATAATTTAGGCTAACTGCTGCATTTGATTATTACTCATAACATTAATGTTCAGGGAAGACAATTGGCCCACATTTTATTTGTCAGGGCCAGTGATGGATGGATAACGGATAGCGGTGTGCGGACTTTCATAAATATGACACTGTTTACTATTTTCTGTGCTGTTCTATTATAAGTATGCAAACATTCAGTGCAAAGTTGTATTGCTTTGATTGCATATACTGTATGATTTGAGGATTATGTTGCATTGTGTCTTCTCATGTTCTCTTGAGATTCTACGGACTGCCCTGCTGTTGATCCAGGAGAGAAATGTAAAAACGCTACATATGAGCGCTCTATATGCAAGAGTAAGTCTGTGTCTTAAGATTTATACTCAACAGGGGCTTCAGTAAACGTGGTTAGATTAATTTGATGTAATTAAAATTCCCCTCAAAGACATTGAACAATGTAAGTTAAATGTAAGAATGATATTTAATTTTATTTTCATCACCAGCATAATGTTTTATATATAATATTACTAAATGTATTCCTCTATGCTTAAAATTATTTTGTTACTGCATGTTCTCACTTAACGTACAATGATAATCCAGACAGAATCCAGATTCCGGATTCAGTAGGACTAATTATTCATTAATAACTGGACTATGTCAATAATAAATGTGTGAATTGTGATAATCATGCATCAATAAAACATTACAATGATGAGATCATAGTATTTCTAGATTTATAAATATGCAACAATTTTTAATCTGTGAAACTCAGTTGCAGACATACAATAACAAAATTCATCCCTGATTTATTCTATGTTCTAAAGAGAAAGGAAGTGGATACATTCTGAGTTTAAAAGATCAGCATGATCAGTGCAAAAAGTCATACAAGTGGAAGTGTGTGACCTGCAATAAACCAGCTACACCTTGTACTCGAGGGAATAAAACTGCCTGTCTCAAACAACCCGAGACAAATTTCAGTCTACTTAAAATTAAAGATGAGGATGGATTTACTCATCCCTCAAAAGCATCGTAAGTGTGAGATTACCAGTGACTTTTAAAATGACATTATTACAGAATGCCAAGAGATTAAATACTTTTGCAGAGACGCCTTGGACAAAATGGAATCTCTGGTGCAGAAGATGAAAAATAGCAATAAACTCAGTGCGGTGATTTCCATGGGGGATGATACTGGTGTTATCCAAATACAAGCTGATAACGCAGAAACTGAAGACTTTTGCTCCTCTTCAGATCAGAATGCGGTGAACGTAAGGCCCGAGAAGCATTAAAGTTATTGAAACACATCCATCATTTATCAACACTAATTCTTCTTTTCACAGATTCTTGACTGTCAAAGTGATCTGGAGACAGGTTTTCCCTGGTCTGTAATTGTTCCCAGTGAGGCCTTTGACAAAGCACTTCTACAAAACATTAGCACTGCATTTGTTAAAGTTGTTCGTTTCAAAAACATGGGAAGTAAGGTACTGTATTCTATATTGTTGTTGTTGTTTTACTTTTAAAAGGGTCATGATCTGCCTTTCTTATTTTGTACTGTTCTCCATCCAACACTAGTGTATGTTTGACAGCCTACATCCTTCATAGATGGATGCTGCTGTGTTTTAGGTCAAAAACACATAAATACTCAGTACATATACAACAATCTGTTTAACAGACAAAGCAATAGTGATCACGTAATGAAAACAGTTACTCACACTTGTGAGTTGCGACATTACTGTAGGATCCAATATAGTCTCGACAGCATTATCTTTTAGTTTCAATCTTTCTAAAAATTCTGTCAAATTGTGCCTAGTTTGTAAACTAATCTGCAGTAAAATTAAGTGAACAAAGGACCAAATTCTTACTGACGCGGTCTGGAAGTTTATTAAAAATAAAGTTCATCCACTCTTTCCTAATGTTGGGATCAGAAGGAAGGCAATGTTTATTTCAGAGCCAACTTTATCGTTTGATTTCTGTGTAGACCTGTGTTTGGTGCTATCGTTTACACTACTGGCATGAATCAGATGGCGGGGCTAGACAGGCAGTGATGTAGAATCGATGGGCGGGGCTAGACAGGCAGTGATGTAGAGTTGGTGGGCGGAGCTAAAAAGGCAGTGATGTAAAATCAATGGGTGGGGCTAGACAGGCAGTGATGTAGAATCGATGGGCGGGGCTAGACAGGCAGTGATGTAGAGTTGGTGGGTGGAGCTAAACAGGCAGTGATGTATAAGCAGACATTGCGTCCCAAATGACACACTATACACTATGCATTTATATACTATGTGCTTATGCACTATGTACTCAACCATGTAGTGTATGAGTTTTATAAGGTTATTTTGTCATTAATAATCAGAGTCTGATAGCTTGGGACGCTCCTATTGATCTTCTTCAGCAGAGGCGGTGTTTAGCCATACTATTACATCAATACAATGACCTCTTATATGTCAAAAGATCAAGGGAATTTTGATTTCTCAGTTCATGACCCCTTTAACTATTGTTGTATAGAAAGTTTCTTTGAGATACTTCAAAAATTTATCTTGTGGACAAATGTTTATTTAACTATTGCATTCACACATTTATATCTGATTTGATCCCTATATTCTTGTATGGTTTCTGATTTAGGATGAACCTAAAATTCACACCATTTTGAATAATGAGGTTTATGGAATATCGATGGGGGCCAAAATCTCCAACCTTACCGACAATATTGAAATGTTCTTCACACAAAACAATCAGGTAATGAAGGTTTTGTTGAAAAAAATAATTTTACATACATTACACTTATACAAAACTTACAGAAAATAAAAAGAATGGAAAACAAACATTCTTACAGGTCAGTAATGCATCCTGCGTTTCTTGGGATGGCAAAGGTACATTAATTTATGACTATTAATCAGTTCCCATAAACAAACCCAATTTATTTTCTAAAATTTGCATAATTAATTTCATTTGTCACTGCCTTCTCTTTGAAGGAGACCTTAATTGGACAACGTTCGGCTGTGAGACAGAAATCAACAACAGCACCATAAAGTGCTCCTGCTCACATCTGACGTTCTTTGCAGTGATGATGGTGAGAAGCTTCTCAGAGAAGAACTTACACTTTCATCATTCATGCTTCATTTAAAGACCCCATTAAATCGATATTGGAGTCTTTTAGTCCACGTCTATATCCAAGCGAGCATGTAAAAGATTACAAAAGAAGCTGATTCTTGCTGACAAACAACAAATCCTTCTGCTGATCTGTGTTTTGTTGTGTTTTCTCTGATTCTTCAGTCTCAGTCAGATGCAAACATCACAGCGCAGGATCTGGAATCACTGACTTATATCACTTATATCGGCTGTGGCATCTCCATGTTTTTTCTGTCCATCGCTTTATTCATGCATTTCCTGCTACGGTAGAGTATCTTCATATATAGTTAACTTTGTTTACTTTAAGTATTGACGGTTACAGTTGTTTTTGTGTTTTAATAGGAAAGCCAAATCAAATCAGGCCACGAAGATCTTGATGAACATGTTTGTGGCTTTGTTTCTACTGAATGCCTCGTTTTTGTCAAACGAGAGCATCGCTAACACAGAAGACAACGCTGCGTGCGTCTTCATAGCGCTGCTCCTGCATTACTCCATGCTGGCCTCATTCACCTGGTTCTTCATTCAAGCTCTTCATATGTACTTATGGCTCCTCAGACAGAACGTCACCATCACAAACTACATGAGGAAGATCACCGTGTTGGGCTGGGGTGAGTTAGAAATTCACATTCCCAAGTTCGTTATTATTACTCTATTCGTCTTTACCATTATATTAGCACAACGGTTTGCTTCATGCAGCCGAGAGATGTAGTTTGCGTGCAGTGGTTGGAAGCCGATGTTCAGTATGTATTTAACAGTGCGATGAGGCTTGCTGCGACGAGTCCGAAGCAATCAATCACAGAGCACGAGAGAGGCCGTGCTTTGATCATTTTAATTTAACACATTAATAATGAAATTAAACAATTATAGAATAATATTTAATTTAATTTTAAGCTGTCTCGCGGCCCCCCTGGAGCATCACTGAGGCCCCCTAGTGGGCCATGACCCCCCTGGTTGGGAACCCCTGATCTAGTCCAGGGGTCACCAAACTTGATCCTGGAGGGCCAGTGTCCTGCAGAGTTTCCTGCAGGTTTTGTTCTTTTCTTGAGCTGTTCCTTTAAGCGCATCTGAACACTTAATTATCATTAAGATACTATTAGTTTTTATTAATAGTTTGAATCTATTTGATTTTGTTTTAATTTAAATTTTAAAGTTTTAGCATTTTTGAGGACTTTTCAGTGTTTCTAAATACAGTTGTTTTTTTTTGTTTTTTTTCTTCTAAATATGTCTATATAGTTTTTATACATTTATTTTAGCTTTATTTTATTTTTTTGTTATTTTAGCATATCAAGTTAAACAAAACAAAAAAAGTTTTTTAGTAACAAAAATGTATTCATTTTTTTATGTTTTTTTTTTTAACCATATTAACTCTTGTCTCTGTGTTTTCAGCATTTCCCGCTCCAATAGTCATAGCTATTGCTTCTGTAGCAGAGTATAAAACAGTGATCATAAAAACAACATCTGATAAAATTTCACGAATGTAAGTTTTTTTCAAATGTGACTATAAATATAAATTTATGCATGTTATTATATTATAACTTAATTATATTTCATTCTATTCTAATTACAGGTGCTGGATTACAAATCCTTACATTCATTACACGGTGAACGTCGGCTACTACGCTTTAGTGTTCATCTTCACGACAGGAATCTTCATCACTATCTTAACTAGAATTGTTCAGGCCAGACGCTTAAGAGCGACTGATGGCAAGAGAAAGACGTTCAGAAAGCAGCTGATGATGGTGTTGAGTTTGTTCCTGCTCTTCGGTCTGACGTGGTCTGTGGCGTTCTTCAGTTATGGACCGATGCGCATTCCCTCATATTACATCTTCACTGTGTTGAACTCGTTTCAGGGTGAGAAACAATCACATGCAGCAGTGCATCTGGTTTAGTAGAACGCTTATGTTTCCTACAGATTTCAGCAAATTATTTAAATTAAATATCTGAATAAAATGCTTTTAAATAGTATTTTATTATTAATTCAATCGTTTTAAAAATTATTTTTAAAAAATTGTTTACAATGTGTTATAAAAGCTGTTGAGATATTCTGATCTTCTTTTCAGGGTTTTTCCTCTTCTTGTATTACTACCACATTCACAATGACGTTGCTGGTCATTTCTCTGATGATCCAAGAAGCTCTGGCTCCACCACAACCATGGTTCCACCCAACATGAATGGTCTGGAAAATGTTTATAATTAGCATAATTAAGACAGAAAATCACACTGCCTCTTAGTTTCTTTGACAGCTGATAAGTTAACAGCAGATTTCCAGAATAGTAGTACAGTCATGTGTACTACAATATGCTTTACAGTTTAATATGCATGTTTAATAATATTCTGTATGGTGATGGGACTATAACTCATAATGGGATCATAAGCGGGATCATTAGCTTTTAAGATATTTTAAACAAAGCTAATTTAACGTACATGAACATTGTAACTGGGAAGCTACTTTACAAGTCATATTTTCTCGCATCTGTGAGTTAAGGGTAACTGTAACCACAGTTATGAAATATAGTTTGTTTGACTGACTTATGAATGTTTAAACTGTGTAATGAACAGTATTTCATTTATTATTAGATGTTTTGGTTCAAATAATTGTAATGCTGTTTTTAAGGTACATATTTCTGACAGCTTAACACTTAAAACTGAAAATTATTCAATAATATTAATAAGCATGATACTTTTTCTTTTGCAGTGCATTAATTATAATATTAACTATTTTCTTCATGCATTTGTGAATTAAATACAATATTTTAATTTATTTTGTCGTTCTACATGTAAATATATCAGTGGTAGGGTACTATATTTTCATGTTTCTAATTGACAATATGGTATTTGATATGCAGTTTTTGTAGTGATATATGGTTGTGCGCCACTAGAGGGCGCTGTGAGGTTTCAGATTGCAATGTGTAACTCATGGATGAGCTGAAGATGTGAATGAGATCTCAGACAGACACTGTAAATGCTCAGCGTGACTCGTGTAGTTGCTATTACAACCAGCTAATACTTATTTCTGGTTCACAGTGACTAATAAACCTCCTCAATGCAGCTGAATGAGTCGATTCCAGATTTACTGGTTTTAATGTTGTGGAAGTTTTTTATGGTCACTGAGGAACCCGAATAACTCAGTGATGTTTTTTTAATCAAAAGTGACATTAAATACATTTATATAATGCTGCAAAATATTTCTATTTCAAATAAATGCTGTTCAGAATTTAAATGAGTACACAAATTGTAAAACCATTTCCAAACTGTGTTTTGCCTTACCCTATAATGCTAAGGTAAGCCTATAATGATTATTTATATTTTAGAGCTGTTGGGGCGGATTTCGTGGGAAACTGCATTATACCTCCATTCGTCCTTTAGTTTTTTGAAAATTCAGCTTTGCATGACAGAAATAAATTACATTTTAAGATACATTTAAATAGAAATAGGTTATTTGAAATTGTAATAATATCGGACTAATTTTAATGTATTTTTGGTCAAATAAATGCAGCCTTGTTGAGCACATGAGACTTCTTTCAAAAACAATCCAAACCAAGCTATATCTAGAGACCTTGAGACTTGAGGATGCAGGACTATTTTAATAAGAATACCAACAATACATTGCATGCACAGTCGACCTATATTATATTCCATGTTTACTGGCGAAAAACAACTGTTGATTCTTAGGAAAGTGCCAATTTTTAGAATAAAGTTTCGTGCAATCTTCAAAACCTCATCAATATGAGTAAAAGACCACAGCGTCCAGTCAGAGATGTTTGTTTGCCTGGATTCTTACTGCTCATCTGCCTGGACAAGATATGGCAAACTCTCCCTGTGTGGCTTGAGTTCTTCTCCTCTAAATCATCTCGCTGGAGACAGGGAAAGACCAGGAAAAGGACTGCGGTCGGTGAGTCTCTCAGAAATGTTTACATGGATCAGATTTTCAGGCTGATGTGGCAGGAGTGGAATCGTATCAGGAAATAGTTGGGGAAAGACATTGTCCGTGGCATGTCTATTGAGCAACATGAGTTTTTTAATATGAGACAGCATTCGGTCTAAATGCTGCTGAAGGCCTCGGTTCGGCTTTGAGAGCTAAACGGGAGTCTGGCAGTGATACCTACAGAATGAGCACTGTTTGTTTATCTGCAGATGATTAATAGTCTGAATTATTACTAGTGCCAAACCACAAGTGGGTAATTACTGCCATACATACACGTCTCTCTATCCTTTTGTCAAGAGCACAGTGATAAAACAATAGTAGCAAGTCAAAGTTTAACCATACTACATTTCTGAATTTTTATATTTAAATATATAAATCTACACTACGTAATTTATTTACTCTAAATTGAGAACAATTATAAGCGAAAAATAGTAAGTAAATAATAAGCGAGTACATCATAAAACCATCTTCCAAAACGTGTTTTTGCAATAAATCACAACTGTAAGCCTAATATTTCTATTATAAAGCTGTCGGGACGGATTTCCCGGGAAAATGCATACTTCCTCATTTGCATTTCTAAGCCATATTCGTTAATAAAGGAAAGAAAGGTAGGATAAGTGATGGGAGAAAATTTGAATCAATCGCATTCACTTCATTTCTAATAAATGCTCTGTTTAGAAGCGCTCGAGACGCTATACTCTGGTGACTCCTGCTGGTCAGAACGATGTAAATGCAATGAAAACTCAAGCCAAACACGCATAAAACACCTCATACAAGCCAAACTGCAGATGTTTCACTGAAAGTGTAATCTAATAAATGCAATAAACAAATCATATAAATTTGTATTTGTTTATAGAGAGCTTGGTTAATGAGGTCACTAAGGGACTAACTACAACTCTTCCTTTTTATTACAGAAAACCGTCATTAAAATATCTACAAAATTATAAAACTGATCCAATAAGGTAAAAACCATAAAGACACTGATTCATGAGTTCATCGCTCCCTAATCAGCAAATAGAAATTTCTAAACATTTTGAAGCAATTATGACCCAGAAATCACGTGACTATGGCAGTTTGATTCCTGCTCTGAATCATGGTTCAAAACAAATGATTCAAACAAAAGGTTTCAAAACTTTACAAAGCAGAAGCATAACTATTATAAGCAATGGAAGATGTGGTAGTAGCTTGAAGTCAAAACAAATGAACCTCGAACCAAAAAGAGTTTAAAACCAGAAAGGGACAGCGCCCACAATAAAACACGAATCAATATTGTTTGGTAGAATCGACTGACTACTTCACAAATCAATGTTAATGTTAAATAACAATACCAATCTCTAAACCAGTACCTACTTTGGTCTAAATAACCTAGGCAAGGTAACAGTTTCCACCATTTTCACCTTATCAGGTACGAAAATCAACCGTTATCTCTAATATGTCTGCTGCCGAACGTTATAACGCTATAAAACAATTGATTTCACAAGCCAAAACAACATTAGAATATAAGCTGCTTACCTTCTCATAAAACATATTTCTTGGATATCTGTCTTTCTTTCGTTCCATTTTGATGTCGAATAGTGAATTTCGCGCTGAATCCATCGATCACCTGTAATCATCATCACAGCGGCGCCACGCGATTCTAAACACCAGATTCATCCGCGCCGCGTCTGAAGCGGAGCCGAAGCACAACTCACGTAACGCCAAAACAATGTTCCTCCGCGAGTTACGTAGTTTCGTACCTTAATCGCTAAAAGCTGAAAAGTTAGTTTTTATTATACGTAAATATTACAACACTTCAGTAAAAGTTTATCCATGCACTTAACTTTTGGGTTCGTTCCATGTGGATTTATTATAACTGGAATTTAAATGTAGGACAGATGACAATTTAAATAGCTCAAATAACACATTTTTATACAAAATAATTAAAATAATCACTTTAACAGCAATATAAGCTTCACATTCGACATCTAAACCCTCCAAACCATTGTAAATGCTGTGTAAACATTATTGGTTGTTGATTTTCTATGGTAATAAATATGGTAACAGCCAGGCACAAGAACAGTTTCTTCCCTCATCTTATGAACACTTGACAATAATTGTGGAATACACATCACTATTTATACACTTATACATTTATTTATCTAACACACATACTTAGTTTACATTTCGAATTTGCACATAATATACCTGTTCATACAAATTGTATATTGTTATTCTCTATTTACTTGTTCTATTTTTATTATTTTATTATCTGTGTTTTGTCATGTCTCTGTCATTCTGTCACACTGTGAAGCTTCTGTCATGAAAACAAATTCCTTGTAAACATACCTGGCAATAAAGCTCATTCTGATTCTGATTCTGATTCACATCAGCTTAACTAGTTTTGAACCCAGAGCTGAACAGCTAGTTATGTGCTTGTAAAGTCTGCATCTTTTGACATCAGACATCTGCATTTCCTCGAGATGCACTTGGTCTCAAACCGATTCGCTCTTATCATACTTTGATCACAGAGCCTCAGACTGTGCATCGGATCTGAGGTTTTGCTGATTTGGCAGAGAGCTGAACGTTACACGAAACGCTGATTCGCTCCAAAATGTAAATAGCAGAGCACTTTGTGATTAAATGATAGTTGCCAGGACGGATGGATCGGTGTTTCCCTGATGGGCCTGTTATGCCGCACAACCTCAAATGTGAATCTGTGGTCTGGAGGACGTCCAAACATCATCTCAGCGCTGCCAGACACTTCCAGATTTCTACAAATGATCATTAGAAGAGTCAGTTTAGGCCTCAGCATCGCTACTTGTACTTAGTTCCTCCCAAACACTGGAAACATTATTTCATTTTTAGGATACCTCATTTGAAAGCCATAATTAGCCTTCAGATTTCAGTTTCAACAAGCTTAAAGTTATAGTTTTCCTCCTGAAATATGTGCATGAATGATGTGAGAATACATTTCAATATCATGAATGTCATCCAACCTCTCGTTATGGGACAGACATTTTTAGGAAAGCCAATGTGACTTTTGGAGGATACTGCACACTATTGTTCAAAAGTTCTGGGGCTGTAAAACTTTTATTGCTTTTTGAAGGAAATTAATACTTTTATTCATCAGGGATGCATTCAGTTGATTAGAAGTGGCAGTAAATACATGTAATGTTACAAAAGATTTATATTTCAAATAAATGCTGTTCTATTGAACTTTCTATTCATCTGTGAATCCTGAAAACTAAAATGTATCACGGTTTCCACAAAAATATTTGTCGTTTTCAACATTGCTAATAATCAGAAATATTTCTTGAGCAGCAAATCAGCATATTATTATGATTTCTGAAGATCATGTGACACTGAAGACTGGAGAAATGATGCTGAAAATACTGTGCTGCATCACAGAAATAAATTACAGTTTAACAGATATACACATAGAAAAGAAACATTTTAAATTCTAATAATATTTCACAATTTTTACTGCTTTTTTATCAAATAAATGCAGCCTTGGTGAACAGAAGAGACTTCTTAAAAAATGTACATATGTGCTAAACAAATGAACCTAAACCTGACAGATTTACAACATCAAACATTTGTCAAATATTAATTAAATGTAACAGACTCAGTTTTAAGGCTTACTGATCGAGGTTTCATCACATGCATCTGCACTAAATCAGCACTTATTATTAAATAGAAGTATAGCTTAATTAAAAGTGAAATCTGGTATGTCAGATGAATGTAATCTGTCTTAAACACATGGAGAAACATGTTTTCATCCCTCACAAACACACTCCTCCTCAAACGTGCTTGAAATGATTTATTCCCCTGTAACTTGTGAAACTCTTGGAGTGTCTGGTTTTCCTGCCGAGGTCTGCATTCAGGGCAGCGCTCGCGTGACTGCAGATGTGTTTGAATGAATGGAAATCCACCACACAGGGGCATCTGGGAAGCCATCATTCATTTTTATATTACCCTAATGACGTGGAGCTCGTAACAGGGGTCGTTTAAATGAAGGACTGATTTGAGAGGCGCTTTATTGCTCTTGACTGAACGCAGCGCACAGGTTAAGAGACGCTCACACACCACACATCCTGTGCTTTAATTGTTGGTCTGTGTCTAAATGTAAGATTTATGTATTTGAATTCCATATAAAATTTCCATGCATTTGGATTACAAAGTTTTAACATCAACAAACTAATAAAATGTAAACCCTGAACACGATGTGACCTAACATGCATGACAGAATGCTAATTTCTGTTCATTTGAAGTTATTTTTATATTTATAAATAATAATAATAATAATAAATATTTGTATATTTTGTATGATCTCATTATTTAAACAAATGTATTTATTTTGTTTTTGTATTTTTTATATATTTTATATGAGCTACTTTTTATATATTTTATTTTAAACATTTTTATATTTTATTATGATCTACTTTTTTATATTTTAGACAATTTTTAAATATTTTATATCTATGTTTTTATTTTTTATACCTTATATGATCTATATTTTATTTTAAATTATTATTTTAATATTTTGGGACCTTTAATTTATTTAAAAAAAAATGTTTAATATTTTAAATTATATAAATGTATATATATTTCATATTTTAAATTATTTGTACAAATATTTCATATTGTATGTTTTTTTATTAAACAATTACTATAACAATTTAAACTTTTTAATATTTTATTTAATCTATTTTTAATTTAAACATTTTGTATGATCTAAGTTTTTATTTTAAACAATTTTTAAATATTTAATATGACTATATATTTGTCAGTCATACAGAAATGAAACAGGTCAGATTTCTGTAATAATACTAATAAAGTGAATGTTTTTTAAATACACAATAACCATATATCTATTTTGCTTCAGACATGTTTCATGTCTTTAAAAACCCTACTGAACGGTTTCATCAAAGTTTAACACTGTCAGTGCTGCTTTAAAGTATCATTCTCACTTGAACATCTATTGTGACTGAAGACATCCCGTCTGAATTATGCTGCACTGAACACCAGCAGTGACCGGAGGTGCTCGAGGGTCAAAGGTCAAAGCTGTGAGCTAATCTAAGACAGAAGATGTGCTGCTCCTCATATCATCACGTCTGTGTTCAGCAGGAGTCTGTGATCTCCTGCTGCAGCTCTTCTCACGACAGCCATCTGACTGTCACGAACACAACATGCATGACAGGACAGCCATTTCTGAGTTCATTGGAACTGGTATTTTTATATTAGTTACACATAACAATAATAATAATAATAATAAATATGTGTATTATCTAATTATTTATTTTATGCCTTATTTAAAATGGTTATATATTTTATTTTATCTAATTTTATTAATTATTTTTACATTTTATTATCTATTTTTTGTTTTTATTTAAATGTTTTTATATTTTCTATTATCTTTTTTTGTTTTAATCTTTCTGATGTAATTTATTTTAATTATTTGATATTTTATTTGTTTCAAATATTTATTTATACTTTTTATGATCTAATTTTTATTTAAAATTATTGTTTACATATTCTATGATTTTACATTTCTATGATTTTAAATAATAATTTTTCTTTGTATTTTAAATTATTTTTTTTATATATATATCATATTTAATCTATTTAATATATATATCATATCTTTTATGTTATCTTCTTTATTTGAAACAATTATTTATATACTTCATATTATCAAAATTACATTTTAAATTATTTTTAAAATATTTTTTATGATCTAAGGTTTATTTTAAATAAGTGAATATTCTTATATTTTTATTATTTATTTTTGTACTAATTTTAAATTATTTTTAGCTTTCTATTATCTAAATCTTTATTTTTTATTTTAAATGATTGTTTTTATATTTTCTATTATATAATTTTGAATTATTTTCTATGATCTCTATTTTAAATAGTTGTTTAATATTTCAAATTATTAATATTATTAATACACAAAATATTAATAATTTGAAATATTAATATTTTAAATTATTAATATTTTGTGTATTTCATATTTTTAATACTGTTTGTGTGTATTTGCATGTAATATCTGTGTGTCTTTTCCAGTAAAGTTTCATCTTCAGGTCAGTATTTTCCAACAGGATAAATCTGTTCCTAGTTTAACACTGTTGTACATCTGTACATATGTGGTCATATATCCATCTCTCATTCATGCAGAATTCTCACACAATGCAGCACATCAACATCTTAAATAAATAACACCGTGTCCGTCTCGTAGAACATATGCATTCATTTTACCTTTTTACATTCGCATGCGAGCAGCACACGAACCGCCGTTATAAAGACCACCCGTTTTTTCCTGCGAGCAAAAGGAATCAGGAGTTTTTAAGAACAATTCTTATTTGTCTTTTATGCTTGTCCTCGGATGTGGTTGAATGAGCCGTAGGCTTTCATGGCAAAACAAAATGTGCTTCCATTGAATGTATTGTTAGACAAACCGCATCTGTGGACACCAACGGGTCAGTCTGTGACACTTACACAACCTATTTATGATAAAAACATACCTTCAGTTCAACATTCAGCTAGAAGACAGCATATGCATGTCATCATAACTTGCATAATCAAAGAAATAATGTTCATCTTCTATTATTAGGGTCTGGTTCATGATGGCGTGCGCTTCGTAAAGCCGTGGCATTAGGAGGAGGTAAAGAGTGAAATGAGGTGAGGTCAAAGGTCAATCCACAGCACACAGCTCAAAGTGCCAGACGTTTCATCTAACTGTCACACGTCCAGTGATTTATTATTACACGCTCCTGGTTTCACATCTCATCCTGTCTAGTTAAAACATACATTCATATATGCTTTCTGAAAACTGCTACCAATAACAAATGCAATTCATTTCAAACCAAAAATAAACATGTGCTTTCATGCTTTTGGCAGATGCTGTTATTCAGAGTGACTTGCATTGCATTTAAAGTGTGCATTACAGCAGTTCATGCATTTATTGAGAATCAAACCCATTACAGCCACTGTTTGAGCTACAGGAATGATCGTGACATGTGCGATAGACAATTGCATGCATAGGCATATATATGCAAAAAAAAACCTAGCAATTAATTTATTCAATTCTATAGAGCTTCATCCTCAAAATGTGAACATAAATAAAATAAAACAGTTGTTTAAAAAAATAGTGTGCAGACAATTATAGGATTATCGTTAACTAAAACTAAAACAATAAATACATTTTCATTGCTTATAAATAAAAATAAAATAAACATTAACTGGAATAAAATAAAATAAATTTTATTTTATTTCAGCTCATTTACAAGAGAACATTTCTCATCTAAATTTAAAGTACTAAAATAACTAAAATAAAAAAGACATTTAGACTTTAAAAAAGAAAGAAAGAAAGAAACATCACAATTACTAAACCTTTAACCAAAATTCAAATGAACTAAAACTTAATAAAAACTATATAGACATTTTTAAATATAAATGACACTAAAAAATAAAAATTACTAAAACTTTAACTAAAATTAAAATGAAAACAGAAGGTAATAAAATAACTAAAACTATATAAACTAAAATCTAAAACTTAATAAAAAAAACGTATAGACTTAGTAACAATAAAAAACTGACAAAACTACTAAACTGAGCAAAATTACAATAAATAAATAAATAAAATACTAGCAAAACCAAATAACACCGATGCAGACAGCTGCCAATTGTAGAACTACAATATTAAGAACATATCACCAAAAACACAATTACACAAACACAGACGCAGTGTGTGTGTGTGTGTGTGTGCGGGTTTATGTGGTTTATGAGGACACAAATTTGTATAATGACATGGGTATGACAGAGGTATTACAATTTGAAGGTGGTTTATGAGGACACTGCCTATGTCCCCGTAATTCAAAAGGCTTAAAAAACATACTAAATGGTGTTTTTTTGAAAATCTAAAAATGCACACAGTCTCCTGTGAGGGCTAAGTTTAGGTGTAGGGTAGGTGTAGGGCAATAGCACACACAGTTTGTTCAGTATAAAAACCATTACGCCTATGGAGAGTCCCCGTAAACCACAAAAACCAACGTGTGTGTGTGTGTGTGTGTGTGTGACGTGTGTGGTCCCATCAAATACACTTACAAGCTGTTTTGTGTTGCTGTAATGTTATTTAGGTAGCTGCTATAAACATGTCAACAGTCTTATTGCTGAGCAAGACCGTCTTCAAACTGTGCTTCAGCATGAGTGTCAGCGCCTCTTGTGGAAACACTGAGAATGTAAAACATACATGTGTCATTGTGAACTGCATTCTGACACAAAAATTAACCTGCATGGCTAAAAATGCATGCAACAATGTCCTTGTGTATGTTTAAGGTCTAACATTGTGTTGCAGATGGCAGAAGTGAACGTGCTTCATACAATTCAGCAGATTTCTGTGTAATTAAGGGAATAGTTCAGACCATAAATGAAAATTAGCTGAAAATCTGCTCACCCTCAGTCTATCCAAGATTAGGATGAGTTTGTTTCTTCATCAGATTTGGAGAAATGTAGCATTGCATTACTTGCTCTGAAATGGATGCTCTGCAGTGAATGGGTGCCGTCAGAATGAGAGTCCAAACAGCTGATAAAACAGTGAAATATAACGCTTCCTCCAGTGAAAAAGTGTTCTGGTCTGAATCAGGAGAGAAATCTGCACAGATCAAGCAGCGTTTACAAGACAAAACAGCTCTAAACAAATATGTGGCTGGATTTTGATGTGAGAGACAACAGGAGACGCGCTTTTTCACTGGAGGAAGCGTTATTATGGATTATGGACTCATATTTGAGTTAAAAAACATCTTAATGCTGGATTTGTTTCAGCTTTTGTCTTCTCTAGATGTTAACTGATGGACTGGAGTGGTGTGGATTATTCTGATGTTTTTATCAGCTGTTTGGACTCTCATTCTGACGGCACCCATTCACTGCAGAGCATCCATTGCTGAGAGACTGATGCAGACACATTTCTCCAAACCTGATGAAGAAACAAACTCATCCTAATCTTGGACGGCCTGAGGGTGAACACACTGAAATCCCCTGGACGTGCTTGAATAGGAGGAAACTGATTAAATCAGAAGATTCAAGCTAAACGTTTCCTCAGCACGAAAAGGTTTTAAACAGGACTCACTGATTCAGTTAATCTAATGCACTTTTGATAAAGTGAGTGCATAAGTTAGTCCCCAAACTGACCTTCCTGTAATCAATATTTATAGTGTGATCGCTCCAGAAACCACAGCGAGCACTGAACATCATTCACTGGCTCATTTTCCACTGGATCGGATTCAGCTGCTTCTTTCACTGGATCGTGAGGATGCTGTTTAAACATGGCAAAAGCCTGACAAACCGGGTCCAAATAAAGTCAGAAAACTAACATCTTCCTGCTGATAATGAGGCTTTTGGATAATCACAGACCAATTCAGAGCAATCGACTGTATTATTTTCTTGATTCTTGACATGATGTAACGCTAAAATTCATCTCTTTTAGCACTTGGCAAACAACCTGGGAGTTTGGGTCATAAAACACTCAGAATCCTTAAAAGACTTGCTATTTGAACACAACAAACCATCACAGATTTACAGGCAACCATTACTGCTGCTTTCATCTGATCTGAGGGAGATTGTTTATTCTGTCATTGTTGTAAATAATACCACTAAAGTAGCTTCCAGAAAACCAGTTCACAAATCTCTCAGAGTTTAAATGGAGTTTTAAAGTTCAAGTTTCTTTGAGTATCTTTGAGGTCTGTATATTTCAATGAGGTTTTCAGTCAAAACTCTAGGTTGTTTTTATATGTTGGTCTCAGACATTAGGTTGAGGCAAGCTGTCATGGTTTTTTTTTTTGGAATTTTGTACAATTGATTATTAAAATAAAATCCTTATAATTCGTGCTTAAATTATTAAATAACCTTTCATTTTTATTAGACACTCTTCTCAAATCACTGTCAATAAATAGGAGTTTTCCATTGTGACAACATGCCCCGCGACAGGATGCACTGTTATAAAATCTCTTCTTTCCTCTGCAATGATGGGTGAATGTTCTATAGTTTTATTTGTCAATAAGATTTTACTTTTGTGTTTATACAGAAAATGATTTCATGCTTGTTCCATTATTTTAAATGTCCTCTTAATATTATTAGTTTTTTTTAATAAACATTAACACATTTATAAAACCTGTCCTGAAAATATAAGCCAGAGTTTTTTATCAAAATGTTTGATTAGTAATATGCATTGCTAAGAACTTTAACTTTAAAATTTGAACAACTTTAAAGGCAATTTTCTCAATATTATGATTTTTTTGCACCCTCAGATTCCAGATTTTCAAATAGTTGTCTCTCAGCCAAATATTGTCCTATCATAACAAACCATACATCAATGGAAATATTATTTATTCAGCTTTCAGATGATGTAGAAATCTCAATTTCATAAAATTGACCCTTATGACTGGTTCTGTGGTCCAGGGTCACACACACACACACACACACACACACACACACACATATATATATATATATATATATATATATATATATATATATATAAAACATTTCTATATATAGATTTTTTTTGTACACTGTGACAACTAGCCCCGGTCTCCTGTACCGCATGCTTGGGAAAGCCAGGTCCATTAAGTGTGTTGATCAGTGCAGTGCTGTGAACTCTGCGTGACCCCGTCCTGCGCATCCCGGTCTAAAAGCGGCTGCATTTCCCGTGACCCCGCAGCGAGGTCAAACGCAGGCAATCACGCCGCTGTCCCTGCGCTCACGGTTCACTTCCAGCCGCTGGCCGTACTCAGTGTTCTGTTCACACGGGCGCCGGGCCAAAACAAGCAGTGTGCCGCCTAACGAGGGTGTGAAGGCGGCCCTGAGGTGACAGACGGGAACAGAGCAGTCACGCACAGAACAGGAGCCGCTCTTGTCACGCAGGAGCCGGTAATCCTGGTGGATCCAGATCAGGGGGCTGTTTCATAAAACAAGTTTACCAAATAAACCAGGCTTATTTCAGTTAGTCTGACTTATTTTGAACCAAATCAACTGACAATAAGACAGACTAACTGAAATAAGCCTGGCTTATTTGATAAACTTGTTTTATGAAACAGGCCCCTGGTCTCTGCCGGTATAATAATAAACTAAAAATAACATCTAAAGTAACTAGCTTTATACAAGTCAAATATATTATTTAACATCACTGAATCTACTTAAACACTAAATACATTCATTTATACCAACAAAAATTATTTTTATGTGTTAAATCAGGTAGAAATAGCTCTTTCAGATAACAGTTGAAGGTTGCCACTTTTTAGTGTGTGTGAATAAATGTATTTATTTGTATATATTATACTTTTCTTTTATTTTTTTTAATTGTATATATTTTTGATGCACAATGGATTGCTTAACACATACACGCATACAATACAATTATACATAGCTCATGTATTCTTACTTATTTTTGTTTCAACAAACTTTATTTTTTGAATAATGAATACTTAACATAGCAATATAGACAATTTATGTTTGTTCGTTTGTTAAACCAATATCATTTATTTTTTAACACAATAAATGATTAACATAAAATGCAGATAATTATATACAGATGCATGTGTTTTGATTATTCTCTTAACATTTTACTTATTTTTGACCAAATGAGTGCTTAAAACAACAAAATACACAGACAATTATATATAGATGTATTTATTTTATATATTTTTAACAAATTCTATCTATTTTTGGTGCACATAACAAAATGCATAAACAATTATATATAGAAAATTATATAGATAGATTTATTCATTCATTCATTTTTATTTATTTTTTAACAAATCTAATTACGTTTTTGAGGAATGCTTAAAATATTATGCAGGCAATTATATATAGATGTATTTATTTATTGATTAATTTTTAAATTGTATTTATTTTTGACAATGATTGCTTAACATATAAAAAATACACAGACATTTCATGTGAAAAAACCTGTAAGTGTTCAAACTATAGTTACCAATATAGCACACAATGCCAAGTTTAGTATAAAACAAACTAAAGAAGATATGTATTATATCTCACTGTCTTGAGCTGTGACATGAAACTCATCTACGTGCTATTTTTGGTTTAATTAGAAATCAAATACAGGTAAATACTGTTTGAGATATAATGAGGAACATGTCTTTTTCTTTTAAGTCGTCTGGGATGTTAAAAGAGCACAGTGGAAATTATAATTGAGTTTGAATGGTGATATTTAAACTACAGTCTGACTTGTTCCAAACATTGACCTCTGACGTCCAGGGTCTCTTTTGTGGTTGCTGTATGTGCCCATGTGTTTACAGGACCTCAGAGCATTATAAACAGATGCCCCTGATCTTTCCACATGTAACGGAGTGAGAGCTCTCTATTTATATTCGTGCTGAAGCGGAGACATTGGCTGTCCTGGATGGCTTTGGGATGGGCGTTCAGTGACCCTGATGAGGTGAAGGAAAAACCACCCATCCAATCTGACCGCAGCATCCAGCAGAGGTGGAGAGCCGGATCTCTGAATGTCTGTTTTTCCTCTGACGGTGAAAAACGTGGAAAAAGTGAACAGGTCGCTCTATAGAGCAGCGTTTTCCAAACTGGGGTTTGTGAGTTGATGAAAAGCTCATAATTAATTTAAATAATAATCAATTTATTGTGTTCTCTCTGAGCAACTTTGCATTTGCTTGCATAAGGCTTGTGATGGAAATAATACGATAAAAAAAAATCTGTGCTTTTGTGAGCGAAGGCAAAGTTTCTTGAAGGAACGCGATATTTTTGTGAGTGAATGCAAATGTTTTGCGAAAGAATGCAAAGTTTCTTTGAGTAAAGCAAAGTTTTTACAAAGAGCTCCTGGTCAATAGCACATGTTTCTTGGAAAGAAAGGAGTGAATTATTTGCTGCTGGTCATCTCATTATAACCTGAACATCTCAGTGCATCTCTGCAAGAGTCATAAGAACTGGATCTCCGTCTCATAGATCTCCAAAACAGCTCTTCTTCAGCTCCTCAGGGTCTGAGGAAACAGTAGAGTCAGCAAATAATAAATGAAAAGAAAACAATGTAATTTGAAATCGATTATAAATTGAATCTGAAATGACTCCAGCGAGCTTATAAACAGGAGAGGGAACCGTGCTGATGGTGACAGGCTGTCTTAACCACATGTTGGGCAACGCTGGAGAAACATTTCAGCCGGAGGAAATGGTTCATTATGTGAAGTGTCCCAGAGAGTCATTTAATTGCAGCGTAATAACGGCTGACTCTAAACCATCCGTCAGACGCTCCCTCAGGAATGACTAGCAGCCCAACGAGACAAAGGAAGGGAACCCCACTAACTAGACAAGAATCAGAGTCAACACAATGTTTGTGTAAATCAGAGCTGGAGCCAGAGACCATGTGGGAAACATGACTGAGGAGTCGATTCTGACGAGAGTTCAGACTGAGGATCGCTTCAGTCCTTCAACTTTCTGTCCTCTATAGAGATCCTAAAGATCATATAGTCAAGTCAAGTCAAGTCACCTTTATTTATATAGCGCTTTTAACAATACAGATTGTGTCAAAGCACTTAACAGTATCAAGTTGGAGGATAGAGTGTCAGTAATGTATAATAATAAGATTAAACACTCAATTTTCAGTTAAGGGCATTTCATTATTGAATTCAGAGATGTCATTTTCTAGCTCAGTATAGTTTAAATAGTATCTGTGATATCAAACTGACGATATAGGACCAAAGTTAAAGAGTTCTTTGTTAAACAATCATTGTAGTTTTATTCCTATACATATTCTGAAGGTTTTTATAGAGGGGTTTGTATATATATCATTCACACTGGTTTATGTAACACTTTATTCCTAAAAAAAATTTGAATAAAATGTACTTTTGCAAAAGGCAAATGTTTTGTGAGAGAGTGCAAATATTTTTTGGGTAAACAATACTTTTGTGAGAGAACACAACATTTCTCAGGGAACATTTTTATTGTTTCTCTTTAATAAATTATATTTTAAGGCCAAACCACTGGTCATTTTTGAGGTTTTGGGCTATTTGGCTTTTCATATCATGTTGTTTTTGACTAGTGGAAAGAAAACATCCAAAATACACTTTTCAAAAGTCTATTTTATTAAACTATTGCTATTTTATTATTTCTAGTTCACTATTTTATTGCATCTATTTGCATCTGTAGATTTCTGTTTTAATATATATATATTATTTTTTTATCTCCACTTCAGCAGCACTTACAGTACATGCACCAAGATTTACAGTTTTATTCCTATCTATATTCTGAAGGTTTTTACTGAGGGGTTCGTTTATAAATCATTCACACTGATTTATACAACATTTTATTCCTAAAATTGTGGTAAAAATGTATAGGTTTCTGTCTGTTGGCAGTAATTTCTGATTTATAGAGTGATAAAAAGAGAAATCTAAAATCCTCTCTGTAAAAATCTTTAAATCTAATATTTCAACAAAATGAAACAACAATTTGAACTTGGCTTCATCCAGCTGTCCTGGAAATGTATGCAAATGAGTGCATACTTAACTTTAATAATGAATTAAATAATGTACTGCTGCATATTAAAATGTAACATTTCAGAAAACTTCTAAACCAATTGTCTTAATGTACTGTGAGTAATCAGCTGGGTAAGTATGGTGATATATAAGATAAAATTTGAACTATGCACTTGTGGTGTCTTGAATTATAAAGTGTTGAAAGGTTAATTTTGCCTCTGTTTTGGGTGAAAAGACCTTGCTTTCGTACTGTATGATTTTCACTTCAGAGCATCTGGAATGCTGAGCCGTTAAATGTGTAATTGATAACGAGCGTGTCCTTACGAGCTGTTACTGTCCCACTACATCATGTCACTCGAGTCGCACATAAGCAGCAGATTTATAGCCTGTAAACAAGATTCAGAACAGGCTAAACGCACTGCTGAGAATCCACCGAGGTTAAGCAGCCGCTTACCACACACTTTCATCCCAGAATAAAGTGAGAACAGAGATCGGATCTCTTCCCATGATCCCTTGAGGAAAGACTTCCCAGGGCGTATACTGTGATATGGAATGAGCTGCTTTTGGAGCAGGTCTCGACTCTCTAATGATTGCACTTCTCCATTTACATGGTTGCATGTAAATGACTGTGGTTTGTCAGTGTGATATTCAGCATTAAGGACAAACACGATTGCACTGCCACAAAGACCACCCGCGTTTACTGTCCCAGCTGCAACACATGTCAGTTCCTGCGACTACATGCTATCAGTGCATTAAAATAAAGCAAAAAAAACATGTTTGCATGAGATTTCTCCAGTCTTGGGGTTCTCTGAAGACATGCACATACAGTACCAAATAAGCAGACAGTAAAGCTAAAATAAAAAAGCCACTTTTTTTTGGGCAACAAGCAAATTTTTTTTTGAAATTCTCTTTTTATTGCACTTAATTCACACTTTTAAGTGCAATAAATTAAAAAACAAACAACAACAAAAGTAAACACTGGAAAAAACATCTAATTTATTTATTTATTCATGCATTTATTTATTTTAATTTATATTGCATACAAATAATTATTTAATCAGAATACATTGTGAAAGATGCTTTTTGGCATCATAACTTGGTGAAGTTACAGAATCTACCAACAGGGGCTAACTAACTACCTATACTAACTAACCAAACCCATCATGACCATGACTAGATTTATTATGATTCATTCATGTTTATTTTAAATAAATAAAAAATAATCAAATGTGTTATAGATTCATATATGTTATAGATGACAAATATTTTTTTTCTTAAAATGTTAAATGTGAAAGTATTTTTGGAATGAAAATATATGCAGGGCAAAATTATTTTTTTTATTTTTAAAAAAAATATATTTATATTTTTAAAACATTTTCAAAACGATATCAATTATTATTTTTTTAAATATATTGGTACAATATTTATTTAAGTAAATACTAAATATAGCAAATATTTTTTTTTGGCCTTTTTTGTATATTTTGAAATACATATGAATCTATATTTTTGCCGTATAGGAAAGGATACACAAAACAGAAAGCATCTAACTAAAGAACTAATTATCCAAACAATTACACAATGTGAAGAGCAACTTCACGGCAACTTATTTTTAATCATAATAATAGCCATAAAAATAATAAAATAGTCTATTTTTAGTTTTAAAGATTGTTTTATAGTATAAAACTGTTTAATCAATTCATTTAAACACTTTAAAAAGTCTCACTACTTGAGCCCACACTGTAGATCAGAATAAAGTTTATTTATAGTAAGAAAGTTATTCATTCTAAGTTGTGAATAGTGAAGATGTATGTGTGAGTAATCCTTCATTAACCTGGAGATGTGCTGCTGCTGTGTGGAGCTTCAGGCTGATGTAATTGTTCCTGTCAGAGTCCGTCTGCCAGCTACAAATGAGCTAACCAACTCAAATCGGGGTCATCTGGAAGCCATTTCTCGCTGTATTTTTTTCCTTCCCCGTCTCATTTTAATCTCCTCCTCCTCCCAGGGGAGGTCGGGCCGGTGACCGGGATCTGTGCACGCTAGGCCGCTGTGGCACGCAAACTCATCCTCGCACGCAAGAAACCTCTGCAGAAGACATCAGAACGCACCTATAGAGGGGTGAAGGAGAACACAAAGGCCATTATCACTCTACATAGTGACTCATTTAATACTGTGCTGGTAAAAATAAAACTAACTGCACTCAATGACTAAAGTCTAGAATTAAAAGCTCAATCTACTCCTGATATAGAAACATAGATGCAGAAGATCAACAGAAATTCAGCAGGTAATTTGGCTTAGAGAAAAACAGGCCCTACACAAAACTTCTGCTGAAGAACAAACTGCTCTTCATGCCAAGACAAAAAGGGAGTGAATGTTTGCACATAAATAAAACTCAGTTCTGGCTAAAGTATTAAGACATGGCATGAAAAATATTGGCTAATCTTACTATTTAATTTGTGCTTACACAAACATTACATACACACACAAACATATTCATGCTCTGATTGATGTTTATGACAAATACATTTAATTTGTATGACAATTAAAATAATATATATGATCATTTTTATCATTTATATTCTTTAATAATTCATTTTTTTATAATAAAATGTAATATAATGAGAATAAATAATGCCGGTATATAGTATAGATGCATTCTTAATTGTCATGAAAAAATGTCAAACTGCAAAAATAAAATAAAATAGCCTTAATTTTCTTTATGCAAAAAATACAAAGATTTAATTTCTTTTTGCTGCACGTTGAAGTGTGAGCTGGACACGTCACGCTATTCTGCATTAATGTTCTAATCAGCAATACATTCATTAATTTATGTGTATAATGCTGTATAGGCTGATATGAAAGTATCTGCTAAATTAATAATAAATACGATCATGATGAAGCGTAAAAACATCTGTTTCTTCACATCGGTGTTCTGGTGTGTTTGATAACTCAACTCCACAGTTTCCATCACCGCTCATCGGCCAAGTCACATTATTAACAGACTGGAAATGTTCAGGAGCGCTCATCATTGACATATCAAATTATAGTAACTGATCGCACTTAAATGTCAGGCCACATCAAATCACTAATGCTCACACGGTCGGTTCTGATTGGAGGAAACGCACAGCACTCACTTCTGATTGGCCGATGGGATCTTGGACCCAAAGTCGAGCAGAGGTCAGAGAAAGAGGAGATTTGTGGTTTAATGTACCTGGCGAAAGCACAAGCATCCTGCTGTGAGACGTCTGTGCGCTTGCGTTCCCTCAGGCCGACTCGCTCTCATTTTAGAACAGACCGCAATAATTCAATAACCTCACTGGATTCAGTTAAAGATAGCCTGCGTTTGGGAATCTTGGATATTTTTGTGATGCGATTTATGTAATAAAAACAAAATGTTCATGCACGTCATAAAAATATAAATCACACATAGAGCACAACAGCAGATTTCTAGTTGCAAGATTAAACTCAATTTATAAAGATAAAATAATCTATGCCTTTATAATCTATTTCTGTACTGTATATAGCAATAACCTACTAACTCCATTGCAACTGCATAGCAACACCCTGTCAACAACCTACTTTTGTAACGCCCTAGCAACAGCTTGGCAACATGTTAAAAAACACTCTGACCACCTTATTAACTAATAGCAACACCCTGGTAACTACCTACCATAGTAACTCCCTAGAAACTGCATAGCAACACCCTGGCAACAACCTGCTGTAGTAACTACCTAACAACTGCATAGCAATACCCTGGCAACAACCTGCTGCAGTAACTCCCTAGAAACTGCATATTAGCGCCCTGGCAACAACCTGCAGTAGTAACTGCATGGCAACACCCTGGCAACAAACTGCTGCTGTAACTCCCTAGCAACTGCATCGCAACACCCTGCAAACGTCCTGCTGTAGTAACTCCCTAGCAACTGCATAGCAACACCCTGGGAGCAACTGCATAGCAATGCCCTGGCAACCACCCAAAACACTAGCTGGTATTTTTTGCAAAAATGTGAAAATCTACAGTTTAAATCACACAAATTCTCTTGTGCAAAAAAAAGCTGAGCTCAAGTGAATCAGCATCACGTCACCGGCGTTAATAGACTCCATCAAGCACTAACATGGTCAAGATGGCACTGGTGAGTCAGGCTCATAAAGCACTGGTTAGTGTCCTGCAGCGAGAGAGAGTGTGTTCATTTCCTCTCACTGAGTGTCAGTCGCTCGTTTGGGGTTCTGGATCACCGCTGCTGTCTAATCTGCATTCGCATTCCTACGGTTTGTTTCAGCTCGTCCTTTTCCCTGAATCCGCCGGCTCCGTCGGACCCCCGGGCTTCCCCCCTCCCGCGGCCGTGCGTGACAGTAGCTCGCTGAAAAGTGGAAATGATTCTAGTAAACAGTGATTAGCTCCAGACCGGGATCGGCTCGTCCGCCGTGAGACCTGCATCCACACGCTGGCGGCTGCCAAGTCCTCGACCTCCCCGACCCTCCGGGGTCACGGCCAGCCTTTCACAGCCAGGTTAAGGAGAATAATGGCAGGCAAACACGACAGCCTCACGCAACACACACACTCTCGCTGCAAAGCTGGCTCTGATTAGAGCGGACGCTGATGTGAGAGACCATATGTGAATCACGGGATTCCAGAGGACTCTCCCGTACGGAAAGACGTGATGGGATCTTAGCAGCGAAAACCGGGTCTACAAACTCATCGAAATAACATTTGACATTTTATGTTATTATATAAAGGATTATGGTGCATTAAATAAAAATACTTAAAAGCTTGTCGCTGTGGTTTAATATGCAAATATTACAGTCAATCAAAATGTAGCGCTTTTAAAAAAGATATATGCATATATAGTTTTAAAATGTAATTTGTAAGATCTGGGAGAATTTTTTTTTTTCTTTTTCAGATTTAAGATGATAATAATAATAATATTGTTTTTTATATATATGTATGCTTACACAAAGTATCACAAAATTTTAATAATCCTGGATTTTTGGATGATACATTAAAATATTACTGAAAAGCTTTGCAAATATTAAGTCAATCAGAAAGTCTTGAGCTTTTATATTAAAAAGTAATTCGTAAAATCTGTTAGAACTAATTTTACTTAATTTATTAAAAGATATAGGTCTTTTTTAGAAGATAGGTATAAAATATTTGTATTTCATTATACTGTATGTGTACTGCTTACACACAGAATATTAACTAATACCACAGTAATATTACGATATTGTTACATCAATTCATTAGATGATCGATTTTGGATTATCTAAAATAATGGATTAAGGTAAATTAAATTATTACTTAAAAGCTTTTGTTGCTGTGGTTTACTGCAAATATTAAAAATTCAATAAAATCCTGAGCTTTTAAAATATGCCTTATGCCTTTTAATTAAAATGCATGATCTATGGGAACAATTTCACTTTTTTAGATTTAAGAAGACAATGGATAAGACTTACCTTCAAGCCTTAATAATAATTTTATTTCATAAATAAGTGTAACCAAAGTTAAAATGCATTATAATATATGCAGATTCCTTGTTGAGATCATAATGCATTATAAAGAGTATTTTAAGGCAAAATTTAAATACTTACAATGGATTAAACATAAAGGCTTATTTATTTTATTATGTGTACTGCTTACACACACAGATTCTTAACTGAGTTCATACAGTTTAATGCTCACTAGTTCCTCCTCTCTATAGTGTTCCCTGAACAGTGCACAATGAAATCTAATCTTGTTTCTGTGAAGATGTTTATTCTCTCCTAGGGAGCAAAAACAGTGGGCTCCTAAATCCAAGTGGATTGGAACTGATTGTATTTGGCAGCTTCTTCTTCCTCTCTTCTCAGGGAAGGAGGCACATCTCATTTTAGTGGTGGTTTGCATCCAGGAACATGTACTATCAGCAAGAAATCAATGCTACTGTCTCTCTGACTCTAGAAACACTGCAGCGCTGCAATTAGGTTCATTAGATCCCTGCAAAAATAAACTCCTCCTGGTGAGGAAACAAGGAGCATTTATCTCCTGCCTGGCACTCAGAAGAGAAACGTCTTGCATCAAGAACATTCAGTTCTATCGCTTAAATCTTGAGATTTCAGAGAACTTCCTTCTCACTTGACGAACGATAGATCACTGGAGCTGCAAATATGAATGAGAAAATACCAATGTAACTTCTATTTAACGCTCTTATGATATAAACTGAATCTGTACAAAGAGAACAAACAGCAAAGGAAAAACGAAAGCAAATGCATATACACATGCACCGAAAATATCATTCAACTTTTAAAGACAAATGACCCTCTCGGGATATCTCATTTTATGTGCTTTCTTACAGAATAAAGTGTCTGTATTGGTGTATTCTGAGAGAGGATCTGCTTTAGAGCACGTTATGAAGGCATGCTTGCAATTAAGCAATCTCTCAATGACTGCATACCCAAAAACACATGTGAAAATTTATCCTGAAATTGTGAGAGGAAAATAGCCGAGAGAGACCCTGGCGTGCTTTACGATGAGATCAGAGACCCCAGAACATGATGCACCATCGACATGTGAACACAACATCAAATTATGCTCTGAAAGATCATTTACGAACTTTATTGTTTCCCTGTGTTGTAAAATGTTGACATTTGTACTAAAAATCAATTGTTTGTACTCAGAGATCAAATTTGTATTGACATAATGAATTAGGCTATTCTGCAAGGATATTAAATGATTTATTATAATAACTTTGTGATGGTGCAACTTCAATCATCTTATCTTTTTACAATATGCCTGAGAAAATGTCATGTATGTCATGACATACATGTTATCATGCTATTCCATACTCACATTCATATTCATTATAGATATTATATATATTTATATATATATATATATATATATATATATATATATATATATATCATATAGCATAAAATATGGAGGGACACACACAATACAGTGCATGTATTATACAGTGCAATACAGTGCATGGTTTTTCAATGTCTAGTCGTGTTGCATAACTCCATGCATGCATACTTTTCCATTTTTAGGGTTTATGTAATGTGGGTCTGCAAAACAGAGCGTCTTTTTATTACGAAATATTCCCCAAGACATAAGTCTGAAGTCTGGGATGCCGTCGATGATTGCATCAAGCTTAAAATAACATTTTCGTAATCCTGTGCAAATCAGAGCAGAAATAACGATTACAAGAGTGCGCAAACGACTAGAAACACACGCGCGTCAAATAAAGAGATGCAAAGGGTTCAGCTGCAGCAACATAAAACGTTTAAGGCATCACTCCATTTGAGTTTATCACTATATGATGACTGGCACAAACCGCAAGAGTTTTGCACAATTGAGTTTTATGCATCTCCGCAACGATGATCAGAAATACCCCGCACAGAGCGCGTGCAAATGAAACAAAGATGATTTACGCACTATTTTCAGGGTGAACAGAACCGGTTGCGCACTTGGATCTCCGTGTTCAGCTGCAGCCAGACGTTCAGACCTTCTAACGGTGTCTCTGCGGCTTCCACAATGGGAGGAGTGAGACTATCATCGGGTCCTGCCCCCTGTGCTGCAAACATATATAAAAGACATGGATCCAACCAAGCAGCTCAGAAAACCCTGTCAGCTTAATCTGGAAAATTAAAGAGAGTAGAAAACTCTAAATCAGTGAATGCAGATTAATAAAAACAGACTGAACTGGCAAACGAGAGAGTTAGTTTACATTAACTTTGCATGCAAAAAGAAGAGATAGATTAATTATTCTTTTAAATGGGTGTTTATATTTCTCTCTATATATAGCACTTAACATGAACAATATTTGAACAGAATCTCATCAGAAGAATAAAAGTGCATCAGAAGAATGGCTCTGACTGAAACTGAGTTTGAGAGCAGCAGCATCATGAAGGAATGGGGCAGACAGGTTCAGCCGGCTTTGATAGCATCCTTCATCATCCTCTTCTTCCTGGAGGCCTGTCTTTGGGTCAGAAATCTCACGATCAAGAAAAGGCTCCCAGGCCCATTTGCCTGGCCCTTGGTGGGCAACGCCATGCAGCTGGGACAAATGCCACACATCACCTTCTCCAAGCTGGCAAAGAAGTACGGAAACGTCTACCAGATCCGACTCGGGCGAAGCGACATTGTGGTTCTGAACGGAGACGCAGCCATACGCAAGGCGCTCATTGAACACAGCACTGAATTTGCCGGGAGGCCGAACTTTGGGTCCTTTCAGATGATTTCCGGCGGTCGGAGCATGGTGTTCAGCAGTTACAGCAAACAGTGGAAGGTTCATCGGAAAATAGCGCAGTCGACTTTGAGAGCATTCTCGTTGGCAAACACTCAAACCAAAAAGACATTCGAACAACACGTTGTAGGTGAAGCCATGGATCTGGTCCAGAAGTTTCTAAGGCTCAGTGCTGACGGGCGACACTTCAATCCTTCGCATGAACTCACCGTCGCAGCCGCAAACGTTATCTGTGCGCTTTGCTTTGGGAAACGCTACGGCCACGACGATCCCGAGTTCAGGACTCTTCTTAGAAGAGTGGATAAGTTTGGCGAAACCGTTGGCGCTGGAAGCCTGGTGGACGTCATGCCTTGGCTGCAGTCGTTTCCAAATCCTGTCCGAAGCGTTTATCAAAACTTCAAGCTGCTTAATGAAGAGTTCTTTGCTTATGTGAAGGACAAAGTGGTGCAGCATAGAGACACGTATGACCCTGAGGTCACCCGTGACATGAGCGATGCAATCATTGGTGTAATTGAGCACGGGAAAGATAGCATGCTGACTAAAGACTTTGTTGAGTCTACAGTCACTGATTTAATTGGTGCAGGACAAGACACAATGTCCACAGTCATGCAGTGGATACTTCTGCTTTTAGTCAAATACCCATCAATCCAAACCAAACTCCAAGAGCAGATTGATAAAGTAGTAGGTCGTGACAGACTCCCATCAATTGAAGACAAGAGCAACCTGGCCTACCTGGATGCCTTCATCTACGAAACCATGCGTTACACTAGCTTCGTCCCCGTCACCATACCGCACTCCACCACCTCAGATGTCACCATCGAAGGTCTCCACATCCCCAAAGACACCGTGGTGTTCATCAACCAATGGTCCGTCAATCACGATCCTCAAAAGTGGCAGGATCCTCACATCTTCAACCCGTCAAGATTCCTAGATGAGACTGGAGCTCTGGATAAAGACCTGACCAACAGCGTGATGATCTTCTCGACAGGTAAGAGAAGATGCATTGGTGAGCAGATTGCCAAAGTGGAGGTTTTTCTGTTCTCTGCCATCCTTTTGCACCAGTGCTCGTTTGAGAGCAACCCCTCTCAGGATCTCTCCATGGACTGCTCGTATGGTCTAACACTGAAGCCACTCCATTACACAATCTCGGCGAAGCTCAGAGGAAAACTTTTTGGCTTGGTATCGCCGGCATGAGTTTAAATAAATAACCAGCTTGTTATTGTGACTAAAGGCGAGCAGAGACTGAACATATTACAAATGTATTCCACATAATAAGTATCAGTAAAGCTGCACTGAATGCTGTTTAGTAATTGTATATTTAATATTTATACACGTTTGCAATGATTCAATGAACTGATTCATTCACATCCATAGAATATGTTGTCAGGTAACTGAAGAGATTCTTCAGCTCTTAACGGTAATGTTTTAATTGCTTTATGTTTATAAAACACCATCTATGCTTCAAAATAATGTTAGAAGGACTGCAATATGAAACGTTTATGGTCCAATGCTAAGCCACTGTCACTGTAGACATATAAATTATTATGTAATGTTATGCAATTGTTTGTAAATTGTGTTGAGTCATGTTAATGGGCAGCAGCTGTTGAAGAACTTTTACTTCCTATGAGCTCGATTTGGCATCGCAGTGCATTTAATTATGCTTGCATAAAACTGTCTAACAATGTGATTATGTACTTCAGGTATTTTAAGTATTAGGCATTTAAAGCATTTATTTATACCCATTATACAACTTTTTATATAAATTATATTCTTTATAAAATGCATATAAATTTGAGATTCTTAAAAAAAGTTTGCAAGGGTCATTTGTTGAAATAGCAGTAGTTTTAGTGACATGCCAATTTGCAATCAATGCTTTGCTGAGTCTGTTCTGTTGCTCAGCAAATTACACAATGAAGTCTTAAGCATCACGCTGGATGAACTATCCGCTTCCTCATTATGTCATTTTGAAGGTTCTCCAACATGCACAAAGCAATTCCTCAAAATCATGTATAAAACCAGCAGTATAAATCAAAGCTATGTATCTCAAGATGTACTCCTATATCACATTGCATTTATTATGATAAATGTTTACACTGAATGTTTTGCAAGCTCTGTAACTGAAGTGCATGTATTCAGAAATACAGCTTTTTTGAAGAAGAAAAAAAAAGATTTTTTAATGTTCAGGTGTTATTTTAAATATGTTTTCTTTTTACTATTGGAAAATAAGCTACAAGTGGAATAAATAAAGTGCTGTTTTATAACCTGTGAAGATGCACTCAGTCTCTTTCAGTTTTGACCCTCAACATGATTCACATTTTATAAGAAAAGACATGCACATACACACATTCACACATACAATCAAGTATGAAAGTAAAAATAAAATAAAAATCACATCAGACTAAACCAGCTTGGCATCCAAATTTACTGTCTGAATGGTCTGCATCTGTCTTCACTTATGCATATTGTCTCTATATATCCTTATTGGCCAATATTTCTGTTTGCATTCAGTTTCTGAGATATTTCTGTAAAGCCACATCTTTAAAGTCTAATTATCTTATTAAATTTATACAACAGTCATTATTCTAACTACAGCTCATGATAAATGCACTCTCATGGTACATATTTAACTCCATTGTTTGTATCTGTTCTTTGTTTGACGGATTAAAAAAACCCTTTCACGAGTTTACAGACTGAATTCCTCAAGTGACTTGATTTCACTAGCATTCAGTTGGCATCACATTGTGGATTCCAAACAAAATGAAATCATACCAATTAGAGCAGACTTACAGAGCTCATATATGTTAGACTATGTATTCTGTAAAAAGTAAAACGACAGCATTTTTATTTTTATGGTTACATTCATCTTAATCAGACATTTCAGCACTTTATGGTAAGACGAATAAAAAAAATATCTCTTAAAAATATATAGAAAGCAACAGCCATCATTAAATGAAGGCCCACATCCATTTAGCTTATGTTTTTTTCTTACTCTGTCATATATACTGTACACACAGATATAGTGCCACCAAAATGCATTTAAACAACTCAAAACAATATTTGAATGAATTATATAAACTATAAAATCAAGCATCTGTATCTGCATTTCAAATGCTGGAGTGAGGAACATCTCACTCATGCTCACTTTTCCTCATCATGTTTGAAGTCTCAATTTGCTTTCTCCTCAAGTTCACACAGGTGTCTTAGCAGAGGAACCAGAGCTGTAGAGAAACAACTAAGATCCACTAACAGCAAACAAATACAATGCAGACTGACATCCAGTTCAACATTGCATCTATTTACAGTTTAAACTTTAATGTACAGCAAAAATGCTCTTAATTATTTAAAATAAACACTCAATTCGGTATTTTGCTATCTCATGCAATATACTGATATGCACTTGTCTAAAGTGCTATGCATCTGTAGATGGCTCAAGAACGTGTCCAATGTGTGTCCAGGCGTCTGCTCTCCGGCCGTAATGGGTGGAGAGTCAGAGAGAGTCGGGGGGGAAGAAAACGAACCTGTGGCCCAAACTCCTCCTACTCTAGAGATATATAACACAGTGTCAAAGCTGAAATCTGCATTCTTCTAATTTGGTCATCTCTGGACAGACACAGCAGCTCCGCAAACCCTGACCCGTCTTCCTGTAACCCCACAGCCGAAGTGGGCAGAAAACAGCAGGGTTCTCAAATTCTTTCTTTCTCATCATTCAAGATGGGGTGTTACTAAAACACTTGCAATTTATACAAAAACAAACCTTTAGAGCTTCAGAATATCATGGCGCTTTCAGACACAGAGTTCGGCATGAAGGGCAGTAGCATCCTTAAGGAATGGAGTGGACAAATCCAGCCGGCCCTCGTTGCATCTTTCATCTTCCTCTGCTGTCTGGAGGCTTGTTTCTGGGTCAGGAACCTCACTCTCAAAAAGAGGCTTCCTGGGCCCTTCGCTTGGCCGCTTGTGGGTAACGCCATGCAACTCGGCCAAATGCCCCACATCACCTTCTCCAAGTTGGCAAAGAGGTACGGAAACGTGTACCAAATTAGACTGGGCAGCAGCGACATAGTGGTTCTCAATGGAGAATCTGCCATACGCAAGGCGTTGCTTCAACACAGCACCGAGTTTGCCGGCAGACCGAACTTTGTGTCCTTCCAGTCGGTTTCCGGCGGGACTAGCATGACGTTCACCAGCTACAGCAAGCAATGGAAGATGCACCGGAAGATTGCCCAGTCCACCATTCGTGCCTTCTCTTCTGCGAACAGCCAAACGAAAAAGTCCTTCGAGAAGCACATCGCAGCTGAAGCTGAGGAACTGATTGAAACATTTTTGAAATTGAGTTCAAACAACCAATACTTCAATCCATCTCATGAACTCACAGTCGCGGCTGCTAACATCATCTGCGCTCTTTGTTTTGGGAAACGCTATGGACACGATGACTTAGAGTTCAGGACTCTCTTGAGCAAAGTGAACAAGTTTGGTGAAACCGTAGGAGCTGGAAGTTTGGTGGATGTCATGCCTTGGTTGCAATCTTTTCCCAATCCTGTGAGGAGCATTTTTCAGAACTTCAAAGACCTCAACAATGACTTCTTCACGTTTGTCAAAGGTAAAGTGGTGGAGCACAGGCAAAGCTATGACCCTGAGGTCACAAGAGACATGAGTGATGCCTTTATTGGCATGATTGATCATGCAGACACGGAGACGGGCTTGACTGAGGCTCATACTGAAGGTACGGTTTCTGATCTCATTGGAGCAGGTCTGGATACCGTCTCCACTGCATTGCACTGGATGCTGCTTCTACTGGTCAAATATCCATCAATCCAAACCAAACTCCAAGAGCAGATTGATAAAGTAGTAGGTCGTGACAGACTCCCATCAATTGAAGACAAGAGCAACCTGGCCTACCTGGATGCCTTCATCTATGAAACCATGCGCTACACCAGCTTCGTCCCCGTCACCATACCGCACTCCACCACCTCAGACGTCACCATCGAAGGTCTCCACATCCCCAAAGACACCGTGGTGTTCATCAACCAGTGGTCCGTCAATCACGACCCTCAAAAGTGGCAGGATCCTCACATCTTCAACCCGTCGAGATTCCTAGATAAGACTGGAGCTCTGGATAAAGACCTGACCAACAGCGTGATGATCTTCTCTATCGGGAAGAGACGATGCATTGGTGATCAGATAGCAAAAGTGGAAATTTTCCTGATTGCTGCCATGTTAATCCACCAACTAACTTTCGAGAACGACCCATCACAGGACTTGAGTTTAAACTGCTCTTATGGGTTAACACTGAAGCCATTTGATTATAAAATCTCTGCCAAACCCAGAGGAAGCATATTTAATGAAGAATAAATTAACATGTGTGCTTTCAAACCTACTGTCTCTGATATATTACACTATGAGAATAAGGTATGTACTTCATATTTAGCAACACTGAACTTTAGATTATAAATATAGTTCACTATATACAAGTGTAGATTAATGTATGACTAAATCTAAATGTTTTGAAATCAAAAGTAACCAAAGGAAAAGGGCCAAAAGGAATAAAAATGGTGTCAGCAGGGTTTCATAGGACTTTAAAACAATGTTTTTACAGAGATGTTTGCTTAAATTTATTTTAAAATGTGCTACTTTTAAAAATGACAGTTTCTTAAAAAAATAAATCAGCAAAAAAAAAAAAAAAAAAAAAATATATATATAAAAAATATATATACAGTATACAACTTCTGGCAATTAAAAGAGCAATTGCTTTTAGTAAATAAACAAAGGAAAAGCAAGATAAATGCCATGTTTAATATTGATTTAATGCTAAAATCAGATGTTTAATTCCTCTGTTTGTTCTACGAGTTTTCATAAGCCTGTACTTTTTAAAAAGATGTTGAAAAATGATTCATAAATGTGATTTAAAACTGTTTTTATTGATGTGAATAAAATGCATTGTTGACTATAACAGTGTGTATTTCATGAAATTAAATATTTATATTCATGCTCACTAAGTTGCTCCAAATACAGTCACGCTTTACTGGCCACATCTGCTGGTTTGCTGTACAAAAACACACACGTATTAATAAAACGCTGCTTGTTGGTCATGTAAATTAGAGGTCTAAATGTATTTACTAATTTTCTTTTCCGTAGCACCTTTTCACACACACGCATAAAAACGTGCAAAGCTGCTTTGTGGCCCACATGCGCGGCGGAGCAGCGGAGGGAGTCTCAAAGGGAGTCTTACATTTACACTAGTTAATTCATAGCAGACACACGCTGCTTCCTGTCATGACACCGCAGCGCTCTGGAGGGGGGCCAGGGTGTTATGGGCCACGCAGGGTAGCCACAGTCCATGCCCCTGATTTACTGCGAACCACACACGCAAACGCACACTCACGAGACATGTCTTTTTGATAAACCTCCCCATTGAAAGAGGTCGTTCTCCAGGATGCCCCCAATCGTTGGCCTCTAGATTTGCTGAGGGTTCGGCTTTTAAAAAAACATAAATTGTACCATCAGATGTTTTCACCTCTGTTTTGACCTCACACAGATGAGTGACTCTCACGGAATGGTCATATTTCAACTCAAAATAAAGAGAAACATTGTTTTGCATTGATAGACAACTGGTGATTGTTCTGCAATACAGAAAAAGACTGCATTACAATACATTTTGTTTAAACCAGTACAACAAATACTACAAAAGTTTTGAGGGGAAATATGATTTACGCAAACTATGATTTATGCAAACACACAGCAGATGATATGAAGCTAACAACTGTGTTGTTTTGGACAGAAGTACATTTAAAAAAAATGAAAACATTGATGGCTGCGTTTCAAACCATCAATCAAAGAAAACATCCTCCCTTCTCATCTGGACTCACATGCTCTGCAAACGGACATCTGAACTAACGAGACCCTGCAACAACACTAGATTATATAAATCTATCGTATTCAAATTATTATAATTGCTGCATGTAATCTTAAAAGTATACATGCATTATTTATGCACTTGCAGAGCCGAGCATCATTATTAAAGCTCTAACAGAATACACAGACTGTGCTTCAAACCTTATGGTGCTTATTCTGTACACTAGAGAAAGCTGTAGAGAAAGAAATGTGTAAAACGTGTTCTTATGGTGTGAACAGTGTCAAGTCAGTTTAAAATCAAGTTAAGTTTCTAAAAGCTGTCTGAAATTCTCACTTGTTAATGGAAAATTCTCTCAACTTTTGGTCAAAGTGTCACTTTTGCGAACCTTTGTGTTTTTCTTCAACAAAGGGACTTAAAGCAACCAGTACGAAACCACATCATATTCAAAGTTCAAAGATAACATACTTATGACTTACAGTTTTGTTTTATCAGCATTTACTCTGTTATGCTAATTGATAGATCATTTTAAGCTGTTATTATGAATGTCAAATGTAGCCTACAATTTGTAAATTACCCTGTTGATTAAGCTGTAAAGTTTGCCAAAACTCAGCATATTTTAATGATTTATGTCACAAAACCATGTGTAACATCTGCTTACGAACGATAAAATATATATGAAAAAAAAAAAACAAATACAAAAACGCCTAGTGCATAACCTTTGTTCATTATTTTATTATACTAGAAACATGAAATGTTCCACCACATCCAATATATTCTAACCAATATCTTAATTAAAATTTCTCAACTTGAAATTTCTCAACTTGTCTCAATGACAAGCTTGGAAAAGCTATCTTTGGTAGTGCGAAGCAATGCCAGTCATGCAAACGCTTGCCAAAAACAGCAGGAACGCGGTGCCAAAACACAGTGACTCAACACTTCTGTTCTGAGAACTATCACACATCCGTGTTGCCCTAAATCACTCCTCCAGATGATGAGGCAATTCCCACGGGAAGTGGCTTTTTCAGTCCAAAAGACTGAAGCCAATGAGCCCGACAGCTTAATAGATAGATGTGCATTAGTATGGAGTTATTTTGCAGCTGCAGGAGGCAGATAAAGCAGCTTTCTGGGAAGCGTCTACATTTTAGAGTTTTTCCTGATTTAGAAAGCCAAAATACACACTGTTATACACATTTAAAGTGATTTAAACCAGAGCAGAGATGGTGTAAGACATGGGTGACTTCTGGAAAATGTGTGAACATTACACTGGTGCTTGTTAAGTCAATCAACACTAGTGTGCTTAGTGTTGTGATCAATGTCTATTCAAGATCTCACGGGGAAATATTACACAATCTATTAACTTTTTAGTCAGTGTTGGGGGTAATGCATTACAAGTCATGCGATTTACTTAATCAGATTACTTTTTAGTAAAGTAATGCAATACTTTTTAATTTGCAAGAAATTTGTTCATCTCAATTGCACAAAAAGAGATTCAGTATTCCTCAAAATGAATAAAAACAGTGAAATCCAAAATCAGAATATGACGCAAACCTGCAAATTAAATGTTAAATAACACAAATATCCTTTAAGCATTTAATCCCATTTTATTCACCAATGCCTTTGCTGCTGACTTTCGATGATCCAATTCAACTATACTAATCAGCAAAAATGACTTCAGATAAACATACCGTTTGTGTTTCATTGCTGAAGAGTGTTGAACTTTCTCCTCTTGTGTCCTATTCTTCATTTACTCCAGAATGGCAGCAGCTGAAAGGTTTGTTTGAGATGCGTCCTCTACTGTACAGATGTGAATTTACATTTCCTTCAGCCTGAGGCTTATTCATTTCACTTTGGGGTGTGAAAGGGCTTTTACATTTGCCAAAAATATAACTTTTTATATTAAAAACAAACAAGTAAGTCCTGCCCAGATTTAAAAAGGAATTGCAAAATAACGTAACACATAAAAAGTAACCAAGTAACGTAATTAGTACATTTTTAGGGAGTAACGCAATATTGTAATGCATTTTAAAAGTAACTTTCCCCAACAATGTTTCTATTAGTTATCTATTAATTTATTAATTAGTTTAAAATAATTGAATGGGGCAGCAATAAAGCCTGCCTAAAAATCAAAATCCAGGTGATGGCAGTGCAAAAGCAGTCACTGAAGGCTGAGTCTCTAATCTAAATGTTTGCAAGATTTAGTTTAAATGTTTTTCCTTGCAATGAAAGAGCAGGAGCTCATAAATGCACAAACACACCCTCATAAACAAACATACAGGCATGAAAAGTGTCCGTTCACACGCATCTTTTACCTGTAGGCCCTCGAGCAAAGAGGGTTTATGTGAAAGAGAAACTGCAGACCAATAACAATCACAGACGGACTAAGTTCTTCCAAGAGCTTCACAGAGAAATTCCCCGGACTACAAACAAATCAACTGCACATTGCTTCAATAATGCTAGTTTGTCTCTCATCAGTTTTACAAGCAAACCAGTCTGATCTGTCAGAGATGCCAAACACGTTTGATTGACGTCTACAGCAAAAGCCATTTCAGTGGGTCAAGAATATGTCCATCAACCAACTAGTTGATTAGTGGGTTTGTTTAGATTTAGTTTAGTTCTGGTGGATCAGAGCCTAAACCAACATAATTATTATGTACTTTTATGCATATCTTTATTAAGCCCTCTCAGATAGTTAGATGCAAGACCCAAAAAAGGCAGATCTGGACAGAAGGAAAACTTTAAATGCAAATATGATGCAAATGTGATGAGTTAACATGATACATTCATTATTTTTGTTGTGGATGACAAAGGTCAAGTGTCCAATCAAACCATAGCATTTTGCCACAAATTTGTTTAATCAGTCTGTAAAATTAAACCGATGCCAACGTCCCAGGTAACAAATTTAGTTATGAAAATGTTTAGAACATTGAACATTGTTTAGAAACATTTCTAAAATGTTGAAATGTCCAGTTTTCTTATAGTTATTATAACATTATTTAAAGGCTACAAAAAAATTTCTTACATTCTATTCACTTTTTTCACCCAAAATCTAACATTATTTGAACATTTATTTTTTATATATTCTAAAAACATTAAAATGTCCAGTTTTCTTGTCGTGATTATAATATTTATAGGTTACAAAACATTTCTTAGTTCATCTAGTTCAAGTAGCATCATAAGCACATTTTGAGTGTTGTTCTAAAACATTTCTCTCAAAATTAAGAGAACATATATCAACTATAAATAAAGTTATATGAACTTTTCATAAACATTCATTTAAGAATGTTTTATCCTAACATTAATATAAATTTTAAGAAATGTAAGTGAAAGTTGTAAGAACGTTCCCTGTTAGCTGGGATAGACAGCTTGTGTGATATGACCTCATCAAAAACATTAAATAAGTTTGGTTTGTTGATCACTTTTGCCAAATACTGCCAATGGAAAGTCTAAAGCTAAGGCCTGTTCGAAAAGTCAGATAACACTTCCAAGATGGCACCATGTCCTAATTAGCATATTCATGACATTACAGCATCGTATTTGCATGTTGTCCAGTGTCAACCATTTACATCTGTTTGCTTCTCTCCTATTCTCAGAGCTCACAAACTGTATTATAATACAGACGAATTCCCAATAAAGCTTTATCATTGACATATTTTTCTGTTTCTGGTATCAGACAATAAAACGAGTATGAAACAGTGACTGAAATACGGCCCATGAAGACTACATGGCTACTTTTGTAAGTCTCTTTGGATAAAAGCATCTCACAAAATCACTATTTACTTACATAAGGTTAAAAACAACAGTCCAAAAAGTTGCTAGATGCTGTTTTGAAGACAAAAAGTCACTAAAAAGGTCTAAAAATTTGCAAAAAAGGCGTCTCCCAAAAATGGCTCCCAAAAGCATAACCATGGAAATACAAGGGACACATAAAAACCAAACATGTTAGACAAATAATTTCACATATTTTATGGGCCAATGCAGTTACGGTAATATTAATAACTTCAATGTTTGATTTTAAAGACATTGTTTTTGTACAAGAAATAATTGCTGTCCAGTGTACTGTAAAATCTGGGCCCTGAAGCAAAAGCAGTCAAGAGCCACTCTGGATGAGAAAGTGAGACAAAATTAGTTGTAGCCAACTTTGCTCAAACGCTCCACGGTCCTGCTCAAACTCACACGCTACTCACAGTAACTGGAATAACCAGGCAATGAGATTCCATTACCACAGCAATTCAAAGCTTTCCATTCATGAGAAACACACACACACACACAGTAAACAAGAACACAACTCTCCAAGCACAGGGATGTTCCTCAGACCGGAGCCGTTCCTGGAATTGTGCTTAAGCTCATCTGGAAAAGTAATATGCGGATGATAGCTCGATTCACATGGAACATAAAATAATTTCTCTCCACAGTATTACATCAGCAAGTGACAAACAAGAAAACACACCAATTAAGTACAAGAAAATGTGGCTGGGAATAGGACACATGGAGATGGGAAATCACCAGAATTATCTCAGGACTGACATCAATATCCAACGATCAATCCCACCTCGTAAAATAAAAACCAAAATGTATTTTATTACAGTTATAATGGGTGTGTTCAGTACCACGGATTCGTTTTGGCCCATGCAGACCGAATCTGCGGATATTCTTTTTTTTTTGCATTTGCATCATAATCAGCCAACGTATTTATTAAACACGCAAAGGTTTATGATTTGATTAATAATGGGCATTTCTGTGTAGGTGCAGATCTCATGTGGGCCTGCAAATGACTCTTAACTTTACAGTTTTTATCAACTGCTTACACACTAAATCTTTACTTGTCACACAGTTTCTGAAAGCTGACTCTCAAACAGCAGAAACACACCAAATCTGCAAAACCAGACACTAATTATCAGCCTTTGACTCAGTTTCCAATTTCATAAAACACTTTTTGCAAAACACAACACACAATTCTCTATGTAGCACACAAAAATCTAGCAGGAATTAATATTATGGCAAAGGTGTTTGCAAATGTTTGCTTTTAAGATGTGAGGCATTTTGCATTTTGTGTGCAATTCTTGTATTTGTGTGTAAAGTTTTGAAAAAAAAGAGGCAACGTTTTGAAAATGTGTGTAAGCAGTTGAAAAAAAACCTGTAAAATAAAAGATGACGTTGCACATGAGCAACACTTGTAGTCTTCAGACTTACTTTTTCAAGCAATAAATTCAAGAAGCTGTTGACGCCTTCTTACCATCATAAATGCCACATTCACTGCGATTTATCTTATTTTTGTCCTCTTCTATGCTAGCAATTAAGGCTTCTTTTCTTTTCCATGACCCATTTGTCTTTATAGCATCTTTGAAAATTTGCCTCTATCTTCAAAATAAGAACTTTAGCTGCTTTTGATGTGGTTTTTCTGTTGATCTGGCAAACATGAAGACCACACGCATCATTTGCCGGGGCCTTGTGAGGGACGGAGTCGGCTAGTATGGAGCCGGGGAGAGCTTCATTGTTCAGTTTTTACCTGATATTTTCATCATTCAGTGCCCTACCCTGTTGAGTATCAGCATCACGATTTATAAGTAGACATCATCTCCAGAAGTCTGTTTAATATCATTTAAAAAATCTCTGTAGGCTATGTCATCTAAAAAAATTTATCTAATAGATTTTGGTGGAGGTACATTGGTGAAATTACAAAGAATTCCCAAACTTTCTGTCAGCCACATCCGTCTTAAATATTCTCTTAAAGAAAATATTCTCTTAAATTTAATTCACGGCTCTCTGATGTTGGTTAATGAACACACGACTTACAGCCAGGTAATCAAATAAAATATTTCATTTTTTAGTAAGTGTTTTATTTCAATTGTTTTAATTTTAAAATTATTTATTTATTGCCATTTTTAATTTTATGATTTAATTAATTTGTAACTTTTCATCAGATTGGGAGATCTTGCTCTAACCAGACCAACCTACCAAACACTGTCATCGGTAACCATTTAACTGTCAGGATATAATGATGATGATGATATAATGTTTTGCCATAGTGTATTTATACACATTTCATAACTCATAACGCATTCAGATGGCATTATAAAGCTCTTATCACAGATCGCTTATTAATATTAACGGTCACCATCAGCTTATACCATGCACAGTGACTTGGGATAAATTGTTGTTGTTTACATTATTTGTTTACATTATTTAAATTGAATGTTTATTATTTGAGCATAAAAGTAGATGTTCATTTCAAACATCAATATTCATGGTCAATTGAGTGAATCTTTTAATATATTAATGTTTGGAAAAGTTAAAATCTTTGGTGTAGAAATAATTTACACTCAGATATTGCTAGTAAATTTCATAATTTACTCCTATAATGTGTTTTATTTAGAACTTCAAAATATTTTTTTACAGTTAGTTTATATTTAATTCAGATTCCATTTGCAGTTTGGACACTTCCATTGTGTATAGATGTGTGTATCAAATTGACACCTGACCATATATGTGTGTATATATATATTATGTATATATTTTATTAAGTATGCACTGAAAGCAGTTATGCTTTAATCTTTCTGACATCATAAGAGCAACCACATTGTTCGAGCATTATTTAAGCCAGAGTATGAACTGAATGTGACTCTTGGAGAGACTAAATGAAGAGGCATAATGAGGCTATTTATTTAACAATTAAACGATTTATTTGAAAATAAAAAAATGCATGAATTGGATCAAGTGTGCAAGTTTAATAAACAGCCCTCATCATGTCTCATGTGACACATGCGGTGGCAGGACTCGACCCGTTACAAAGAGGCCCAGGAAATTAGTGAAAGGTTGCAGAAGATCCGTAGATCCCAAACGGAGGAGGGGATAGTAAAGAATAACAGCGTGAGGATGAAGGGTGCTTAAGAGAACGACCTAACAAACACAATGTTCCAGAGACATGGTTTACACAGCCTGAAAACATTACGGGTCTACTCCCGTCCGACACCGAGCGCCATAGAAAATCATCATCCTTCAAATCTAAAACTGTTTCATAATGTTCTGTTCATTTAGACTGCACAGGACAGGCAAAGCTTCATCTTTACCAAGCAATGGGCATAATATCATCATAAAATAACACAACTTTGACCTCTTAACTGTCCCCTGTCCCCTCAGTGAGACGCCTAAGTTTACTTCAATCCTAATCTAATCATGACAAGCTATATATCATTAGAAAGGTCTAAGACTCCTTAATGGATATTTTACCACTGTTTTACATGTTACAAATTATGTAGAAAAAGCAATAGATTATTTTATGACAAGAGTGCACCTCAAAAATCTACATCATAACAAGAGTTCTTACCTTTGTCACAAAAATACATTTTTGTTGCATTTTTCCCCATCATGCTTTAGAAATCATCATAAATATATCAATTGAAAGCTTAAAATCTCAAAATTCATCCTTTGAAAGCCATTTTAAAATCAGGCATTGCATTACCATTGAAATGGTGCATCAAAATCATATTACAAAATGTTTTTGTTCATGAATTATAAAAATTGGATAGTGCACTTTCACATCTATATTCAAAAATGGGAGTGACAGTTAAAGGGTTAAAACATGCAACTGTTATGCAAAAATAATTGTGACTTTTAATTGCACATTTGCATTTACATACTTTTTACATAATTTTACACCAGTTATGTTAAATATATAAACCTTACCCAGCTAATAGGGAATATTCTCACAACATTTACTAATGATTTTTAAAAGTTATATTAATGTTAGGACAAAATGCACTAAAAGTGATGTTCATGGAATGTTCTTATAACTTTATGAGAACGTCTATCAAATAAAGTTATAATGTTGAGAGAATGTTCTGAGATTAACATTTTCGAAAAAATCTTATGATGTTATTTTTACTTGATGGACATTCTAAGAAATGATTTTGTTATCATTAAATAATGTTGTAATCACGTCAAGAAAACTGGAATTTTTTTTACGTTCTTAGAATATAAAAAAAAACATTCAAATAATGTTATATTTGGGGCAAAAATAAAGTTAGTAGAACATTGAAACAACATTCTAATCATTAAAAGAACACTAGACATTTATTGTATATTAAAAATAAATATTCAAACAACATTATATTTTGGGTGAAAATAAAGTTAATAGAATGTTGCAAGAAATATTTTTGTAACCTTTGAATAACGTTATAATCATGGACATTTCAACATTTTAGAAACATTTTAAAACAATATTCTCACAACATTTTTATAATTTAAATTTGTAACCTGGGCTATTATCCAGGAAAGATCATCAGAGGTTTATGCAAAACTCATTGGACATAGAATTATGCTCATCAATTTTACTTAGCATATAAAATTATTTGATGTTTATGTGTTTGTTTACATCTTTGTTTACATTCAAAATTTTAGGTAGTCACAGTTTTCTTATATTGTTTGATTCGATTTTTATTTGCATTGTGTTGAACTTGCTTGTTGTTATCACAGTTCTCATCATACGGACAGATAAAGTTGAATCTTTAGAAGCTGACGAAGCGTTTCAAATGTTCCTCGTGGCCTGAGAAAGTTCAGATGAACCCCAAACAGCTTAACCTACTCGTTTTGGAATGTGATGTGAAGTTAATTACAAAGCTACCGTCATTACTCTAACAGACGACTGGTGTAAAGCGAATGTTTAGCGTTTAGAAATGGAGAGAGATATTTCACTTGAAGAACCTGCCAGTCGAGGGAAATGTGATATCTGGCAGAAACCCAGATCTGCTACCTGCCAGAAGAGCACATTGTTTGAGAAGGATTTGAGAGCTTTCAGAGCTGTGAAGTAATAGCCCTCACACACAAACACTGACATCCAGGAGGAAACACGTTATAATGAGATCTTTACGAGGTCTTCATGCTTCTTAGATGATTCTTATGAGCAAAAAAAGTCAATCTCAGAAAAGTCTCAAATCGTGCTCAGATTTGCCAACGACTGCAAAAGTCACAGATCTCATTAAATGATGTGAGCTATTATTGTCTGTGTTCATGTTTAGTCTCCAAATGGAGACTTTTAGTCTTAATTCTTCAGTTTATAAAATAATCTCCTGAAAAAATTAAATCTCACGTTTCTTCTTTCAATAAAGATCTCAGTCTCAATGAAATGATTTGAGCAATTACACATCTATCTATCTATCTATCTATCTATCTATCTATCTATCTATTTACTTATTATTTTCAGTTCACCATTTAATTGAGCCAAATACTTTTTTTCAATGCAGCACAAAAAATTAAAAATCAACATAAAATGTTGAAATCTTTTACAGTACTGCATATCTACAATACAATTAAAAAGCTGAATTTGGCAATTTGATCTAATTCTATTTTAAGATCAAGTTAATACCTTACAGAATAATCAAACAATGCAATGTTTCTCTTAAAATGGTCTTTAAAAGGTCTTAAATCGGAGCAGCGGGTCTTAAATTAAAGTCGTGGCATTAAATGTTCCATGCACTGCAAAAAAAATTAAAATATTTTACTCATTAAATTAATAGCATTTTATTTTTTCTTCTAAAATCAAGATACATTCACTTGAGATACAAAATATGAAGTCTTGTTTTCTGAGAAATGTAACAAAATTACGTTTATGTTTAAAGCAAGAACAAATACCTGTCAAGGGGGTATTAAAATGTGTTTTCCCTTTGAATGAAATTGATTTTTATGAACCCACTGGCAGATATTTTCTGTTTTTTAACCATAACCCAATTTTTGCATAAAACTTGCTAATGTTGTTTTTCTGTCATTTTGCTTCTCAAGTAAATGTATATTGATAAAAACAAGACAAACACTGAGGAAGAGCATCAGATTATTCTGTGAACATTAGTTCAGTATTTTACTTTTTGGGGTGAAATGAATTAATAAGTAATGGAGATCTGTTGGAAGTTTTCAGACTTTGCTAATGCAGAAACCCTGTCTTGACGTCACCGATCGACTCCAGTATTAGGTTTGATTTGTATAGATCACATGCTCAGTTGTGGTCGTGATGAGGGCAGGTGGCAGAGACGGGCTAACGAGACACACTCTGTTCTCATATCAAACCCACCGCTCCGAGTGAAAGCTGCTAAGACAGGAGCCGGTGTGTCTGCTCCAATTCTCAGAGCTGGGAATGTGCCTCCGCCGTGAGACCATTAAAACAGGCCTGCACTCTGGCTGACTCCCCAACAGTCAAGACCCCATCAAGTCTCCATCCAAATGGGTTTCTGGGGGGCGAGGAGGTTCTCCACCCCCTAGGTAGTGCACGCACATGCTGCCAGTACAAATAAACAGTGTGGGCTCGCTCTCGTGAAGCCTGACCTGAAAGCTCCCGGGAGCGCTGGCAATAGCTGCATTGTGTTTTGTTGCGGTGCATGTTCTGCAGTGCTATTATTTTAGCAAAATGAAAACGTGCACATTATCTGGGAAACATACACGGCTGAAAGAGTGCAGGCTACATCACAGAGCCGCTCAATTAAATGTATTTGTTTGGAGTGAATTTGTTCTTAAATCAGCTGTTTCTGTGAAATGTCCAGACTTTTAAAAAAAATATATTTTCTTGGTTTTATGAATGTTAAGAGAACATTCCATTTTAACATTTTGCAAACATTATGGAATCGTTACTTTTGAACATTCTCTGAACATTCTGAAACAAGCGGTATAACATTTAAAAGACTACAGAATGTGCACCTAAAACATTTTATTAAAAGAAACCATGAGCCGTATAAATGAATGTTTTTGAGAACATTATGAAAGAATAGATAACTTTCAACAAACATTCTAATAATGTTACTGTAAGAATGTTTGTTCATAACTTTGAGAGAACCTTGTCAGAACATTCTGCCTGTTAGCTGGGATTGTCCACAAAAAAAACACTTGTTATAAAAATTATGGCAAAAAATGAGGCAAAAAAGATTTTGAATGGCTAAAAGCATGTTTTCCTCTATTAAATGTTGACTAACACTAACAGAAGACAGAAGACGTAGGTAATGCACTGAAGAAAGGCCCGTACCACAGATTTTCAGACAGATATTGCACATAATGAATGTATTTTAAGCATAATACAAAAGACGGATCTAAAACGTGTTTTAATGTTTAGTTTTTCAGTTAGCTGTTTTTTTTTTCCAACATTGTACATTGTAAAAAATGCTTTTTCAAAGTTGTAAATAAAATTATTATTTATTGGATTATCGGAGTATGATTTGCAAGAAAATAAGATTTTAGTGTTACTTGCAATTTCTTAGTAATTGTTTGAGAAATTTACAAGTAATTTCTGAGTGAAGATTGTTTCTACACCAAATTATTTTCAGTGTAGATAAATGCTTGAACTTAATTGTTATATGTACGTTGTCATGAAGGACATTTACTGTATGTTCAATGCGGTCACATTCTATAAACTACAAGTGCAAAAGCACTTTGTAAATGTTAGAAGCATGTTGATAATTAGCAGAAATGTAAGTCTAATATTCCAGAAGTGAAATGGCACATCAGTTATGGAATCACCCATTTTTTCTCACATATAATTTATTTAAGCATAATACAAAATGATGGGTCCTCAAAAGTAGTGTATTTTAATGTTTAATTTTTAATTATGTACTAAAGTGTAGGTTTTTTTCCAGCTTTGTAGATGTTTTAACTTATTTTTTACATGTATGTTGTCATGAAGGACATTTGTATTTAATACAGTCCCATTCTACATGCTTAATGTGTGTTCTTGTATTATTGCTGTTAAAAGATAAATAATTACTGAGAAGTGCAATAGAGTTTATTACATGTCTGTGCTATTAAACCGGACGTGTTTCCATTCAGACAGATAGATATAAACATGTTAATCAGTTTAACTTGCTTCATACTTAGTACAATCATGTTTGTACTGTTGCTCCATTAAGCATAGAAAGTGATGTTCTCCGCCATAACTTCAACTTTATTTACAGATGTTCAAATTAAGAAGTTTTGTGCATTAAATAAATCACTACATTTTTACATTTGTAGGAGAAATCTTGAGAGGTCTTTGTCCATACAGCAATTCCCTGTGAAGTTAACCAAGATGAAAGAGAGACAGATCTTGTTCATTTATAGATTTGTATAACGCATATGCATGTAATAGGCAGATATTAACTTATGGTGTTTTGGAGGTAGATTTTTGTATTAACATTTGTCTTGTTTTACCAGGACAGGCAATGCATAATAAATAAGGAGTAGATGAGGTGAATGATGCTGTGGTTGACGTGTGTCTGTACCTGCGTGACCTCTGTGTGTGTGTTTGTTTAGAAAGGGTCAGCTCTACTTACCCAGAACCTCTCCGGATCACAGACTCGCTCTCATCCAACAGCTGTTAAAACAATCATAACGTGAGTCTTAAAGTCAAAGCGCTGATCTGAGGACTCATCTTCAACATTACTCAACAGCAGCCGCTTTCTAAGACGCCGCATGCGTGACCTCGTTCCCCTGGAGGAAGTCCAATGAACTAGCCTGGATATAAACATCCACCCATAATAACTGGGATATTGCTCAGGTCTAGTGCATGTGCTTAATTAAGTCAAGCATCAGTAGTGAACAAACCCACGACTGCATGCATGTTTTACAGACGCTAATGATTCATGCAATCATGTGGCTTTCATGTATCAAACATTTTCAAGTTTTGTCCTTTTAGAAAACCAGTTGCTGCCCTGAATTTTAAAGTATAATCAAATTTACTGTACACGTAATTTCGAATTACATTATATTAAACTAACTTAAAAACAGATTTGAATTTTGAATTTTAGGTTGAAATTATTTTGAATTAAAGTAATGTAAAAAACATATATTAACATCATTTTTTACAGATTTAGTGAAAGTGAAGTGACATGTGGACAAGTATGGTGACCCATACTCTGAATTTGTGCTCTGCAATTAACCCATCCAAAGTGCACACCCACAGCAGTGAACACACACACACACACACACACACACACAGCAGTGAACACACACACACACACACAGCAGTGAACACACACCCGGAGCAGTGGGCAGCCATTTATGCTGCGGCGCCCGGGGAGCAGTTGGGGGTTCGGTGTCTTGCTCAAGGGCACCTCAGTCGTGGTATTGAGGGTGAAGAGAGTGCTGTACATTCACTCCCCCCACCTACAATTCCTGCAGGCCCGAGACTCGAACCCGTGACCTTTGGGTTACAAGTCCGACTCTAACCATTAGACCATGACTTCCCTTACATATTTACACATTTTGAAGAACCCACGAGTAATATCAGTGTGATCTCATAAGTATTTTTACATAAAGTGTGGTTCTACCACAAGTGCATTTACCCAGGTGAACAATTTAGGTTATAATAACGTTGTGGAACATTGTTTTGAAACGTCTGTAAAGCAATAGAATGTACGGTTTTCTTGTCATCATTAAAATGTAAAATAAATGTTACAAAAACTTTTCTTACATCATTCTATTAACTTATTTTCATTCCAAATATAACGTTATTTGAATGTTTATTTACAGAATGTCTACTTTTGTTGTTGTGATTAGAGCGTTATTTAAAGGTTACAAAAATGTTTCTTAAAATGTTCATCAATAACTACATCCTGAGGACATTCGGGGAAATGTTGATCTCAGAGTGTTTTCTCTCAACGTTATAAGAATGTATATCAACTATTAATGAAGTTATAAGAACTTTCCATAAACATTACTTTAAGTGATATAATATAAGGATGGTCGAGTGCTGATGTCACTGCATGCGTCTCTGTTTAGGGCACATTTTGTTGTGATGCACTGTGTAGTTAAGTCAGCATGTAAAGAGTTAAGAGTTTGTGCCTGGTTATTTACTGTGAATAGAACAACAATCATCTAACAAGACAATTTTCAGGACAATTTTCCCACTGGATCACAACAAAACTAGACTGTAGGTGAACACGCAGTGTTTTTACAGTGAGTGCACAGGACTGCGCAGAAGTTTGATCTCAGTAAGATTTAAAGTTGTAGAAATAAGTCTCTTTTGCTCACCAAGGCTGCATTTATTTGATCAAAAATACAGTACAAACTGTGATATATTTTTACAATTTCAAATAGCTGTTTTGTATATTAATATCTGTTAAACTGTAATTTATTTCTGTGATCAAAGCTGTATTTTCAGCATCATTACTGCAGTCTTCAGTGTCACATGATCTTCAGAAATCATTCTAATATTCTGATTTGCTGCTCAAGAAACATTTATGATTATTATCAATGTTGAAAAAAGTTGTACTGCCCAATATTTTTGTGGAAACCATGATACATTTTATTTTTCAGGATTCACAGATGAATGGAAAGTTCAAAAGAACAACATTTAAGTAAAACATTTTGTAACATTATAAAAGTCTTTACTGTCACTTTTGATCAATTTAATACATCCTTGATGAATGAAATTATTACTTTCTTTTAAAACTCGTACTGACCCCAAACTTTTAAACAGTAGTGTATGTATGTAGGGATACAGAAATAATTAAACATAGAACTATTTTTTTTTTTAAAAATCAGTGATTATTTGATCAGACAACTTGGCATCAAGACATTAACAAAATTTGGTAAAATATCTAAAATAACTAAATAATGAACAGATTGCAAAATCACATGGAAGTTTGATCAATTACTACTTAAAATGTTTTTCACATGCAATTTTAGTACACTACAAAATTTTGTTTAGCAACTCAGAAATTGGTTTTCACTCAGAAATTGCTAGTAAAATTTCACAATTATTTGCAAAAGAAACAGCAAGTAACACATTGAATTACATGTGAAATTTAAATTAAAACAGCCAATAATCTTTCTTTACAACTTAGAAAAATCATTTATGCCACTGTATGCAGTATTCTAGTATTGTATTTCCTTTCTATTCTCTTGATTATCTCATGTTTGTATGCATCATATGCCAGGAAAACCATCAGCCCATTGCTCAAGACGACCCGTCACTCCACAGACCAGTGCCAAATCAAACAGTCCCAGGTCAAAGGTCAAACCCTCAGCCGCTGGGACGTCCCATGCGCTTCAGCGCAGCATAATGAGCTCGTAAGACAGAGTTTGATATAATGAGAATAATGGGAAAAGAGCGAATCCCAGCCCAGAGTCGAGTTACGTCCTCGAATGGACACCTGTGAGATCTGCTGCTCCAAAACACACACATACAGTCGCCCGCGCCGCTTTACTGCCAAGACATACAGTTTTAGAAACATGGAGGTCTGGAGGTTTCTCCCCCGAGGGCTGGAGGGATACGTGACTGAGCGCATGCAGCAGCGGTGATGGGCGTTAGTGAGAACCTTAGCACTGAGGAGACCTCGAGTTACTGCAAACCAGGATTGAGCAACTTCAAGTGGACTATAGTTCCTCTGTGGAGGACAAGCGTTCACTAAACGTTCAATTTAACAATTTAACAACACTGTCGCTCAAAAGAGACAGTAGTCACATACTAACTCATGCTATTCATGTTAAATTAAAGCAATATTGTTTGTATGCAATATTGATTATACTTAAACATTTAAATGTTACTTTTGAATGTTCTCTGAACATTCTGAAACAAGTAATAACATTTAAAAAACTAACAATGCTGGGGAAATTTACTTTTAAATGTAATGCATTACCAGTGTTGGGAAGGTTACTTTGGAAATGTAATAGGTTACAGATTACAAGTTACCCTACTTAAAATGTAATAAGTAGTGCAACTTTTCAATTACTTTATTACAGTAATGTAACTGATTACATTTGATTACTTTTTGATTACTTTTCTAAATTTCTAATGTTTTCAACTGTTAATAATTTTCAAACATGTTAACCAGGCAGGGATAACCTTACAGTAGTGCTCAACACTGATTACTGTCAGACTTTCGAAATCTTTCATCACTTGAATTAAGATTATAATATTTTAACTTTAAAGGAGACATTGGATGAAAAATATCTTTAATTGCATATAAATGTGTCTTAGCAGTTTGTAGACACAACCACCCTACAATGATAGAAATTCACTCCTTTTTTTAATCCCCCCAAAACCTAAACAGTCTCAATTATCAAGCCATTTTGATTTTGGAGTGAATAACCAGCGCTCTCTTCCACCTTCAATACCATGACTGAGGTGAGACCCTTGTGCAAGACACCAAACCCCCAACTGCTCCCCAGGCGCCGCAGCAATATGGCTGCCCACTGCTTCGGGTGTGTGTTCACGGTGTGTGTGTGTGTGTGCACTTGGATGGGTTAAATGCAGAGCACAAATTCTGAGTATGGGTCACCATACTTGACCTCACTTCACTTCTCTTTCACTAAATGTGTTTATGCCTGGCTGCGCAAATCATTTTACTCCAGACTATTTTCTGAATGAGGGACAATTCAAGGCAGGTTTTGTTAAAAAGTTAAAACTCAAGGATGGATCTCTTCCACAGAAGAGAAGGGTGGGGTGAGCAGAGCTCATTAGCATGTAAAGAGATATGTACCGAATCGAGTCACTGTGAACAGAGCTGTTTTTGACAAGGTAAAAAGGGTGTTGTTTTACACGACCACTGAGACCATTTCAAAAAGACCCTATGAATCATACCACCTTGTGGAAAATGGGCTTCCGATGTCCCCTTTGAAGCACATCCACCACAAAATCAGACTTAATTTAAAATCATGCTGAGGTTAAATAAACTCTTAAAAACTAAAGGTGCTTCAAAAGGTTCTTCAAGCGATGCCATAGAAGAACCATTTTTGGTTCCACAAAGAACCATTCAGTCAAAGGTTCTTTAAAGAACCATCTCTTTCTTACCTTTTTATAATCTGAAGAACCTTCTTTCACCACAAAGAAGCTTTTGTGAAACAGAAAGGTTCTTCAGATGTTAAAGGTTCTTTATGGAACCATTTAGACAAAAAGGTTATTCTATGGCATCGTGAAGCACCTTTATTTTTAAGAGTGTACAGATTTAAAATCGTAACAAGAAATAATAAGAAGCAAGAAATAAAAAATAGCTTTGATACTGTTTTTGAAATCAAATCTTTGCATAGCTATGACAGGAAACACTGGATCTAACAATGCCTTAGAAAAAAATAGTTAATCTGAAAAAAATAAAGCGTATACAAAAACCCATATGGGAAATATAAGAGTTATTGGATAAGCATGTTATAAACTTCTGAAACATTGGTGTTTCATATTTTAGAGCAGTCACTGCAATTTATGAAAGAAAACAATTAAATGTATATGGGAGTGTATGTGAAAAAAATCAGATGTAACCCCCCTTATAATCCTTAACATTTTCATAAGTAACTGTAATTTAATTACAATTTTTTTCTCAGTAACTGTAACTGATTACAATTACTTTTATTTTGTAATTAAATTACGTAATTCCGTTACATGTAACTAGTTACTCCCCAACACTGTGCATTACAGTCTTGCATTACTTTTTGTCACCTGGGCTGGGCTTGCTTATTTATTCTCAATAACAACAAACCCTAAAGTTATAGTTTTGGTAACTGAAATGAATAATCGTCCGTCTGAAGGAAACACCTCTGCACTTACTCACAACTTCTCTCAACACTGAGATACGAGAGCTGACAGTCAATAAATGGGAAAAGAAAGTAATGTGCATTACTTATTTGAAAAAGTGACTCAGATATTTTCTTGGAAATGTAAAAGTAATGTGTTACTTTACTAACTAGTAGTGCTGTCAAACGATTAATTGCATCCAAAATAAAAGTTTTTGTTTACATAATATATGTGTGTGTACTGTGTATATTTATATATCACTCAAAAGTGAGCAAAAATAGCATACTGATTTTTATGTGTAATTCACATTGAGAAATTAAATGTATTATTGAAGACTAGATTGTGTGTGACCAGCTCAAACTGAAGTGCAGGAAAAGCACAGCAGGAATATCTGTGTGTGTGTGTGATTGCTGAACACAGACTTAAATAAACAGTGTTCTGAGGTGTGTGTGTGTGTGTGTGTGTGTGTGTGTGTGTGTGTGTGTGTGTGTGTGTGTGTGTGTGTGTGTGTGTGTGTGTGTGTGTGAGTGTGTGTGTGAGCATGTGAGTGTGAGTGTGTGTGTGTGATTGCTGAACACAGACTTAAATAAACAGTGATCTGAGGTGTGTGTGTGTGTGTGTGTGTGTGTGTGTGTGTGTGTGTGTGTGTGTGTGTGTGTGAGCATGTGAGTGTGAGTGTGTGTGTGTGATTGCTGAACACAGACTTAAATAAACAGTGATCTGAGGTGTGTGTGTGTGTGTGTGTGTGTGTGTGTGTGTGTGTGTGTGTGTGTGTGTGAGTGTGAGTGTGAGTGTGAGTGTGTGTGTGTGTGTGTGTGTGATTGCTGAACACAGACTTAAATAAACAGTGATCTGAGGTGTGTGTGTGTGTGTGTGTGTGTGTGTGTGTGTGTGTGTGTGTGTGTGTGAGAGTGTGTGTGTGTGTGTGTGTCTGTGTGTGAGTGTGAGTGTGTGTGTGAGTGTGAGTGTGAGTGTGAGTGTGAGTGTGTGTGTGTGTGTGTGTGAGTGTGAGTGTGAGTGTGAGTGTGAGTGTGAGTGTGTGTGTGTGTGTGTGTGTGTGTGTGAGTGTGAGTGTGTGTGTGTGATTGCTGAACACAGACTTTAATAAATAAACAGTGATCTGAGGTGCGGTGGATCTGTGATCCATTAACCCGCCGCGGCTGATAACCTCCACAGACTGAGTATGTGTGTGTGTGTGTGTGTGTGTGTGTTTGCTCTGTGACATTTAAACACATTCCTCGTCCCAGCACTTCATCAGTTTTAGAGACAGCAGAGAGAACATGCTTATAAATATGAGCGATGGTCAAAACCTCCCTCAGAGCCGAACATCTCACATCCACCTCAAGCACATCTCCGTCTGTCAAACACAGATCCTCCTCTCGCTTGAACTACACATCTTCCTGGAAGTGAAGTCAATATTTCTACAAAGAAACACTCATCTAGCACAGATGAACATGATTTATCTGCTGGGTTGGCTATTAACACTGAGAGCATCATTTATGATGAAACACATAATCTGAAGAGTGTTTCTGACTGCTATCTGACATATCCAACATTCTGTGCTGTTTATAAGAACACTTACAGTCCCAGCTAACTGAATGTTTCCATATACGTTCTTATAATGTTAGGAGGAGACATTCTTAAGACAATGCTTTAAGTTGGAACGTCCTTATGATGTTATTTGTATGTTCTCAGAACTGTGTTCAATAACGTTTTTCAGTAATATCAATAGAATGTTCTCATAACTTTTTCAGAATAATGGAATGGAATGTTCCTCTTACATTTGCATAACCAAGAAGATACGTTCTTTAAATATAAAAAATTTTGAGAGAACGTTTCAAATGTAACATTCTCATAGCGCTTCAAAATGATACAACTGAATGTTCCTCTAACGTTCATACAACCAAGAAGAAACGTTGTTAATACATTTAAAAACTGAACGTTTGGAAGATACCAAAAAAACTTTCATGTTTATAAACTAAGGTTATGAAAATTTAAAGACCAGATAACTGTCAATGAACGTTCTGTTAACATGACTGGAAGAACGTTTGTTCATAACTCTGAGAAAACCTTGCCAGAACGTTCTGAGAATATTCCCTGTTAGATGGATATCTCCAGAAACATGAACACTCAACACTGCACATGTGCTGGCATTCTGTTTAGAAAAAAAATTATGTAAACGAATATATGAAATGGATTAATGTAAACAGAACTTTCAGAGTCTGAAATCAGATTGAATTCATTGCACTTGACAAATTAGTGCATGTAAACCTTTGTATTATATTATCAACACATTTCAGAACACAACATATGAAACAGAGCTTATGCAGCTCAAGAGTTTGTTCATGTCTTTTGCATTTGAGGCTCCATCGGTCACTTGCACTGGTGACATTCTGTACAGAGTAAAAACAACAACAATAAGCCTTTGTGCAAATCATTTTGACATTGACTAAATATGAGTTCTCAGATGAGACCGCTGGGACTCAAGACTCAAACCAACAAAACATTTGCCATGAATCTGCATCTTCTGGTGTTGTGTGTGGTCTGAAACAGAGACGGAAAGAAGAACCTTCCAGAAGATATTCAGTTCCAGTACAAATACAGATGCAATTCAGATGGACATATTTTGGACTAAAACACTGGTTAAAGGTGTGGAATTTTTGGATGTTAAAATACTTTTTCATATCCCAGTTTAACTACAGAGAAGGGTTGTTGTCCGGATGGATAAATGGGAATGTTTTCCCAGACCTGTGATGAAGAGAGACCTTAAGATAGTCTCATATGTGGTTTTTCTAAACTAAAAAGACAAGAACCTTTGATTTAAAACCACTTTTATAAACTGAAATGAAATAATGAAAAGTTACTGAAAAATAATGCAAAGTAATAAAATAATCCAAATAATAAAAATAAAGTAAAAATGAAGAATGAAGTTACTTAAAAACTAACAAAAAATCATTTAGATTTAGAATTTTTTTTTTTGTAGTCTATTTCAAGTTCAGAAGGATTTCATCGATATTGAAACAGCTTGTCATGATGCATTGCATTCACATATTTTGTGACGCAGACAAACCCTTCTCTATGCATAACTTGCACTTTGTGACATGCTGAATCACAAAATGAAAATATACAAAACAAATTCGTGGATAAAATGCATTTTGTTTTCATTGTCATAAATGAAACAAACAGAATCAGCATGTTGAATCATGATGTGGAGTGAACACAAAACATTTACCCTTGGAAGGAACTTGTGTGAATTTTGTGCATGAAATCAGATTTGGGTTTAGGATTTTGTGCACAAAGTGCTGACTTTACATTTCTGTTTACAAAATGCAACTGGCTTTTGTCTTTGAATTACCACTGTGTATGAAATGCGCTATATAAATAAACTTGCCTTGCCTTGCCTTGCCTTTGTGTGTATGAAATTAAGTTTAATTGCATTTTATCATGAAATATTGCATTTTGTGCCAACTGGTGAACAGAAGTTTTTATTTATCAGGGCAAGTATTACATTTACATTTTACATTTAGTCATTTAGCAGATGCTTTTATCCAAAGTGACTTACAAATGAGGACAATAGAAGCAATCAAAATCAACAAAAGAGCAATGATATACAAGTGCTATAACAAGTTTTTTTTTTATTATTATATAATAAAAAGGAAACGATAGAATAGAAAAAGAATAGAGCAAGCTAGTGTTATATGCCTTTTTGAATTTGTTATTGTATAATAAATAAAAAGAAAACAAATAGACAGAATACAAAAAGATTAGAAAAGATAGTTGTTGTTTTTTTTTTGTTGTTTTTTAAGAATAGAAATAGAATAGAGAGAGCTAGAGTTAGAGGGTCAAATAAAGATGGAAGAGATGTGTTTTTAGCCGATTCTTGAAGATGTTAAGGACTCAGCTGCTGGGATTGAGTTGGGCAGGTCATTCCACCAGGAGGGAACATTTCATTTAAAAGTCTGTGAAAGTGATTTTGTGTCTCTTTGGGATGAACAATAAAGCGACGCTCACTTCCAGAACACAAGCTTCTACAGGCACATAAGTCTGAAGTAATGAATTTAGGTAAAGGGGTGCAGAGCCAGTGCAGGTTTTGTAGGCAAACATTAATGCCTTGAATTTTATGCGAGCAGCTATTGGTAGCCAGTGCAAATTGATAAACAGAGGTGTGAAGTGCATTCTTTTTGGCTCATTAAAAATTAATCTTGCTGCCGCGTTCTGGATTAATTGTAAAAGTTTGATAGAACTGTCTGGAAGTCCTGCCAAGAGAGCATTGCAATAGTCCAGCCTGGACAGAACAAGAGCTTGAACAAGGAGTTGTGAAGCATGTTCCGAAAGAAAGGGCCTGATCTTCTTGATGTTGAATAAAGCAAATCTGCAGGACCGGGTAGTTTTAGCAATGTGGTCTGAGAAAGTCAGCTGATCATCAATCATAACTCCAAGGTTTCTGGCTGTTTTTGAAGGAGTTATGGTTAATGTGCCTAACTGGATGGTGAAATTGTGATGAAACGATGGGTTTGCTGGAACCACCAGCAGTTCTGTCTTAGCCAAGTTGAGTTGAAGGTGATGGTCCTTCATCCAGCAAGAAATGTCTGTTAGACATGCTGAGATGTGATCAGTTATTGTCGGATCATCAGGATGGAATGAGAGGTAGAGTTGAGTGTCATCAGCATAGCAGTGATATGAAAAGCCATGTTTCTGAATGACAGAACCTAATGATGCCATGTAGACAAAGAAGAGAAGTGGTTCAAGAACTGAGCCCTGAGGCACCCCAGTAGTTAGATGTTGCGACTTGGATACCTCACCTCTCCAAGATACCTTGAAGGATCTATTTGAGAGGTAAGACTCAAACCACTGGAGTGCGGTTCCTGAGATGCCCTTTCTCAATAGGGTTGACAGGAGGATCTGGTGGTTAACCGTGTCAAAAGCAGCGGACAGATCCAGCAAGATAAGTATTGAAGATTTGGAATCCGCTCTTGGAAATCTTAGGGCTTCAACAACTAAGAGCAAGGCAGTCTCGGTTGAATGTCCACTTCTGAAACCAGACTGGTTGCTGTCGAGGAGGTTATTCTGTGTGAGAAAGGCAGAGACTTGGTTGAACACAGCTCGCTCAAGTGTTTTAGCAATGAAAGGAAGAAGGGAAACCGGTCTGTAGTTCTCTAAAAGAGATGGGTTAAGGGTGGGTTTCTTAAGTAGTGGTGTTTAACGAGCTTGTCTAAATGCTGAGGGAAAAACACCAGTGTGAAAGGATGTGTTAATGATGTGAGTGAGTGCAGGTACAAATGCAGGAGAAATGGCTTGAAGGAGATGAGATGGAAGAGGATCAAGCGGACAAATAGTAGGATGATTAGAAAGGATGAGTTGGAGACTTCTGCCTCAGAGAGTGGAGAGAAGGATGTGAACGAGTGTATGTTTGCTGGTAAGATGTGCTTGACAGATTGTGGTGTGGAAAATTGTGCACTGATGGTTTTAATTTTATTAATGAAGAACATGGCAATGTCATCAGCTGTTAGAGTTGATGAAGGAGGGGGAGGAGGAGGACAAAGAAGCGAGGAAAACGTTTTAAAGAGCATGAAAGAGTTAGACGAATTGTTAATTTTGTTATGATAGTATGTCCTTTTAGCAGTGGAGACATTAGCAGAGAAGGAAGAGAGGAGTGACTGATACACATTAAGGTCAGTAGGATTTCACACATAAAAGTATTAAATGTGTGTTCTACAACAAAATATTTGGGTTATATCATTATCAATGAAATGAGCGATGATGATGATGACGATGATAATATGAATAGGCAACATCGTATATGCTCAAGCAAATATGTTGGTGAGAAAATTTTAGACATGTTCAGATCAGATCATGAAAGACCTTTTTAGAGAATATTGTACATCTTTTTATACTGCCCCTTTGTGGGTTAAGTTTAAAAAAGAGAGCCTTTGTAAGCTTCAGGTCACTTACAATGACTGTATGGATCCTGCGAGAAAAAAAACAAGATGGAGCAGTGCAAGTGATCTGTTCTGTTTAAGGCAAGTGTACAATCATTTACTGCTTTAATGAGAAATTTGATGTATGAATTAATTTGTCGTTTGGGTGATTTACATAATGATATTATAATGTCAAATCCTATATTATAATCATCAAATCCTATTATATGAGGTGCGATATCAGTCCCCTATGAGAAAGTATTGGTATAACTGTCTATTTTAATGTGTATTGTTTTGTATTGTGTTTTTGGCTAATGGACCTTGAGTGTGGAAATCAATTTAGAATGAACGAGAAGTGCAAAAATAATGGCTGTTTAAACTGTTTAAAACAGTCATGTGACAATTGCTCAATGACTACAAAAAAACATAATTCATTTGATTAAAAAAAAAAATGCATATTTGGATGCTCATCTAGCATTTTTTAAACGTTTCTACTTACTAGTTGTTTCAAAACGCTCAGTAACGTTCCCATAATGTTTGCAAAATGATCAAATGGAACATTCTCTTAATGTTTTCGCTAATATTTGCATAATCACTTTTTTTTTTCTCTGAAAAAAAGTGTTCATAACTTAATGAGAACATTGCTTTATAGAACATATTTTTTTCTAGCAGGGTTTGCACATGCCAAACAGCATGTAAAGTGAGCATGATTTGATAAAGCCTTTGGTATCAAGCATCATTTAACACTTGCTTCAGAAGACCCGGATCCTCCGTGACCTCCCACAGCCGCTAATCCTGTAAAGATCGGCATCCCCCGGGAGTCACGTTCTCCAGCTCCTGCCTCTGCTTTTGATTTAAGAAATTCACAGGACCTCACAGACATATGGTTCTTCTCAACAGCAGTAGTACAGTTACATCATCGTCACTTAAGTGACCGCCGTCTTATCTGTCTGCTTTACCTCACGATAACTTCACCGATAACTTATTACCGTCACACGCGATCAGACGGAGGCTTCCTGTTTCGCCATGTTTCCGTGAGCATGTTTGCTAAAAACCAGATGAATTACCCACTTTAAGTGCATTTCATCATATTAGCCTTAAGATGTTTTGACAGATTAAAATCTAAAAATATAAACAGAGTTGAACATCTTTACTGGGAAAATCATCTTGCAGATTCTCAGTGTCAAAGTGCACTCAACAATTTAAAAAACTGGACATTTCAGAGTACATTCAGAAACAGCCTAATGTTTTCAGAACTAATGGGAAAGTTATCGAAATGTTCTCAGTACATATTTTTGTTAGATGGGTTTGCACAAGCCAAACAACACGCGTGAGTGAAGTGCAAATAACAAAATGTTATTAATTTAGTAATTTTTAATTGTATGTTTGTTTGTTTGTTTTTTAAATGTACCTGCTTCACAACTAACAGAGAACTTTCTCACAACTTTCGCTAACGTTTTTTAAAAGTTATATAAATGTAAGGACAAAATGTTTAGGCCTATCGTTCATATACTAACTAACATTTGATATACGGTTTCATAAAGTTGAGAAAAAACATCCTGAGATCAACTTTCTCGTAATGTCCTTAAGATGTTTTTCATATTTGGCTCCCAAACTCTGGAATAGCCTTCCTGATAACGTTCGGGGTTCAGACACACTCTCTCTGTTTAAATCTAGATTAAAGACACATCTCTTTAGCCAAGCATTCACATAATGCATTCATATAATGCATCTCATAATCTTGTACTGCAGTTATATCTGATCAAACGCACATTATTATTCTTTAGCTTGGGTTGAACAAATCATTTTTGCTTGAATGGAACAACAGCTACGCTAATTATGTCTCTTTGTTTCTCTGTTTCTGCCTCTGATTAACATCCTTCACAAGCTTCAGTCTGGATCCAGCCCTTAAATGATCTGAGATGACCAAACACCTGAGAAGAGATGATGCCAACCTCTGATCCCCCAACAACATGCAGAATTAACACATTTTGCCATAAGTTAATATATTAAGTTTCTACAATGTATAAATATATTGTAGAAACTTAATTTCCTGTAAAGCGCTTTGCAACGATTGTATCGTAAAAAGCGCTATACAAATAAACTTGAATTGAATTGAATTGAATGTTATTTGTACCTGATGAAGGTTTTAAGAAACATTTTTGTAACCTTTAAATAATGTAAAAAACAACAACAAGAAAATAGGACATTTTAATGTGGTTGGAATATTAAAAACGAACATTAACATTATACTTTGGGTGAAAATGGAGTTATAATAGAATGTTGTGAGAAACGTTTTTGTAACCTTTAAATAACGTTATAATCACAACAAAAGAACTGGACATTTCAATGTTTTAGAAATGTTGTCACATCGTTTGTATAATATAAATGTTAACCTAATTATAACCTGGGTTACTACTTTGTTTCAAAACGTTGAGAACATTAAAAAGTAATGTTCCCATAATGTTCATTATTGTTCCCATAATGTTCATTCATGTTTCTTCCCGTTTCTTCCGGCATTCATCTATTTCATGCATTTATTTTATTTTTTTGCTTAAATTAAAATTAAAAATGGCTTGTTTTACCCAATATTTGTGTGTGTTGAGTATTATGTAGTTAGTTATGGTTTAATGTTTCACTCAATTTTAGATTCACTGATTACAAACTGATCTTGAATCAATGATTATAGAATTTTTAATATTGTTTTTCAGACAAGAACTGATTTAAAGACTAAAAATGTAATTAGGTTAAACATGATCTGGTAAATTATCATTCAATATTTTAAAACATATAAACATTAAATTAAATTAGTTACATGAGTGAAGTGGAATTATAATATAGAGTCAAAAACATAAAGCATTGATAAACTCATTGTGTGGCCCTTACTGCTGAAATAAAACGCTTCATTGCATAAAAACCTCACTGCTGTTTTCTATAAGATAAAATACTGCTGTCTTACTGGCATTATTGCTTATTCTTGGATATAGCCAAGAATGTTGCTCTTGTATGATAAATTGCTAGTGATGTTCGTCATATAAAAGACACTGTAGAAGCATCTGCTGAATGTAAATGTCCTCAACAGTGGCTATTTAGAAAGATGACCATCATCCAGCATCAGTGTTATGTTAAAAATGGTGCGTTCTGTCCGTTTACTGTAAAACAGAAACTGTATAAATGTTAAACTGCCAAATCAAATCAATCTGCCAGCTGTGTGGGTTTCTTTCCTCGTTGTAAATGATCCACTGAAGACATTAGAGATGTTCAGAAACGCAAACACTTCCCAACAGCAGTCGTCATATAAAATGTTCAGAAACATTGCAAGAAAACAGATTGCTTGATTAATACAGACTAGCAGTGTTTTCCATAAGCCTCTATTCATGACATGCATGATACAGCACACATATCTGCACTTTTAAGACGTTTTATAATGCACATGTCCTGTCTGACGTGTTATTTGGCAGCGAGTCGCAGCTCTATCTTTGTTCTCTCTTGAGGAACATATAAAAGTAATGAAGTTGTCACGGCATTGGCTGTGGTTTCATATGCATGAGATTCAACACGTTCTGCTGCTTCAGTCTCACACCAAACACACTCAGAGCATTAATTACAATAAAATACAGAACAAACCAACTAAAAACAACCAAAAGTGATGTTTTATTCAATAAAATACGGAGTCCTTCTTGTATTAACCCATAAAAAGTGATGTTTTGTTCATGATTTACAGATATATTTTTTCCGGTTTGATAGGAAAACAACACACTGAGGCAAAAACTTTCATGTAATAATCAGTCATCTGAATGTAATTCTGCAACATTTTCGCTCAGAAATTGCTAGTAAATTTCACACAAAAAATACAAAGAAACTGAATGAACATTGAATTAGATGAAAGTTTGAAGTAGAAAGACTGAAATAGCATTTTCTTGCAAAATGTACTCCAATAATCTTTTTCAAGTTTGAATTTTTTTTTTTAATACAGGTGCATCTCAATAAATTAGAATGTCGTGAAAAAGTAAATTTTTTCTTGTAACTTATTTCAAAAAGTGAAACTTTCATATATTTTAGATTCATTACATGTAAAGTAAAACATTTCAAAAGTTTTTTTTTTGTTTTAATTTTGATAATTAGAGCTTACAGCTCATGAAAGTCAAAAATCAGTATTTGAAAATATTAGAATATTTACATTTGAGTTTCAATTAATGACCATCTATACAGTATAAATTCCGGGTATCTCTTGTTCTTTGAGACCACAATAATGGAGAAGACTGCTGACTTGGCAATGGTCCAGAAGACGAACATTGACACCCTCCACAAAGAGGGTAAGTCACAGAGGGTCATTACTGAAAGGGGTGGCTGTTTACAGAGTGCTGTATCAAAGCATATTAAATGCAAAGTTGACTGGAAGGAAGAATTTGGGTAGGAAAAGGTGCACAAGCAACAGGGATTACCGCAAGCTTGAGAATACTGTCAAGAAAAGCTGATTCAAACACTTGGGAGAGCTTCACAAGGAGTGGACTGAAGCTGGAGTCAGTGCATCAAGAGTCACCACGCTCAGACGTCTTCAGGAAAAGGGCTACCAAGCCACTTCTGAACCAGAGACAACGTCAGAAGCGTCTTACCTGGGCTGTGGAGAAAAAGAACTCAGTGGTCCAAAGTCCTCTTTTCAGATGAAAGTAAATTTTGCATTTCATTTGGAAACAAGGTCCCAGAGTCTGGAGGAAGAGTGGAGAGGCACAGAATCCATGTTGCTTGAAGTCCAGTGTGAAGTTTCCACAGTCAGTGACGATTTGGGCTGCCATGTCATCTGCTGGTGTTGGTCCACTGTGTTTTCTGAAGTCCACAGTCAATGCAGCCATCTATCAGGAAATTTTAGAGCACTTCATGCTTCCTTCTGCTGACAAGCTTTATGAAGATGCCGATTTCATTTTCCAGCAGGACTTGGCACCTGCCCACACTGCCAAAGGTACCAAAAGCTGGTTCAATGACCATGGTGTTACTGTGCTTAATTGGCCAGCAAACTCGCCTGACCTGAACCCCATAGAGAATCTATGGGGTATTGTCAAGAGGAGGATGAGAGACACCAGACCCAACAATGCAGATGAGCTGAAGGCCACTGTCAAAGAAACCTGGGCTTCCATACCACCTCAGCAGTGCCACAAACTGATCACCTCCATGCCACGCCGAATTGAGGCAGTAATTAAAGCAAAAGGAGCCCCTACCAAGTATTAAGTACATATACAGTAAATGAACATACTTTCCAGAAGACCAACAATTCACTAAACATGTTTTTTTTTTATTGGTCTTATGAAGTATTCTTATTTGTTGAGATAGTGAATTGGTGGGTTTTTGTTAAATGTGAGTCTAAATCATCACAATTAAAAGAACCAAAGACTTAAACTACTTCAGTCTGTGTGCATTGAATTTATTTAATACACAAGTTTCACAATTTGAGTTGAATTACTGACATAAATGAACTTTTCCACGACATTCGAATTTATTGAGATGCACCTGTAGGTGTGCTGCAATTAACCTTTGCAGAGTAACATCCTTTTGCAGAAATTCGTAATTCGTTAATAAAGTGTCCACAAAAATGTTTCAAAAGAGCAAAAATGAGTCTCAAAAGACAATGTGTTAAGGGTGTGTGTTTTATAACTGTATATGCAGTATATAAATCAGTCAACGCAGGTAAATGAGACTCTTTTCCTTCCTCAGAATGTGTAAAGCAGGTTTTCCTTTCAATTCAGGGGAGAATAATAAAAATAGATGAAATTCCTGATTCTGAGCCAGTAAAATATGGTATATTTTTTTCAGTAGATTACTGTATATCGGGGAAAAAAATGTTAACTGATATTAAATAAAATATTTTAAAAATATATTTTAAGTTTCTCATTTCACTTTACAGTAGTTTAACTAAATTATTATTAATAAAACTATACAGACATTTAAAAAAAAACATTTTAAATAAAAAAAGAACTACTAAAAAAAATGACAAAAGCACACAACAAAATTACCAAAAAAATCACAAAATTTAAAATAAAAATAGAAAAATAAAAACTGATTCAAAATATTAAGAAAAATGCAGTATTTAGTATTTCAATGATACTAAAATAACACTGCTACACATCAAGTCTCCACAAACATGCACAATAAAAATAAATAAATCCATCAAGCCCACAGTGAGGCCAAACTTTCATTAAATGTAAAAGGATTGTCCTATTCTTTTATATTATCCTGAGATACAGCTGCGTAATCATCAAGCATATCTTTCTTAACAAATGTTGTCTGAAAGGATTCATCTCTCAAAAGCATTAAATAAGAGTTATAAATAAATCACAAAGAAAAGGTTTGAAAAAGAATCTGTGGTGTGAAAGTCAGGAAACGACCTTTGTTCCGGCTCTAAAGCACTTCCTCCGGGCCGTCCAGAGGAATCGACCCCAAATCACCTGAACTACGGCGATACTGACCCTCACTTAATAAAACAACCCAGAGACACGGGCAGGAAGTCACTGCGGGATACACAGGAAGTTGGTGGAACTCCAGGAACATGTTTTTGGCATGACAGCAGTTACAGAAAAAGCATTTTGGACTCAAGTGCATGCGCTGCGCTTTCCTGTTTTCTTTGCTTAGCAGAAAACAAAACTTGTTTAAATCAATATAGTTTTGCTTTTCAAGCATTGTGTTCCCTGAGTTTGAAGCTTGAATTTGACTTCTATATGGTGATTTATTACACTGCTTCCATATTGTACACATGCAGAATGAAACTGAAAGAAGCAAAACAAAAAGAGAAAGAAACAAACATGAAGGAAAAATAAAGACATGCAATGCAATAAAAGATGAGGGAAATGCAGCCGTGAAGCACCAGCGTTCATGCAGCATTTCCACAACTCAAACCATCCGTGTGTTTTTAAAGCTCTTCACACTGATGCAGCTGCTAGTTGTTGAGAATAATAATGTCATTGATCAGTGAGGCGCAGTGATTGGTTCCCTCATTATCCACAGGCCACGCCTACAGAAACCTTTTCAGAATAACACACTTACCCCCGGTTTCACAGACAAGTCTTAAGCCTAGTCCTAGTCTAAAATCTAAGTCTGAGCTGTTTCAACTGAAATAAACTTGCACTGACTGATCTTAAAATATATAAGTGCTTTTGTTTTGCCTCAAGATGCACAGCAGTAATGTTTTCTTCTAAGTACGTTTATAAATATTACTTAAATGTTCTAATTGAACTATGGCCTAATCCTGATTTAGTTTAAGGCCTGTCTGTGAATCCGGGCCTTAACATGTTCACAAAACGCAACTTTCAGTTTGCACACACCCAACAGTCCTACTAAATGTGTGCAAGTATATTTCATATAAAAAGTTGATATATTTTAAATAAGACATGCAAGATAAAAATGTAATTTCCAAGTTGAGAACTGAGTATTAACAACCTATTAAACACGTGCAATATGATAAGGTCATGTGACTATGGAAGCTCGTTTCTGCTAAATAACAAATTAAAAAGGTAATTGCGACTTTTTATCTCACAATTAAGACTTTTGCAATTCTGAGAAGTTATAATGTCAGAAATGCGAGATATGAACTCACTTGTGATAAGAACTCGGAGTTACCTTTTTTGTTTTCTACTCCTTGAGGGAAACAAAACAACAGAATTGTGAGATGTAAACTCACAAGTAATCAAATTACAAGAAAAAAGTCAGAATTGCAAGAAACAAGAAAAATGTCAGAATTGTGAGAAATGAACTCAGAATTACAAAAAAAATTACATTTTAACTCTGAAATCAGAGAAAAGGTCAGAATTGCTAAAACTCAGAATAACAAGAAAAACATCATAATTGTGAGAAATAAACTCACTAGAATTGCAAGATTTGAAAAAATTGCAAGTCAGAAAAAAGTCAGCATTGCGAGAAATAAACTCATAATTACAAGAAAAATGTCAGAATTGTGAGATTTTATCTCAGAGATCAGAAAAGTCAGAATTGCTAGAAATAAACTCAGAATTACAAGAAATAAACTCAGAATTGTGAAAAATAAACTTTTACAAGAATATACAAGAATAAACATTTTTACAATTACAAGAAATAAAGTCAGAATTGCGAGAAATAAATTCAGAATTACAAGAAAAATGTCAGAATTATGATTAATAAAATCAGAATTCAGAAAAAATCTGGTTGCGAGATATGACCTCAAAATTTAGGAAAAACAGAACTGCAAGACATAAACTCAAAACTCAGAGAAATCTTTTTTTTTAGAATGATCAAATTGTTAGATAAAAAGTTGTAATTACCTATTTCACAAACTATTTTTGAAAAGCAGTATAGAGTGAATCCTGTAGTTTTCTGTAGAAATAACAGACTTTGCACTGTGTAATGCAGGCATGGCTGCAGGTGTACAGGTGTTTCTGTATTAATCACAGCTCATGTAAATCCAGCACAGATGAAGGCTTTGTGATGGTGTGTTTAACTGTTATTACTGATGTTATCAAGCTCCTGCTGCTGTTGGGACATCATTTCCTCAGCGCTCCGAGAGACTAGCCTCATATTACAATGATTACAACTGCTTTTAGAAGGAAATTAGCAATTCTGCCTAAAGGAAATGAAAGTCCAACCACCAAGGTTGAACCGAAATCAAAGCCTTGAGACACTGTGAACATGAAGCTATTAGATGTCTGAGTGTGTTCAGATCAAAACTCCAATAACAGCTCATATCACATCTTCTCTATGCACTAATGAAATATCTTTTTAATGAAAGGTTCATTTAGGATGGTCTGGGCAGGGCTTTTCAGGCAGAAGATTAATAAACCAGATCATATAATCATCCTTTCACGCTTTCTTGACATGTCTGCAGTGTAAAACAGTTTTCTCCATCTGCAGGTTTAATGTCAGATGTGTGTATTCATGTGTCTCTCAGTATGCTTGAGGAAACAGCTGTGATATCTGAGGAGAATGATGCATGTGTTGAGTTTCTTAAACTGATCCCTTTTTATTGCATAGAGACAGATGAGTTTGTATTGTGATGAAGAATCTATCGTTCTGGCAAGGTTCTCTCAAGGTTATGAACAAACATTCTTCTATTAACATTAACAGAATGTTCGTTCAAAGTAGTCAAGTCTTTAATAATGTTCTCAAAACGTGAGCACAACTTTTTTCCTAGTTGAACGTTCTTCTAACATGATTTAAATGTTACTTGTGTCAGAACGTTCAGAGAACATTCAAAGTGACCTTAATGTTACAAAGTAACGTTAAAACTCCCATAAAGCTTGCAACATAGTAACATGCCTCAACATTCGAAAAAAGAAAAACACGGTTGTAAAAGATTTAAAGAAGTTTTGAAAGTTCAGAAATACTCTTTTCATAACTTCTATCATCCATCATATTTAATTATCTAGAATATTAAATGCATAATATTTATCTGACATAATATCCTCCTACATCATCTGGAGCGTCTCTCTCCATAGCGCGTTCTGATTTGGAGGACGCTGATTGGGTGTTTCCGCATTCCGCCAGCGGCTCGCAGTCGCTGATTGGTGGAGCGCGGTGGGCGTTTCGCATTCCACTGCGAGCGCACAAACGAGCCAAGCGCAGCGCGGAGACAGACGCGACGCGACGCGACGCATCCGAGACCCTCCTCGAGATTCCGCTGGAAAGTTGCCCGTTCTGCCGCCGGGATGCCGTACATCCTCATCAGCACACAGATCAGACTGGTGCGTATGAAACACGAGCCTGACGCGAGCGCTAACGAGCCGACAGAACGCGTATGAGCGTCATGCACAGCACTGATTATGATATTATGATATTAGAGGATTACAGGTGCATGCATGCTGCATTGGAGTTGTTGTTGATATAAGTAACCTGCATATGCAGAACATGATGTGAGTTTTATAGCCTACTTCTCATGATTTGTGTTGCATTGCGTTATGAATCATTATATTCAAACGAGGAAGTTTAATGTTTGCATTTCGTGCGTGTGTAGCTCGTGCACCTGTCTGTGTGACCTGGACTGGAGCATAAAGTGAAAGTGAATCATTTAGTGTTGACAGATTCAACCCACAGCATACACCACATAACAACTGCTTTAGTGCAAGAATTTCAGATATTTGTATTCTAGTCATACTTAAATGAATAGTTTAGTCAAAAATTAATATGTGCTCACCCTCACGCCAACAGAAATGTAGATGAATGGGTGTCCTCAGTCCAAACAGCTGATAAAATCATCACAATAATCCACACCACTCCATCAGTTAACATCTGGAGAAGACAAAATAATTAAAGTTTAGAGCTGTTTTGTCTTGTAAACGCTGCTTGATCTGATGCAGATGTCTCTCCTGATTCAGACCAGAACACTTTTTCACTGGAGGAAGAGTTATTATGGATCATGGACTCAAATTTAGGTTAAAAACATCTTAATGATAGAATTGTTTCATCTTTTGTCTTCTCCAGATGTTAACTGATGGACTGGAGTGGTGTGGATTACTTGTGGATTATTGTGATGTTTTTATCAGCTGTTTGGACTCTCATTCTGACGGCACCCATTCACTGCAGAGCATCCATTGATGAGACACTGATGCAGAGACACATTTCTTGAAAAAAGACATTTGCAGTGATAAAACAACCGTTCTAGTGTTGAAAATGAAGATAAAATCATATTAAGTGGTCAAACCGTGTTTGTTTTCAGGAGACGGGGCCCACAATGGTCGGTGACGAATATTCAGATCCATCCATCATGAACTACCTCGGAGCCCGGAAAACAACCATGCTGGGAAACAACTTGTAAGTGTTTGGTAGTCTGATATGTTGTAGTTATTTCTCAGACAAATCAGTTCAAGTTAAGTCAACACATTGGCTTCCCGCTTTGCTGATTTGCCAAAAAGGCCTAATATGATGCTGAGTTCAAAAATACCAATGAAATCTTTCCATCACATACAGTTGTTTCACAAAATAAGAAGATATATTTTTAAATTATATATATGCATCAGCTTTCATGCACTTATCAAAATAATATAAGCAGCAAAATGACAGGTTTCTGTCTGAACTATTCAAAATACATAATTTAACTTATAATCTGCAAAGAACTGCAAAAATATGTTCAAATACTCAAAAATCAAAGCTTTTTCAGTTTGGATGCAGTTTCAAGCAGAAACATCAGGCTCATGTTGTTATTAGCCATAATTCTAACCTTGAAATCAGGATTAGTCATCAAATAATGTCATGCGTGTGAAAATGGGCAGAGAACTGATCAAATAGTTGTAATGTGGCTCAGATTCGGACAGGAATCATGTGTTTGTGGTGTTTTTCTGATGATTAAAGGAGGTTAATACAAGACTTCTTCACCAGAGAAATGATTCTCAAAAGCAGAAATGCTACAAAATGCATCATATTTTGTGAGAAACTGTGATGCGCTCCAGCAAATCAGACACTATTGTGGAATCAGCAGCACAAAATTAGTAAGAAACGTGGATTTCTTTCAGCAGATATGATGCAGGACGGCTGCATTGAGATCAGGATCCCGCGGGTCAATGCAGATCTAAACTAAACTGAAAGCGTCTGCTCTGCTCCATACAGCCAGGGTTGCCAGGTCTGTGTGACAAAACCAGTCCATTACAGATAAAAAAAAATAAAAACTAAAGTAGCACAATAACCATATCCCAAATATAAAAACTCAAAATATATCATTTCCATATACAGTGGTGGCCAACATGATCAGAACACTAGTATTACCAGCAGCTAAAAATGGTTTTAAGTCAGTTATTTCTATATTTTGCTGTAGTGTGTCAGGAGGAAATATCAGTTTACATTTCCAAACATTCATTTTGACATTAATTGTAATAATCCAGTGAGATTTTAGTGCTCCACACAGAGATCTGATCTGATCATCATCAGTCTGTCTGGAGTCACATGAAGAAACAGAACAAACTGAGACTAAATCCAGTTTAAAATACTTTTTGCAAACCAAAATAAAGAATTGCTAAATATAAATGAAGCAAAAGCAATGATTTTGCAACACATATTTTCCATGGCCAAAGCTCCTAATTTATTTGCAATGGCACTTTTATGGCCATGGATAATATGTGTTGCAAAATCATTGCTTTTGCTCTGTTTCATTTATATTTTGCAATTCTTTATTTTGGTTTGCAAAAGTACTTCTTTTTTCTCAGTACTTTTTTTTTTTTTTGCAATTCTTTACTTTTGTTTTTCAAAAAGCACATTTATTTTTCTCAATACTTTCATTTTTATTTGGCAAATCTATTGGTCCCTGAATTGCCTCCTTATCTTTAACTGAATGATGTGTGATATCTGTGTGTGTCTCAGCTCAGAGTATCACGTGGATGACCCGCCGAGACTCGTCTTGGACAAGCTGGATAAGATGGGGTTCAGAGTGGTCAGCATGACAGGAGTCGGTCAGACGCTGGTCTGGTGTCTTCATAAAGAGACGAGTGACGCGCTGTGACTCAGTGGCTCTTGTGTCGCAGGTAAACATGGTAAACGAGGTGAGGAAGGGTATTCTAGTGTCAGCAGTAGAACTAGTGATTAAACAAATGAAGTGACATGAGATGAAATTACAGACTATTCAAATCTCAAAACATGTACAGTATTTGAAATCTGTCTCAATTAGCAATATTATCATCAATGTGCTTTCTCTGATTTATGTTTTTTTTTTAAACACTTTTATGTCAGGAAAGAGGTTTTGTTTTGTGATTGTAGTAATATAAATGAGTTCATTAAGGGACATCATAAGGAACATTATTGTTCTGTTATGTTGCATTTGTAGCATTTCTATATCTCCACTTGACGTTATCTTGAATAAATGCTTTGCAATGAAACATCAGTTTTTAAAATCCTGTTTTAGCTCAAAATCAATCACATTCTTTTTCATTAGTTTTCAGTGTATGTAAACATATATTGTCTGTACTGAATCCTGACATGTTAATATTGTTTCTTTATGCTTGTGTGAGAAGCTGTAATTAAAAATAAAGTATGATCTGTTCAAAAGGGTTTAAAAGTGCTGCATGTTTGTGATTCAAAGCTGCAAGAATTCAAGCTGAATCTGATCGTATAGCATTTAGCTAGTGTTACAAGCAGTGTTATTTTAGCATCACTGAGATACTGTTATAGGTTTTATTAATATTTTGAATCAGTTTTTATTTTTGTTTTGCATTTTAAGTTTAGTAATTTTGTTGAGGGCTTTTGTCATTTTTAGTAGTTATTGTTTTTTAATGTCTATATAGTTTTTATTAACTTTTTTTAAGTTTTTATTAACTTTTATTAAGTTTTTAGTTTATGTTGTCCTTTTATTTTAATTTTATTATAATTGTATAATTTTTTTGTTTTTGTCATTTAGTTTTTTTTTTATATATGTCTATAGTTTTTATTCATTTTTATTTCAGGTTTAATTATTTTAGTACATCAAGTTAAACATTAGATAAATGTAAATATGTAAACTAAATAAATATGATAAATGTTGCCTTGGCAACTAGCTCAAAAAAGATCTTTGTTTATTTATTCAATTTTTTCCAAGTAACAATGTTTTTTTGTAACAGTTTTACGTTAACCATAATGACTGCTATGAAGGGCCAAAAATCAAACTTGATTTGAGTAATTGATGCACTATATCCAAATGTGGATTTTTTTCAGAAATCAAATTCATTTATATTACTATAACTTTAGTTGAATTTTAGTAGTTTTGTTGTTATTGACATTTTATTAGTTAGTGATTTTCATATATCTATATAGTTTGTATTTTATTAATTTTTATTTTCAGTTTTAGTTATTTTAGTACATCTCTCTCTCTCTCTCTCTCTCTCTCTCTATATATATATATTTTTTTTAAATGGTTTTAATTTTACTTTTAGTTAACCAAGGTCAAGGTCAAGGTCTGTTTATTTGTCACATACACAATCATACAGAGTACAATCAGCAGTGAAATGCAGGGATTTTTGAAGAAAAATGCAGCATAACAAGAGGAGAGTGAGGAGGAAAAAAATAACCCCCAGACTATGCTCCTTGGGGAGTACAGTGTGAGAACAGGAAAAACACCTCAGCAACAAAAGCACATAATACACCATAGACACACAACTTTGCAACAGGGGAGGTAATCCAGCTCCGGCAAGCAGCCATCCGGTCCAGCAGCTAACCCAGCAGCGCTAGTCACAGACCCGCTTGGGCTTTTCAACCATGATAACCCTGCTATGAAGGGCCAAAAATCTAACTTAATTTGAGTAAATTATGCATTATATTATATTACCAGTCATATATGTATTTTTTAAGAAATCAAATCCGCTTATATTCTCTACATTTCAATGCAAAAATAAAACAAAAATGTCAATTAACTGTAAATTAGAAATGAAGTTATGTTTCAACGTCACGGATTGGAAGCTGTGGGGTGACAGCGGGTGAAGACACTTCTTCAGGACAGCGGCTGTAATTGTATTTCCTGTGCTGTAATGTGAACAGGACTCTGTGTGTTCCGCTTCTTTCCAGGAGAAGCCCACAGAAGTAAACAGAACCATGTGACGGCCGCGAGGAGAGAAGACGCTGAAGAAAAGAGACACTGGAATCACAGCGGTTTGATGATGTGGAGACGACAAGAGGAACGTGCCACACGCCAATGAATCACAGCAGTGATGAATGTGCACAAAACACACATAATACAGCACAAATACAGGAAATCAGTTTCAGCCTGGGCCTTTAACCCTTGTGCGACCTTTTGGACATTTTTGTCCTTTTCAGTTTTGTTTTTTTGATCATTTTGCCTGTGTTATTGCCAACTGCATACATTTTGGCACAGGTGTGTATTTTTATTGGAATTTTACTATTTCACCCTCATTTCCTTTAATAAATCTATTTTGCACTAGGTACAAAAAATTGTTCCTCTCAGGACCTTAAGGACAAAAATGTCCCCATTGAAACCCATTAAACTGCTATTTTTAATCACAGTGCCATTTAACTGTAAAATGATGCAATTTTTGTTAATAGGCTTTCATTCTGTTGGTAAGGCTTCAAATCATTATTTTTTTTTACTATTTTTTACCAGATGGTGCCATTTTTTCAGGTTTGGCCTATAAAGCTAATACTCGCTTTATTCCTGTTTTCTGCTTCTATTATAGAGCCAATTGGATATATAATGCAGCTATAATTGTGTGGGTGTGTTGGTATGGATGTCAGAGTGGTTTGTGTGTGTCATAAAAAAAAATTGTGTTTGTGCTTGTAATATTTGAGAGAGAAAAACTCACAAATCCAAGCACTGTGTGCACCAGCGGAGTTTTGCTGCATCTAATGGGGAAAATGTGGTACTGCATCCAAACAAAATCTTACTGAAAGCTAAATTTTGGAGATATCAACCTCAAATTTGGAACACAAATTGTTTAGATTTATGACTTTGATTTTCTAGCAGGTTTAGTGTTCAACATGTTTCATAAAATATATACTATATATAAAATATTGTTCAGAAATCATTTTCATAAACTTAAATCTCTATAACTTTTTTTTTTTTTTTTGGTTTCACTTTTTAAACTTTTTTTACTTCAACAATAATCTGCCATGGGTCTTCTTTAAAATGAGACCCAACTTAAGTCTGTGCTCCCAAGCTTCACATTTTTATGACAGTTTTTTGACATGGACATTTTTGTCCACTATGGACCTATGTGTAACTTGATTGATTGGTGCACATTGTTCCAAATGAATAACATTTCAGAAAAATGTGGTAATTTACACTGCTTTTAAAATAATACATTTCATTTTGGGCTGTCACAATGGATGTCTAGATTGTCTTGAGATCTGCTGGCATTCACTTTCATCTCAAAGAAAGAACGCAACCTACCTGCTGCCATCGCTGAAGACTGAGCCAATCAGCTGAGCTGTACGTGTCATGTGACTAATGACTCTTGAGCCACAGGATTGGCTGATGATGCCACAAGAAACAAAGTCCACTGTCACATGCATAATTAAGTAAGAAAATATAGCATTATAAAATGCTCTTAGAAACCCAAAAATTATAATGGATGAAAATTAAATCTCAAACATCATCATAATAACGAAAGTGCTGGAAAAAAATGTAAAAAGCATATTGTGTATGTTTCTTATATTAGGACAAAAAAATTGTTGTTTCCACAACAGAATAAATAAATAAATAATGCAATTGCGACTTTTTATCTCATAATTCTCACGTGTTTCAGAATAAGGATTGTTATAAAGCTGTGAGATATAAACTCATAATTGCAGAATTGTGAAACAAAAAGTCACAATTACATTTTTTAAAACAAACAAAAAACAATCGAGATCTAAACTTATAATTGCAATAAAAAAGTTGAGATAAAAAGTAGCAATTCAGATGAAGACCAAAAGCATTTTAAAACCTCTCAGAGTCAATGCAACCGATAAAAAATATTTATTTTAAAGAAACAATCACACTTTAAATGCAAAATATTTCACAAATCATAATAATAATCATCTGTTTGTCCAAACAATGTCATTCTGCATTGACTCAATCCAGAGAGAACGGAGTTTTTATTCCCATACTCCTTTACTTCAGAATGACACTATTGTCTTTTGCAGAGCTGAACTGAACTCATTTCATATTTGATGAACTTTACAACACAGACAGTTGATCTGAACTGAATTGATCTGAAAACAGAAATAAATACGACTGGACTTGATCAGTGGGAGTTCACTGAGGTCACGCCGTCTCGTCCTCTTCCTCCTGCCTCTTCATCTCCTCGATCAGCCTCTTCCTCTCTTCAGCCTGTCTGAGTCTCATCAGCACCACGCTCTCGTAATCACGCTCGCTGCGTAGACAGCTCTGAAACACACGTCACAGTCAGCAGGTGTGATGAAGGCTAATTTAAGACGTCTTAGGAGCATGTGAAGACAAGTCAAGGAATAAAGTTAAATGCTATACATCAAATGTTCTCGAAATGTAAACGAGATGCATTAGCAAAGTTAGAAAATACAACTTCCAACAGATTTACACTCCTTTTTTAATTCATTTTCCAAAAAAAATAACTTTTACTGTATACACTGTAAAAACAAGTTTAAGGCAACCAGCTTCAGGAGATTTTTGAGTTTTCTCAACTTGTTGTATTCAGTTTATATAACAAAAAGTTGAGAAAACTCCTGAAGCTGGCTGCCTTAAACTTAAGCTTTCTCAACTTTTGATATTTTTTTTTTTTTGCAAAAAGTGCTGTTCTTTTTCAATGTTTCTGTCTTGTTTTCCAGAGCAAATGTCTTAAGAGTCTTAAATCAAGATATATTTACTTGAGAAGCAAAATGACAGAAAATAAGTCTTGTTTTCTGATGAATTGATCAAAATGAAGTGAGTTTATGGTTAAAAAAGAGCAAATATCTGCCAGTGGGTTCAGAAAGATGAACTTCGTTCAAAGCCAAAACAAGTTTTCATTCCCCATGGACAGATATTAGTTCTTGTTTTTAGCAAAAACATTTAATTTTGTTCCAAGACTTCATAACTTCAGTTTGCATCTCAATTAAATGTATCATGATTTAAGGATGTTTAGATATTTATATTAGAATACAAAGCAAAAATACTGAGGGTGATATTCATTTTTAGTAATGCATGCAACATTTAATGCCACAACCTTATGAATTTAAGACTTCTGGCTTTGATTTAGGACTTTAATTTGTAAACGTGACTTTTTAAGATCTGCAGAAACCCTGCAAGAGGAAAATTGAATTGATGAATGGATTTCTGTAATGTATTAACTTTGTCTTAAATAGAAATAGACAAATTGCCAAATGTGATTGTATTGTAGATATACAGTGCACTGTAAAAGATTCTGCAGCTCAAAACTTTGCTGAAAATTTCATGCATTGAAAATTTTTATTTGGCTCAATTATATTACATGAACTAAATGTGTATTACATTTGCATTTTAATTGCTCCAAGTAAAAATTCTGAATGCAACATAAAATATTAAGTTTTGACCTCCGAAATCTATTACAGTGTAAGAGTGTAGAGATATTAAATGAATGCAGTAATAGATCAAAATCATTTCATGAGACTGTCTTCAAAAAGCTGTTTTCACAGAACAAAGATTGCATCTCAAGTAAATGTATCGTGATTTAAGGGTCTTTATAAGGATCTAAGATATTATTATTATTATTTTATTGTTTTGTTTTTTTGCAGTGCATGCAATATTTAATGGCATGAAAATCTGGAACAAAAAGCATCAGTATCACGGTCACTATTGTAGAAACCGCATCAAAGGCATGAATAGGAAGCGCTGAGAGTATTTGGCCTGGTTTGGATCAGAAATCTGACTCAGATCTTCTAGAATGTGGAATTTGTTCAGTTTGTAGTTCCTGTTGTGTTTTGGGTCACTGCTGTCTGATTCAGCATTAGATCACACACAAACATCTCAGGAATCACCTTCCTAAACCTGAGCATCAAACCTCGACATGGAACAGCATTTATTCATCTTGGTCAATTTGAACATTTACTAATACATTATTCAAATGAAAAGTTGTATCTATTAATATCATTTAATAAATCTGATTAACTGAACAATGAAGTTGTATTTTTATTAACTAACATTAAAAAAAAAAAAAATGTTTCAAATGTTTCAATGTTGCAAATGTTTTTTTTTCTCATTGTTCGTTAATTTTAGTTAATGCATTAACTAATGGAACCTTATTGTAGTCTTACCATAAAAATTAGCAAAATAACAAATAAAAATGTTACATAAAAAATTATTTGATCCAAATCAATGACACAGAATTGCAATTTTTAAATAAAAATGAATAAAATAATAAATTATTATATTATTTTTTTTTATATTGGTTTGAGACGATTTGAAATTGTTTGCTTTGCACTGAATGTACCATTAAGTATTGTCCTGTGAAATACCAATAAAAGTTTAGAAGCAAAAATAAATAGTGATCTGAATGATGTCATATAACGAGTGAAGAGAAACAGAATCAATGGCTGTGAAGGGTTTAAAGCCACAGATGAAGCTGACAGCAGCTGAGAGCGAGTGCGTGTCTACAAAACCAAGACAAGCAGAGAAAGTGATTCTGCAGGGATAGAAGCATCTGGAAGAGATGACCCGCGTCTTAAGAGAGAGAGAGGGACAGAGAGAGAGAGAGAGAGAGAGAGAGAGAGAGAGAGAGAGACACAGAGAGAGAGAGAGACAGAGAGAGAGAGAGAGAGAGACAGAGAGAGAGAGAGAGAGAGAGAGAGAGAGAGAGGGACAGAGAAGAGAGAGAGAGAGAGAGAGAGAGAGAGAGAGAGAGAGCGAGGGGAGCACAGCATTCCGGAAGGAGGGCCGCGATTATCATTCCAGCTCCATGAGCTCAGGCTCCATCTCCCACCTAACCAGCAAATATCACGCAAGCTCAATTAAGTAAATAAACAACTGCTGCATCTTCAATAAACTAAACAAAAGCGGCATCACTTTACACATACAAACTTTCCAGAGCTCTCTGCTGAAGCCAGAGCCTGAAGGAGAAGCAGCGACCCAGTTTCCAGAGGAAGAGTGTCGGCTCATAACACAAACATGGGTCACAGGTCTGAACACTGTACATCCCAGGAGTACATGCTCCAGAGGGACTGTATAATGTGAAAAATTATTCCATTTCAAATTAATACTGCTCTTTTGAACTTTCTATTCATTTATGCATTTACATTTATGCATTTAGCAGACGCTTTTATCCAAAGCGACTTACATTGCATTCAAGTTACTTTTTTTTTTTTTACATGAATCGAACCCAGGATCTTGGCGTTGCTAGCGCCATGCTCTACCATTTGAGCTACAGGAAAGCTATTCATCTGTGAATCCTGAAAAATAAAATTTATCACAGAAATATTGTGCAGCTCAACTGTTTTCAACATTGATAATAATCAGAGATGTTTCTTGAGCAGCAAATCATCATATTATTATGATTTCTGAACATCATGTGACACTGAAGACTGGAGTAATGATGCTGAAAATACAGCGTTGATCACAGAAATAAATTACAGTTTAACACATATTCACATAGAAAACAGGTATTAGAAATGGTAAAAAAATATCTAAAATTTTTACTGTTTTTATTGGCGAGCAGAAGAGACCGACCTCAAAATTGTGCAAGTCATTAGTTTGAATTTGAATAATGTAATAACATTTTACTGTTTTTATGATATTTTTGATCAAATAAATAAACTTCTCAACAATAGTGTACATGATCATATAATTAATAGGACAGTAATAATAATACACTTAAGATCATGCATTCAATCAAACTCTACAGCACTTTGATGCATGTAAATCATAGTAATAAATAAATAAATCATAGTAATAATTATCTATTTCAGTCAATGATTTTAAAGTAAATTATTGTTTACTTTTGTATGGTACTTTTATATTGTTGTCCTGTTGAATGACTGTTGAATAATTTCTTTTTAATTTTTTTATAAATTAACTAGTATATTTTATTAAATATTTTTTATTACATTACATGAACTTTTGTATAAAACTTTTTTTTTCATTAAATAATATTTTATACAAACTATTTTATTAAATTACTTTTTATTTTATTAATAAAATGTTATTAATTTTATAAAATTTAAGTCATTTGGTCACTTTTTGTCTTTTTTATATTATATTTAGCTTTATTTTTTTATTTCAGTTTTAGTTTTAGTAAATTAAACTTATTTTATTTCATTTAATTGCCGAAGAAACATTTCTCATTTTTATTTAAGATTTTTATCTAATATTTCTATTTTATTTTAGCTTTTCCAATTAATGCAAACGATTTTTACTAGTGCTGTCAAACGATTAATCGTGATTAATCGCATCCAAAATAAGTTTTTGTTTACATAATATATGTGTGTGTACTGTGTATATCTATTATGTTTATATAAAAGACACACACATACAGCATATATTTTTAAAATATTTACATGTATATATTTATATTCACATAAATTATATCATATATAAATATATTTAATATATAAAAGTAATTTTTTTATTAAATATATACATGCACGTGTGTGTATTTATATATACATAATAAATATACACAGTACACACACACACATATATTATGTAAACAAAAACTTTTATTTTGGATGCAATTAATCACGATTAATAGTTTGACAGCACTAATTTTTACTGGTTTTAATTGTAGTTAATAACACTGCACAAGAATGAGAAGAACACAAGCATGAGTTCACACCTAATTCTCTTCATTTGCTCTTCATTTTGTTCTTGTGTTTATCAGTAATTGAAAAAGAAATCGCCTGAAGCGCTCATGTTTTCCTGATCAAAATCACTCAACATCATCACGTAATTACACCTTCCAAACTCATGATCAGACTTCCCAGCATGCCGTGTGTGTGTGTGTGTGGAGCGTCTGTCTGCGGTTCATGACAGTGCGGCGTGTAAAACACCACGGGACCAAACCACAGAGAAACGAATGCAGGTGACATCAGAAGTGAATCAGACGCTGAAATCACATCCAGACGCTTCTGAGTGTGAACGCAACTCATCTCAACATCAGACACCAGCATCTGTTAAATGAGTTCATGTCAACTGACAACTCTTTTTTCTTTCTTATACTGAAAGCTGAAATGGGAAAAAAATTTAAAATACCCATAGCAATAAGTTTAATACAATCTGAACTAAAATGTTATGTTTCAGAAGCACTTTCACAGGTGCACACTAGATTACAGATCCAGTGCCATTTATAATTATTCACTGGAATTTAGAATTATTTATATACTTTTATAGTATTTATTAATATTTTTAATTAGTCTTCAGCTTTAGTTTAAATTTTAGAAATTTTGTTTTCTGCTTTTTGTCATTTTTATTTTTTATTTCAATTTTTTTTCTTTTCATTTTAAAACTTTTGTTAGTTGCCAAGGCAACGTTATTTTTACATTTTGCATCTAATATTTATATTTCAGCTTTATTTCAGTTAATGGAAAAAAAGAATGTTAATAATTGTTTTAGTTAACATTTTGTATGTCATCTTTAAAAAATTATTTCTATTTATTTTTATTTCAGTTTTAGTCATTTTAGTACTTCAACTCAACTTAAGCTTACTTTAGTTCATTGCCAAAGCAATATTAAAAATTGTTTGTTTTTCTCATTTCTAAGTTTTCTATTTTATTTCAGCTTTATTTCAGTTAATAAAAATGATTTGTAACAGTTTTAGTTAATAATATGTGCTTATTTTTATTCATTTTTGTTTTTTTTATATTTAGTCTTAATTTTTTTATTCAGTTTTAGTATTAGAAATTGTTGCTACTTAAAATTAAACGTATTTAGTTTTAGTTAATGATATATACTTGTAATTTTCCTTTTTAGTATTTCATTTCTAATTGAGCCTTAATTTATTTTTATTTCAGTTTTAGTAATTAAGTAGCACTTAAAGTTAGACTTATTTCAGTTAGTTGCCAAGGCAACAACAACACCACCTCTAATCTAACAGACATGGACTAAATTCCTGATCTGTAACCAAACCACAAATTTTACCAGAAACACAAACACATGCAGGTGAATGTGATGAACTGTGTTTGTTCTGCGTCTGGCAGACGTCACACAGCCAGATAAACACACACACACTCAAGAAGGATGACTTCAGTTAATGTAAGGATCTGGAGGAGATGACAAGCAGAACATCTGTCCTCTTCACAGCTGTTCAGATCTCTGGACTCATGGCTCTTCTCAAGAGCGTTCAGGTGCGAGTGCTGAAAACCTGAGAGTGTTAGAGGAGAACCTCATTCATCCTCCTCCACATCTGTCAACACGAGCGCTCAGAGTGATAAACGAGTGTCAGACGCTTAATTAAGATCATTACGAGGCTCAAAACACCAAATCAAGAGAAATGAACAGATCAAATGAGACTGAATGGAGAAACAATTTGAGCCACCAAGCACAAGGATGCAAGAATATGAAGGCACTTTTGTTTATTTACTAGTCACTAAAGTTCACACTTTTTTGGTATAAAATTATTAGCATAATTATTTTCAGTGTCTGTTTTTGACCAAGGAGTCTTAATCATTGCTATATTATTCCCATAATTGTCTGCTACAGATGAAAGTAGTTTAGAAATGTTATTCTACCTCATATTATTTGAGAAACTACATGTAAAATAAAAAAATTAAAGATAAAATTAATAAATATAAAATACATTGTATATTTATATGATTTTTTTTTTTAATATAAATACACTACTCACAAAAAGTTAGGGATATTTGACTTTCGGGTGAAATTTATGGAAAATGTAAAAAGTTCATGCTACAGTGATATTATATCATGAAAGTAGGGCATTTAAGTAGAAGCATGCAATGGTAATTTCTTCATCTCAAACTATTTATTGAAAAAAAAGCTAACAACAGTGGTGGGTATACCACAACAAAAAATGTCAATGTCTCAATAACTTGTCATGCGTCCTTGAGCATCAATTACAGCTTGACAACGATGTTTCATGCTGTTCATAAGTCGACTTATTGAATCCCATAGAAAACCTACGGGATCAGCTGAGTCTTCGTGTAAAGGGTTGTAACCCTGCACCCCACAACCTCAGTGACCTGAGGACAGCCCTTCAAGAAGAGTGGCATGCCATGCCTCGGCAGACAATAAGTCAACTTATGAACAGCATGAAACATCGTTGTCAAGCTGTAATTGATGCTCAAGGACGCATGACAAGTTATTGAGACATTGACATTTTTTGTTGTGGTATACCCACCACTGTTGTTAGCTTTTTTTTCAATAAATAGTTTGAGATGAAGAAATTACCATTGCATGCTACTACTTAAATGCCCTACTTTCATGATATAATATCACTGTAGCATGAACTTTTTACATTTCTCATAAATTTCACCCGAAAGTGAAATATCCCTAACTTTTTGTGAGTAGTGTATTAACATTTAGTACACACACACACACACACACACACACACACACACACACACATACATACACTGAAACTGCACATTAAAATATTTAATTATTTTAAATTTAAAAATATTAAAATACACACACACACATGATTTTAATTAAATTCAAATTAAATATAAATATGTGCATTTATAAAATATAAGAGTGAAATATAAAATTAAAATATATTTAATAAAATACGTGTAAACTGAAAAAAAATTAAATAAGTGAATTTTAAAAAAAGTTAAAAGGTGATTCAAAATTATGAAAAAATAAATAGTACATAAAATACTTTAAAAATGTGGCACAACTTACAATTATGGTTTGACTGTGCGGCAGTTTCTTTTTCAGTGTTAAAGAATAAAAACTTACCCAGGACACCTGGTCACACAATACAGACAAAAGGCTAAAGCAAATAAAGGCATTTGAACACAATAAAGATGTAGTTGCACACGACATGGAGCTTTTCATACTTGCATCCATAAGAAAAACCTGATAAAAGACTGCAGAGTTAAAAACAGACAAAAAACAGATTGTGATGTAGTAAATGTGAACGTGAGCATGCGTGATTGTATTAATGTGGCAGCAACAAACCTCAGTACTAAAAGAGGTGAGATAAACACAACTAACTTTAACTTGATCAGCAAAATAGTCTTCAAACTGTTTGTGATCATGACAGTAATAGATTTGGAGCGATAACTCCCATCATGCCAACAGCTACAGAACACAGATGTTAAGAAATATTCACTATACAACATAATCACATACTGATTTTCTGAGTAAAAGCTCATTAATGTGCAGCAGATCCGAGCACATTCTCTGCATTATAACGTCAGTGGCATTCAGTAAAGAATGTAACACACACCCACGATTATTCATTAAAACCCTGCTCTATTTACAGTAAAGCTGG